>CM062815.1:954466753-954820641 GCA_031772625.1 Pinus tabuliformis | reverse complement strand
TAAAGAAAGGAACAAAGAGGTGTAATTGCACAATTATGTTCACTAGATGTTTCCACATTGGAATCATCTATTTCTCCAGACTCCAAAAAGTCTTGGACAATCATTCCAAGGTATTTGAGACTCCCAAAGGTCTCCCACCTATGTGTGATCATGATTCATGCTATTCATCTGATTCCAGGTGTGTTCCTCCAAACATCAGGCCATACATATATCCCTATGCCCAAAATAATGAAATTGAACATATGGTTGCAGAAATGCTAGAGGCTGGTATAATTCAACCGAGTCAAAGTTCTTTTTCTTCTCCAGTAGTTTTTGTGCACAAGAAGGATGGATCATGGCGCATGTGTCCAGATTATAGGGAGCTCAACAAGCTCACTATTAAAGATAAGTTTCCCATTCCTGTCATTGATGAATTACTGGATGAATTGCATGGATCAATTTACTTCACCAAGTTGGATCTTCGTTCAGGATATCATCAAATCAGAATGAAGATTGAAGACATTCAGAAAACAACATTTAGAACTCATGAGGGTCATTATGAATTTTTGGTCATGCCTTTTGGCCTTACTAATGCACTTTCAACATCTCAAGGTTTGATGAATTCCATTTTCAAACCATTCCTTAGAAAATTTGTGTTGGTATTTTTTGATGATATACTAATCTACAACAAGCCTTGGAAGGATCATGTTGAACATGTTGACAGGGTGCTACAACTATTGGAGGAGAAACAGTTATATGCAAAAAGATCCAAATGTTTCTTTGGAGTACAAGAGGTGGAATATCTGGGTCATATTGTATCTCATGAAGGAGTTAAGGTAGACCCTAGAAAAATTAAAGCCATTAAGGAATGGAAAATCCCTACATCCATAAAGCATCTGCGAGGATTTCTCGGGTTGACAGGGTATTATCACAAGTTTGTTAAGAATTATGGGAGAATAGCAGCACCTCTAACAACATTATTGAAGAAAGATGCATTTTCATGGAATCCAGAAGCAACAAAGGCCTTCGAACATCTTAAAGAGGCAATGTGCCAAGCACCGGTCTTAGCTACACTAGACTTCACAAAAACCTTTATTGTGGAATGTGATGCTTCAGGAAATGGAATTGGTGTTGTTTTAATGCAAGATGAAAGACCCATTGCTTTTGAAAGTCATCCAATCAAGGGAAAGTTTTTAAACAAAGCTATTTATGAGAAGGAAACGTTGGCAATACTCCATGCACTTAAGAAATGGCGGCCCTACCTAATGGGAAGATACTTCAAGGTAAAAACGGATCATGATAGCCTTAAATACTTTTTAGAACAAAGATTATCCTCTGAAGAGCAACAAAAGTGGGTCACAAAGATGTTGGGCTATGACTTTGAAATCATCTACAAAAAGGGAAGCAAAATGTGGTGGCAGATGCACTCTCAAGAAAGGATGAGGATGTGGAAGCATTTTTGTGCGCCATTTCTATTATCCAACTAGATTGGATAAATGAAGCAAGGGAGGAATGGAAAATTGATGAAGAATTTTGGGCACTTATTTGAAAGTTACAACAGGATTCTAGTACATCTGATACATTTAGCTGGCAAAATGATTCGTTATGGTACAAAGATCACTTATAGCTCTGTAAGTATTCCCAGCTAAAACAAAAGATTCTTATAGAATTGAACACTTCTCCCTTAGGAGGGCACTCAGTATTTTTAAAAACTTACCATAGGGTTAAGAAGGATTTTTTTTGGGATGGACTTAAATCATATATTCAAAAGTTTGTGGCGAAATGTTTGGTTTACCAAAAAAATAAAGTTGAAACAATTAAGACACCGAGTCTATTACAACCTTTATCCATCCCAAGCCAACGTTGGGAGGAGGTTTCAATGGATTTTATCACAGGTTTACCCAGGTCTGAGGGAAAGAGTGTCATCATGGTGGTAGTTGACAGACTTACCAAGTATGCACACTTTTGTGCATTATCACATCCATTTAAATCCAATATAGTTTCTACTACATTTATGGAAACAGTTCAAAAGCTACATGGAAACCCAAAGATTATTGTAAGTGACAGAGATCCCATTTTCATTGGAAATTTTTGGACAGAATTATTTTCTTGTCTTGGTACTCAGTTAGCTCATATCTCATCTTATCATCCTCAATCTGATGGGCAAACTGAGATAGTAAACAAATGTTTGGAAGGATATATTCACTGCTTTGTATCTGACAAACAGACACAATGGGTCAAATGGTTGCCTCTGGCTGAATGGTGGTATAACACTTCCTTCCATACAACAACAAAAATGACCCCATTTATGTCACTTTATGGATATCAGCCACCATCCATCACATCATATTTAAGAGAAAATTCTAAGGTTCAAGTAGTAGAACATCACATCGAACATCAACAACAAGTCCTCCAAATCTTAAAGGATAACCTCATGTTGGCACAGAATAGAATGAAACAACAGGCAGATCAACATCGCAGCAAAAGAAGTTTTGATGTAGGTGATTGGGTATTCCTACGGCTACAACCATATAAGCAAATGTCTCTCAAGCAAGCTAAGAAGGATAATAAATTATCACCAAAGTATTATGGTCCGTACAAGGTGTTGCAAAAGATTGGTACTATGGCATACAAATTAGAGCTTCCTGCAGCTTCTCGATTGCACCTAGTTTTCCATGTTTCATGTTTAAAGAAGGTTATAGGCGACAATCTCCTAGTTCAAACAATATTTCCAGAACTTGACGAGGAAGGAAAAATTATATTGGAACCAGAAGCAGTCACAGAAACAAGAACTCAACAGCTACGAAATCGATCAATTTCGGAATATCTTATCAAGTGGAAGAACTTATCCGCTGAAGATTCCACGTGGGAGGATGAAAATTTTATACAGAAGCATCCAGAACTACTCAAGCGTTGAGGACAACACTTTTTCGAAGGAGAGGGGCATGTTGGGTCCCTATAATACTAGTGATTACCTCATTACTATTCTAGTTGCATACCTTATTAATATTGTTGTGCCCCTATTGTCCCCATATTGTTATTATTGTGCCCCATAGAATCCCTCTATTGTTATTTTTGTGGCTTTATATTATTATTGTTAGGTCGTCTGGGTTATATTGTGACTCCTTAGACTCCTATATATAGAAAGGAGGTTTTGTCATTTGAATCATCCAAGAATTGTTCATTTATGTAATGTAAAGGAGGTTGCCCCCTCGAAGAGGCTGAATTTTAAGGTGTTGATCTATCTTTTCTATCTTTTTCTTGAGCTGGTTTCATAACATTTGTTCTCATTGTCACGGTAAATACTTTAGGAATTACTACTTTAGGAGTAACTGCTTTAGGAGTGACTTCTTTAGAGGAGTGACTATCGTAGTTTCATATGGCACGTTCAATTAAAAACAACCCTGTTCATACTCAGATAATATTCTTAGATTTGCAAAGGCATCCTTTTGAACTGTTATCTCAATCACTATCAAACACAGGTCCGATCTTTTCAATAAATAACTCAGTCAACAGAATGTTCGACCTTTGGCTTCCTTCTTCTTCCGCTGGACCTTTTGACTTCCTTCTTTTCTCACTTGACCTTCGGCTTCCTTCTTCTTTTGCTGGACCTTTCGACTTCCTTCTTCTTCCACTGGACCTTTCGACTTCCTTGTTCCTTGCTCGACCTTCGGCTTCCACTTTTGTTCGTTCGACCTTTGGCTTCCTTTTTCGCTCGCTCAACCTTTCAACTTCTCGATCTGCGGCTTCCTCTGTCTCTTCAAGTTCATGAGTTGTGAATTGTTACTTCTCTCTATTATATGCCCGAGATCGATTACCTAAAGTGAAGTGTTTCAACTTGTATATATGTGATTTTTTCCAATAACCAAAATACACATTCATTGGGAGGAGTGGCAGACTTATGAGTTTGCATATTAAAATTATATCGAAGAGTCTTTCATCCATAGACTTGATTATTCACGAAAACCATATAAGAGAGGTTATACACACATGGAGGTCCCACATGCCACGTCACTACCTCAATCGTAATCAAAACTTTTGGAGGTCTTTTACAAGTCGTGCCCATAACATAGCCAATGGCCGATTGCCCCTACTGGATGTGATATTATATTAAACTGTTTTGATAAACCAGTTGGGTCCAACACTTTATCACAATTGTAATTTCATAAGACTCCTGCAATTGCAACTTTAGGAAAATCCACATTAATAGAGGTCCCCACATGTCATGGTTTTAATCTCGCAATCGCAACCTCATGAGGATCCTACAATCGCAACATTCAATATCACCGATATTCACATATCACCCCGTAATAGATGTGATATTTAATAAACCATTTTTAATAAGTCCGTCGGGTCCACACCTCTATCGCAATCAGTGGTTTGACGTCACTTTGAAACTTACGATTATTACGGATGCGATATTTTATTAAGTTATGCTATAATGGTGCAGTGGGTCCACAATGCTATCTCGCTCGATGATTTGGGGGTTTATCGCAATCGTATTTTTAGTGTGACATTCCTTTAAGACTTGCAATGTGAAGGTTTTGATACACACGGATGTGATATTACAATAGGGCAGTTACCATAACCTGTTTCCGAGTTCACAATACATATCACAATCTATGGTTTGCGGGACTTCGACTGGCACATGGATTAAAACAGCCTTAACCCCTACAGTTGACTATGATATAAGAGTTGAATATGAGATCGAAGGCTAGGATTGAGTGTGGGACTTTGGCCATGATCAAGGAAATCTGTACTTTCCTACCCCTGCAGTTGCTAATCATCGTCAATCTAATATATCTGTAAATATGACGATCCAGATCTATTCCTCCGCCATTCTTCTTGCGCAAGCACTTGGGTTTGTTCTCTGTTGTTCATTTCTTGACTCCATTATATTGCAATCGAGGGTTTGAGCAGTGTTTACATAACTTAATATAATAGACCCGCCGATAAAGTTCCTCCGATATAAATTTTCTGATGCGGTGTTATTACATGGTTTTATTCTTGGGTTCTTGCTCCTGTGACTTCTCTTCACTCTTCCGATAGCTATTTCTCATGTGGCTTATCTTCCTGTGACCTCCGATAACTCTGTTTATGCTCCTCTGATATCATTGTTTCTCTTTGTTCTTCCGATAACACTTACCCTTGGGCATATGCGATAACCTACTTTCTTGATGGCTTCTGATGAAATCTTCCTCTTATTCTTTGGCTTCATGGATTCTACTCTTTACTGTTTCTCTTTCTCTTATGATGGCTTCCGATATCTTTCCTCCTCGGTTCCACTATTTCTAATATGTCTGTATTCAATCCTTGGATCCTCCATGAGCAGTATTAAGATCAATGGGCATCAATAGGCAACATCATGTGTTAAAGAATTTCCATCACAAACACTGCTATATTGACATCAATGATAACCTAGATTAACAATCTCCCCCTTTGTCATTGATGGAAATATTCTTCTTCTCTCCCCCTTTGAAATCAATGGAAAAAAGGTGCACAACTACTCCCCCTGTCGAACTGCTCCCCTTGTCAAACTACTCCTATTCTTTATGAACATAATAATTTTATGGGTATGTTACTCCTCGTGTCGTGGTGATCTTCTTTTTACTGAAGATAGAAGGATTGCTGCCTCATCATCAACTAGCACATTATCCCCTCTTCATGTCTCAGAACTTCTTCCTAATGCTTTGAACAATGCTTAAATATGCTCCACTTCAATGCTTCAAAACAAATTCCAAATAGTCATACACCAAATGTCCAAGTCCAATTTTTTTTATGCTTCTACGTTGTATTCTGTTGTCTCCACTATCAGAATTAAGAGGCCTTCACAGTCCGAATCAAGAGAAAATGCCACTGAAATTGTCATTCTCGCTATCTTTCTTCAAATCAGGATTCCTTTGTATCTCTGTGCTTCTCCTTAAGTTGCTGAGCTATATTCGACAGCACAACATTCTCCCCTTTTTTTAATATCTAATCCTTGACTCTCTTTTAAATTCTTTCTACTAGTTGACAACTTTTTGAAATGCTTCAATTATGCCAAATTCTTCCAACTTCTTTTGCTTCAAGCTCCATTCCTAGAAGTGTTTGTTTGTTTGAAGATTGCCTCTATTACTATCCTTGATTTACCTATTCTCACATCATATCCCTGAGTCGAGACATTCAACTTCTGTAATACCAACAACATAGTTATTTTCCCTATTTCTCTAACATTGGATAGATTTCTCTACTGCTCCAATTTATTCTTAATGATCAAGTGGAAAACATCTTCAACAACACTCCAAAGAATGGTTACAAGATCATGTTCTTCAATGTAGTGCTCCTCAGAAATGATCTTTATCAAAGAATGATTGTTAATATAGCTCATAAAGGATTTCATAAGGACCCTTTCACGAATAGCTTCTGCAATAATGATCAAGAATCACAAGCTCCCCCTAACTGTATGCATCATCTCTTTTGGCAGAGTCTTCCTATCAAATGCTTAGATTGTCGAAGATCAGGTCAATAACATGTGTTGTTGGCTGGAGAGTTCAAGGGACTTTCGTATTGTATTTGCTTCCTTCTCCATACTTGTGTAACTTTCTTATCTAGCATAGTTCTAGCTTGAGAAGGTGCCCAAATCAAGTTACAATTACGTGCCATATGACCAATGTTATGACACTTGAAGCATTCTATGTTGTTCATGAATAAGAATTCATGACTTCTTCTTGTGAAATTTCTTCTCGGAGATTGACGAGGATCATTATAAGCCCTACAATCTTTTTCCATGTGTCCAAAGTTTGTACAAGAATAACAATAACCAAGAAATAAACTTTGGTACCTGGGAGATGGAGATTTCCTTGATGTACTTTTGAAGCCTTTATTCCTTGGGATTCCTTGATAATATTCATTGCCTTTTGTATTCTTGACATCATCTGCAAGTCTTCTTGGAACAGGAATTCCTTCATTGTTGCCTTGACTCTTATCCTTACCTTTGTTGAACCTGGGAGCATCAAAATTTCTTTATGACTTCCTCACATCTTTGTTGTTTGAAGTATTATCATTCTTGCTTGAGGATTCACCTTCATAGCCAAGACCTAATTTATCAAATGGAGATATTTGATGGTTAAGCATGTCATCCAAGGCTTGAGAGCTCTTTAAGATTTTGTCCATTCCTCCAACCTTTTTCCTGAGGGAGATAATATCTTCTTCCAATCTTTCGCAATCATTATTCTTCTTAGCAAGTTGTTTCTCAATCTCTTCCTTAATATGTATTGCTTCATTTGCTTCTAATTTAAGGGAGATCATATTTGACTTCATTTTGAAGATTTCTTCATTTTCCTTTGCTAGACTACTCTCCATTTCTTCCTTGATCCTTGTAGCTTTACATGTTTCGGCCTTGAGAAGTTTGATGTCAGATTTTAAGTTGAATATTTCTCCATCCTTTGCTTTTAGTTGACATATCATGGTGTTTCTCTCCTTTTCTGCTTCATCAACTTGTCCTTCTATGATTGCCAATGCTTCCATTGTCTTCTCAGCTCCTTATGCTTGTTTCCATGCTTCTTCTAGTTGTGATCTAATGGAGGAGACCTCTTCCTTATATTGACCAATATCTGCTTCAAGTTTGTTCAAGCTCTGGTGCCTTGACAAGTTATCTTCTTGTTTCTTTCCTTTATCCAATGGATTTGTCATGTATATGAATTCTTCATGATGCTTTCTTTTTCTTTGATGATATTCCTTCTTAATCTTGGCAAGCTCTTCATCCCTTTCTTGTACTTCAAGCTTGACAAGGTCAACTTTCTTCCTTGTTTGGTCTTGGTCACCAGCTAGTGCTTTCTTATTAAGTTCCTCATTTTCCTTTTTCAAATTGATAATCTCTTCCATGGAAGCCATAAGTTTAGTGAGGAGATCTTATTCAAAATCTTTTTCATTCTCTTCATCTTCTAGGTGTTCTTTAGAGTTGATGGCATCACTCTTATCTTCAGCTTCCTTGATGGGCTTTGGATTTCCTTCTTGCTTTCCATCATCTTCTTGACTAGTGGGCATGGTCAATGCTCCTTTGAGTGAAGGTCATGAAATCGTTTGTCCCATATATCCTTTGATGATGAACATTTTTCCAAATTGCCTTTATAGAATCTGGTAGCCCATTCAAGATTGCCTTCATCGCTTTTTTCATTGTTACGCCTTGGATTCTCCATCAATCATGCTATCAACAATCACTGATTTCCATACTTCAATGCCTTGAGTCTTTATGAAATTCCTCATTCTTGCCTCCCATATATCAAAGTTTCCATTGAACCATGGAGCCTTGACAAATTGAATGACTTCTATTTCAGTGGTAGAGGGAGACACATATTTAGGAGGATTGGAGACTTTCTTCCTTGGCTTCACCATTTGTGTTCTAATGATCAACCTTCAAGTGTTAGGCTTTGAGTGAAGGTACTGGCTCTGATACCAATTTTTGGAAATACTGAGAGTGGGGGGGTGAATCAATATTCCTTTTCAATTGTTATTTTTACTAATTAAATCATTTATCTTTACAACACAAAATGAACAATAGGAATAAATGCTTTTATTAATATAATCTTTACAGTAAGTAAGGTACAATATAAATAAGGCTCCAACTTGTTTCCAAGCACCAACTTGGTCTTTTGTGAGGCTCCAACCTCTAGGGCACCAACCCTATCTTCTCAAGGCACCAACCTTGTGTTTAGGAGCACCAACTCCAAGGACACCAATCCTTCCAATTCTGAGGCACCAACCCAAGGGTTCCGACCCTATCTTGTCAAGGCACCAACCTTGGATTTAGGAGCACCAACTCCAAGGACACCAATCCTTCCAATTCCGAGGCACCAACCCCAAGGGCTCTGACCCTATCTTGTCAAGAAATGTTTTGATTGTATTATAATGCTCTCAAAATCTTCTTCACTGTGTTCTATCAGTCTACGACTTCACTGCTACATCAATGACAACCTGTCTTCATATGAAGGAGTCTTCACAATTCTTCATATTGCCCAAACAGAGTCTGCAAAGTTACCTCATGATGATTTGAAATAGCCATCATGATCTACAAGACTCTCCACACAACTTCAATGTGTCTACAATGAACTACACTAAGCTCTGCACAAAAATAACTCTCTGTTTCAGGCCTTTGTTCTCAATGTCACAGTAAATGCTTAAGGAGTGACTGCTTCAGGAGTAACTGCTTAAGGAGTGACTTCTTTAGAGGAGTGACTATCATAGTTTCATATTGTGTGTTAAATTAAAAACAACCCTGTTCATACTCAGATAATCTTCTTAGATCCGCAGAGGCGTCCTTTTGAACTGTTATCTCAGTTACTATCAAACACAAGTCCGAGATTTTTTTTAAATAACCCAGTCAACAGAATGTTCGACGTTTGGCTTCCTTCTTCTTTCGCTGGACCTTTCAAATTCCTTCTTTGCTTACTCAACCTTCGGCTTCCTTCTTCTTCTACTGGACCTTTCGACTTCCTTCTTCGCTTGCTTGACCTTTAGCTTCCACTTTTTCTTGCTTGACCTTTGGCTTCCTTTTTCGCTCGCTTGACATTTCGACTTCTCGATCTTCGGCTTCCTTCGTCTCTTCAAGTTCACAAGTTGTGAACTGTTACTTCTTCTCTATATTAGATGCCCGAGATTGATTACTTGAAGTGAAGCGTTTCAACTTGTATATGTTTGAGTTTTGCCAATAACCAAAAGACACGTTCATTGGGAGGAGAGGCCGACTTATGAGTTCGCATATTAAAATTATATCGAAGAGTCTTTCATCCATAGACTTGATTATTCACAAAAACCACATAAGAGAGGCTATACCCACATGGAGGTCCCACATGCCACATCACTACCTCAATCGCAATCGCAACTTTCAGAGGTTTTTTACAAGTCATGCCCATAACATAGACGATGGCCAATTGCTCCTATTGGATGCGATATTATATTAAACTGTTTTGATAAACCCATTGGGTCCACCACTTTATTGCAATCATTTTTTCATAAGACTCCCGCAATTGCAAATTTATGAAAATCCACATTAATAGAGGTCCCCACACGTCATGGCTTTAATCCTGCAATCACAACCTCATGAGAATCCCACAATCGCAACATTCAATATCACCGATATTCACATATCACCTCGTAGTGGATGCGATATTTAATAAACCATTTTTAATAAGTCCGTCAGGTCCACACCTCTATCATAATCAATGGTTTGACATCCCTTTGAAACTTGCGATTACTGCAGATGCGATATTTTATTAAGTCATGCTATAATGGTGCAGTGGGTCCACAATGCTATCCCAGTCAGCGGTTCGGGGGTTTATCACAATCGAATTGTTAGTGTGACATTCCTTTAAGACTTGCGATGTGAAGGTTCTGATACATGCGGATGCGATAGTACAATAGGGCAGTTACCATAACCTGTTTTCGGGTCTGCAATACATATTGCAATCTATGGTTTGCGGGACTTCGACTGGAACACGGATTAAAACAACCTTAACCCCCACAGTTAACTGTGATCTAAGAGTTGAATATGAGATCGACGGCTGGGATTGAGTGTGGGACTTCAACCACGATCAAGGAAGTTCATACATTCCTACCCCTGCAGTTGCTAATCACCGTCGATCTAATAGATTTGTTGATTTGACAATCCAGATCTATTCCTCTACCATTCTTCTTCTGCAAGAACTTAGGTTTGATCTCTGTCATTCATTTCTTGAATCCATTATATTGCAATCGAGGGTTTGAGCAGTGTTTACATAACTTAATATAATAGAACCGCTGATAAAGTTCCTCCGATATAAATTCTCTAATGTGGTGTTATTACATGGTTTTATTCTTGGGTTCTTGCTCCTGTGACTTCTCTTCACTCTTCCACTCTTCTGATAGCTATTGCTCCAGTGGCTTATCTTCCTGTGACCTCCGATAACTCTATTTATGCTCCTCTGATATCACTGTTGCTCTTTGTTCTTCTGATAACACTTACCCTTGGGCATATGCGATAACCTGCTTCCTTGTTGGCTTCTGATGAACTCTTCGTCTTATTCTTTGGCTTCATGGCTTCTCCTCTTTACTCTTTATCTTTCTCTTCTGATGGCTTCTGATATCTTTCCTCCTTGGTTCCACTATTTCTATTACGTCTGTATTCAATCCTTTGATCCTCCATGAGCAGTATTAAGATCAATGGGCATCAATAGACAACATCATGTATTAAAGAATTTGCCATCACAAACACTGCTATATTGACATCAATGAAAACCTGGATTAACATATTAACTCACCGAATATGGTTTAGCAAGAAAAATACAAATAGATAGAATTTCTGGGAAAATATTGCAAAAAAACCATCGTTTCCCCAAAAAATAGGTTGAACATGAGTTATCTAAACAAAATTTTTAACCCATGATGGGTTAAGCCTGTTGGAAATACTGAGAGGGAGGATGAATCAATTTTTTTACAATTGTTATTTACCAGTTTTAGATTACTTATTAATTGAACATGAAATGAACAATACAAAATAAATTATTTCTATTAATGAGATATGTCGAGGACTCCAATCCTATTTTTACAATAAATCGAGTACAATAATGTTTAGGGCTCTAACCCTAGATGAAGAAACCAACCTCCAATCTACCAGGCTCTAACTTGTACTTTGCCAAGTACCAACTTGTACTTCACGAGGCTCTAACCACTAGGGATCCAACCCTCTTCATAGGCTCCAACCTAGTCTTCCTGAGGACTCCTATCCTCTAGGGCTCCAACCCACAACTTCAAGATATTCAATATGAATTTAACGGTTCTTCAAGGCTTCCAATTTCTTCTGCAATAAGCCTTTATAATGTATTCAAGTTCTTCAACAATGCCCTCACTTAGATTTCAATAACCCATCATTCATCAATGACAACTTTATCAATCAGTGAAGGAGTCTTCAAATCTCTTCATGATACCCAAGAAACTTCCTTCAAGGTCACTCCATGAGGGTTTCAATCATGCTCCAAGGCCTCCAATAATCTTATATAAGATGCTCCATAAAGGGTCCAATCAATATCCTTCAAAGTATGCACCAAAAAATTCTTCAAGTGCCTTACAATTTCCTGCTCTAAGCCTGATCATAAAACTTCTTTAATGGATCTTCAATAATGCATAATAACGTCTCCAAGCATGTCTCCAGGATTTTTCCCCCAGATCATGTCCTCAATACCTCTTCAAGGGTTCAAGGGCTCCTTTACAATGAGACTTTTCAAGAAAAGGATTGTCAAGGTTCCTCTGAACAATGCTCAATGAACTGCTTCTCAAGAGATTCCCAAACTCCCTCAAGTGTCACCTATCCAAAACACCAGAAGTTTGCTCACAAGTCTTAGTGATGCCCGCAATACACAACAATCTTTGGAATCTTCTAAATCAACTTCCAAGATATTCTTCAAAGTCTGCTCTAAATGGTGGCCAATAAACTACTCTCAAAAAGGTGCCAAGATTGATTGCAATAATGCTTTCAAGGTTGCCTCCAATAGTGCTCCAGTTGTAGACAAAGATGCTTGGTCTATATCAGCTCAACAATTCTTTAATGAGGCTGCTCCAAAGATGGCTTCAAGGTGTTCAATTATATACTCCAAGGAATCCTCAAAATACGGTCCTTCAAAAATCTGATCCAAGATGTCACTATTCAACTCTACAAGAGTCAAGATAGAAGTTGACTTCAAGGATTGTGAGTTTACAAGCCTCAAGTTTGAAGTTTCTAGACTCCAGATCACAGGTCTGAGCTAAGTCTAAACTTGATCTAGACTTATGCAAGAACACAACAAAATACAGATATACCCGTATACAAAGAGATGCAATAAAAATAAAACTTCATTTCATTAATATCAAAGAACTGAAATATGCTTACATACATAAATGAAAATAAACTAGCTCAGGCGATGGTAGCTTATCTCTGAGAAGAAATGTGGAGGCTAAATGCCTTTGAACTGTGTTACAATGTAGCTCAAAGGCCTATTTATTATTGAGCAATAATGGAATACCATAAACATCCAAAAATCTAACCCTAGGAGATGAAGCACCAAAATTGTGGGCCCCGTTTGGATAAATTGGTACATCAACTTCTCGGGGTCGTAACTTTTGCATACGATATTCATTTGGCTATCATAATACCTCATTTTGAAGATCTCAAAGAGAAGTCTAAAAAAAATTAGGTCAACCAATTTAGGACTTTTTCAGTCTCTCTGTTTTCCCTAAAACATCTTTTAGTCCCTCAAAACTGTTCTAGAAGTTTAGGACTCGAAAAACTGCTAAAAATAGTAATTTGTGCTACAATTAAGCAAACTAAAAAGAAACAATGGTGGGGCTCCAAGTGGAATAGGAAGGTGGCCACCAATACCCACCTAGATTAGTCCTCCCCCCTTAGGAAGCAATGGTCCCCACTGCATTGGGTGCCTCCATGAGATGGGGAAACTTCTGCTGAACTTGGTCCCTGGTGAGCCACTTGCCTTGGTGTAGGAGTTGGCCAACTTTGACAACCTGATACAATTGGATCTTCTGTTGGCGAGTGTTCTTGATCTGCGTGTCCATGATTTGATCAGTTGTGGCTTGTTCGATGCAGTTTGGGTTTAACTCTGTTGTTGTGAGTTGTTCTACAATGTCTGATATGTCCACTAATGGTGGGAAGTATGGTCAAAGGTGGTCCATATTGAACACTAGGTGTAGGCTAGTTGAACTATAGAGAGTTATGGAGAGCTATGTTGTAGTTGTGTTGGACATAGGGGAGGCTTCCATCCCATGTGCGTGGATGCTTTGAGTTGTACATACACAGAATGTGTATGATCATCTCGTTGACGACCTCTCTTTGGCCATCCATTTGGGGGTGGAAAGCCATGGACTTGGAATCCAACATCAACCATACACTTGACCAAAATGTACTTAGGAACATGTTGTCCTGATCTGATATAATGGACTGTGGATTCCAAAATGTACCCACACTCATTCAAAAAGTGATTAGCAGTGGATTCTACTATGAGACTCTTCTTGCAGGTGCTAGAATGGCCATCTTAAAGAATCTGTCGATGACCACGAAAACGTATTCATTTCCATGCTTAGTAGAAGGAAGGCCCGACAGTCAATCCATGGAGATGGATTCTAAAGGTCAACTAGGAGTAGGCGGAGGAGTATATAGGCCTTGCTTCTTGATGGTCGGTTTGGCAATGGCGTAGGCAGTGCAGGATCTGATGTACTTCCCAACATCCTGTCAAAGTTTCATCCAATAAAAATACTTCTGCAACACTACCCTATTTTCTCTACCCCGAAATGTCTAGCGACCTGATTGTCGTGTGCCTCCCAAATCATCTTGGAACGCTCACTTGAAGGAATGCAAATGTGTCCCAGGTGGCATTATAGTGCATCCTGGAGGTGAAAATTTGGAACTTTCTTACCTTCCAGGAGTGTCTGGTATGCGCTATCGAATTCTGGATCACTCTCGTAAAGATGCGGCCACCCCATAGTCTTGTTCCCACAAGAGTCGAACAAAGTGGTCAACGCCATGACGGGTGGTCGAATGAGGAAGTCTGCAACATTGTTGGTGCTACCCTTCTTGTAATTAATGTTCAAATGGAACTGTTGCAAGTGTGTATACCATTTCTGATGGAAATCGTTCTGCAACTTCCCTTGTGTCTATATGAACTATAGGGGTCAGTGGTCTATGTGGTTGACCATTTACTTCCCCATAATGTAATGCTTCCATTGTCAGCAGACCTGCATAATGGAATACATCTCTTTGTCATAGGTGGGATACTTTTGGACTATGTCTGGAAGTGTCTCACTATGATATGCCACTGGATGCCCCTTCTCAGTAAGAGTTGCATCAATAACATAGTCGGAGGCATCTATCTCGATCTTGAATCTTTGTTGCAGGTATGGTAATGTGAGCACTGGTGTAGAGTAGAGGCAATGCTTCAACTTAGAAAACACCTTCTGTTGGGATTCAGACCAAAAGAACTTTGTTGTCACTCTTTCCTTGGTGACTTGACTTAAAGGCCAAGTGATATGAGATAACCCCAACATGAACCTGCGATAGAAATTGGCAAGACCCAGCAAGCTCCAGATCTCTGTTAGAGTGGTTGGGGCTTGATAATCCTGAATGACTTGTATCTTGGCTAGGTCCACATGCAAACCCTGCGCATCAATGATGTACACTAGATATTGAACCTGGGTCATGCCAAAAGTGCATTTCTCCAAATTGGCACACAGCTTGTGTTGTCGCAGGGTTTAAAGGACTTGTCGAATATGGTGGAGGTGCTCTTCCCAACTCTAGCTGAAGATCAAGATGTCATCTAAATACACCACCACAAATGCATTGGTGAAGGGTCGCAAGATATCATCAATCAATCTCATGAAGGTTGCAAGGGCATTCATCAACCTAAAAGGCATGACCAACCATTCGAAAAGGCCCTCCCTGGATTTTAAGGCAGTCTTCTACACATCGGAGGGTTTGATAAGCACCTGGTGATAACTAGACTTCAAGTCAATCTTGTTGAAATATTTGGCCCCTTGAGCTGGTCCAGAAGGTCATCAATCCATGGGATTGGGTACCTATTCCAAAAAGTGATCTTGTTCAGCACCTGATAGTTAATATAGAGTCTCCAAGCCCTATCCTTATTCTGTACCAATACAATTAGGCTCCCACAGGGTGATGAACTTGGCTTGATGTGACCTTTCTACAAAAGCTCCTAAATCTGCCTCTTGATCCCATCATTCTCTAGAATAGAGTGTCGATAGATCGGTCCGTTGGGTAGTGGCACACCTGGGGTCATATAGATTGAGTGCTTGACCTCATAGTGCAAAGGTACCCCTGTAGGTGAGGCAAAAAATGTCCATGTACTCCTCCATTACCTTTTCCATCTGCTTCTGTTGTACAGAGGAGCCCTGTATGCAAGTTGTGGCCACAACCTTCTTCTTGCCCTAAGGGTGAATCATAAGGAAAAAAATCATGGTCTGGGAAACGATCTTACTGCATTTATTTGCAGTAATCAAAGAGATGGCGGTAGGCGGGGCTACCTTCAGTATCCTATATAACTTAATGCAAGGTCTAAACTCATATACAACATGTTGCTTCGACAAGTATTGTTTTCCTAATAATACATCACAAAATTCAAGAGGAGCAACATCACACAGTACCTCATTCGTGAAGGGCTTGATGTGGTGACACTACTGGCTAATGCGGATATCTCATCCTTGGTGAATCCACACGATGGTGTACGACTGCAGATGTGTTGTAGTTGGTAGGCCCAACCGCTTCATGGACTCTGCTGAAATGAGGTTCTTTTGGCTCCCGCTTATGAACTGTAGTGGAGAACCCTTCACCCACATTTGTGAGAGGAAGAGGCATTCCCCCCTCCTCTCGATCTCCAAGATTATTCTTTTGGATCTTAGTGGTGGCCATGGTGGCATTGGGCTCTACTTCAATGATTTGCTTCCCTTTGTCATTCCTCTTGTAGGGTTTTGACTTAGATTCAGAACATGCATTTGGTTCAGAAGCCTCCAGGTCGGCCACCAGTGACTACTTGGCCTAACACTCACTTGTGTTGTGAGTGGAGCTCTTATGGAACTCACACCATTTTCCCATGTACTTCTTTGTCTTTGTGGTGTTTTTCTTTGCTTGCAACTTCGACGAGTTGTCCTGGGTCACCCTGCCTTGGTTTTGTCCTTTGCTCTATGGTTTGGGGGTGCCTTTTCCTTTCTTCGTATTTGCAAATCCAAAGTCTCACTTCTTCTGTTTAAACTTCTGCTCAATCTTGATGGTGTATCAGTTTTTCGTTCCAAGAGAGGATATGTCCAAGAAATCCATCTCGTCCTAGATGTACTTGTGTATACAGTCGCAGTACTTGAGTACCAAATGCGCTCAGAATTCATGATACCCAGCTTTGTGCAAAGGGTATGGAAAACATTTGTAAACTATGGCACATCTTGGTCCCTTCCCTGCCATATCGTGGTCCACTTTATGTATTTATCTTCATAGCTCCCGAAAGGGTAATATTTTTCCTTGATGGTGTCTCGAAGAGAATTCTAAGTGGGTGCGGCTGGAAACAGTGAGGATTCCCTCTTGTCCTTTTGTTCACAGTAGGTTTCTCACCATTCCTTGACGTGTGGGGCAAATTTGAAAAGTATGAAAGTAATCTTTTCCTGATTGGAAAAGTCATGAACTAAAAAATATCCTTCCAACAGATTTACCCATTTATCTATGATGTTTGCATCTATCTGGCCCTCAAATATGGGAATATTAAAGTTAACTTATACCTTAAAATGAGTGGCACCTCCAAAGTGGTTGTTGGATGAATATGCATCACATATGGGTAGCCATCGAAGGATCTGGGAAATTTTTATCCATCATCACGTTCCTTTGTCACTCAAGGGCTTCCTCGAGTAGTATTTTGAAAGGATCTCATACACCCTCGTCTTTATTTTCTTCTGCCAGGGAGGTCATCAGGTTTTGCAAGGCTGGTCTTGCAAAGGTTAAACCAAATCAATCCCTAACTCCTTATAATCTGACCTCGTTGGGGGCATGCAAAGAAAAAATGAGAAAGAATAGGTTGTTTTGATACCACTGATCTGGAATTACGTAGGAACACAAAAAAATACAGAAATAACCATATACACAAAGATGTTGTAAAAATAAAACTTCATTTCATTAATATCAAAGAATTAAAATATGCTTACATACAGAAATGAGAATAAACTAGCTCGGGTGATGGTAGCTTATCTCTGAGAAGAGATGTGGCGGCTACATGCCTCTGAAATGTGTTACAATGAGGTTCAAAGGCCTATTTATTATTGGTAAACAATGGAAGACCCTAAACATACAAAAACCTAACCCTAAGAGATTAAGTGCCAAAATTGTGGGCCCCGTTTGGGTAAATTGGTACATCAACTTCCTGGGGTCGTAAATTTCGCATATGATCTCCATTTGGATATCATAATGCCTCGTTTCGAATATCTCAAAGAGGAGACTGAAAAGAAATAGCTAAAATAATTTTGGAATTCCCCAACCTCTCTGTTTTCCCTAAAAATGTCTTTTAGTCCCTCAAAACGACTGCAGAAGTTTAAGACCCAAAAAAGTTCCAAAAACAGTAAGTTGTGCTACAATTAAGGAAACTCAAAAGAAACAATGGTGGGGGTCCAAGTGGAATAGGCAGGTGGTCACCAATATCCACCTGGATCGGTCCTCCCCCCTTAGGAAGCAATGGTCCCCATTGCATTGAGTGCCTCCATGAGATGGGGAAACTTCTGTTGAACTTGGTCCCTAGTGAGCCACTTGCCTTGGTGAAGGAGGCTGCCAACTTTGATAACCTGATAGAGTCGGATCTTCTATTGGTGAGTGTTCTTGATCTGTGTTTCCATGATCTAATTAGTTGTGGCATGTTCCATGTAGTCTAGGTTTAACTCTGTTGGTGTGAGTTTTTGTGCAATGTCTAATGTGTCCAGTAATGGTGGACAGTATGGTTGAAGGCGTTCCACATTGAACATTGGGTGTAGGCCAAGGAATGGTGGAATTTTGAACTCGAAACCATTGTCCCCTACAACCTTAGTAATGGTGTAAGGCGCATATCAGAGCGGACAAGGCTTGCGGTTGGGCCCAACGAGGCTCTCCTTCTACAAATGTAACCAAACTTTATCGCCCACTTGGAACTTTTGTGGCACCTAATGCTGATCATGACGCTACTTGGACTTAGTATTGGATTTGTCCAATATGTCATGGACTTGCTGGTGGATGTGTTGAATGCGCTTAATGAGGTTGTTAGTCCTGTCATCTTTGGCCTGGACATGACCTGAATCTTCCTGAGTAGCTGCAAATGGTATGGCCACATCAATGGGACATAGTGGCTAGAATCTGAACCCCACCTAAAAGGGGTTGTGGCCAGTTGAGCTATGGAGAGGTCTATTTTATCTATACTAGACATAAGGGAGGCTTCCATCCCATGTGCATGCATTCTTCGAGTTTTACATAAGCAGAATGTGTACAATCATCTTGTTGACGACCTCTGTCTGGCCATCAGTTTGGGGGTGGAAAGTCCTGGACTTAGTGAGTTTGGTATCCAAAATCGCCGAGAGACTTAACCAAAATGTATTTATTAACCTGTTGTCCCGATATGAGATAATGGACTATGGGATCCCAAAATGTACAAAGAAGAGCTTAGAAGTGGCTTATGTTGTGATACTCTTCTTGCAGACCACTAGAATGGCCATCTTAGAGAATTTGTCGACGACCATTAAAACACAGTTGCTGTCATGCTTAGTAGAAGGAAGGCCTGACATGTAATCCATGGAGATGGATTCCAAGGTCGACTAGGAGTAGGCAGAGGATTATATAGGCCTTGCTTCTTGATGGTTGGTTTGGTAATGGTGCATGCAGTGTAGGATTTGATGTACTTACCAACAACATGTCGAAGGTTCAACCAATAAAAATACATTTGTGGCACTGCCACTATTTTCTCTACCCCGAAATGTCTAGTGACTCGACTGTAGTGCACCTCCCAAATCATATTGGCATTGAAGAATCTAGGGCATTCATAAATTAGAGTGATTCTTCTTGTCATGATAACACTTTGTGAAGTATTTAAATAGTTTATCTTAGCTTAATGTTTCCTTACATTATTATAGTGTGTGTTTACTTCCTCAAACTGCTACCAAAAAACAAAAGAGATAAGAACACATAATATTTGGATTTTTGCCAGGGCCAAAACCTCTCCCTCTTGGAGAGGAAAACCCATGCAAAATTCTTCTTATAGAGATTCCAATTTGACGAAGAATAAGACCATGACCCTTGACACATTCTGCCTCTCCAAGACCAAGACATCAATCCTCTTTCTCAAACACCGCTGAGATCATCATGATTACTGTACCATTGAAGCCATCACTATTGCTTCACTGAGATCTTCATTACTACATCTTCATCATGTCACTGAGATCTCTTATCTTCATTGAGATCATGATCTTCGAGACTGGGATCATAACTAAGATAGGATCATGAGATCATGATCTTCGAGACTGGGATCATAACTAAGATAGGATCATGAGATCATACAGAGACTGTGATGATCTTTGTCACTCCTTCCATCATGATGAGACTGATCTCCCTTGTCACTGCTTCTTCTTATTATGCAAAGGCTATGGTTCTGTTCCTTCTTGTTATGAAGAGACTGTGATACTGCTCCCTCTCATTGCACTAAGATTGTGATGGTCAATGAGATTAGGAATGCGACTTTACCTTCACCAATATTGTAACGAATTTCATCATTGCACTTTAGATCTACTGAGGGTATGCGAGGTCGTAGGAGCACAGATACACATATATATATGCCAAGATTATTAGTAGTGTTATGTGATATCACTGCGATACATATCAAGATTGCTAGGAGGAAGATCTGTATACTGTGAAACTAAATGTGCCAAGATGGTAAGACTCCATTCATAGAAATGCCGAGATTGTCATCACAAGAATTATGACTATGCCAAGAATAAATCTAGCCCAGAACTCATACCAATACTGCATCCTCTTGTCATGTGTTCCTTAGATCTAAGATCATATGTGTTTCCATGAGACTAGCCCGATTTCTTTTGCTCCTTATACCCATCTGAGGTAATAGTCAAACCCTAAATAGATGCCTCTCTGTGGTGCGGATCTGCTCCTTCTTCCATGTCAAAATTAAGAGGAAATGTGAAATCTTCTTGTGCTTTTTATGCTGACCCTATACGTGTATTTATAGTGGTTTGTGCCACATATTTGAGCTGACTTGAATTCATGAACCATCATGCCTTTTATCAAAGAAAACATGACTTTTAATTATGTATTTTAATTCATTTTGGAGCCGACATGACGATCTCCTTATTGTTTTACTTGCAGACTTCATGTGCTTGCTTTCAGGGGATTTTTCTTGGTGTTGGAGGGTTTTTACACACTGTTGGACTTGTATACAGTTACATGGGCTCATGAAGAGCTTCTTTATACATGACATGACTTCTTTGAAAAAATAATAAAGTCCTAAAGACATCAATAAGAAGTCTTTTGACCTATGACACTTCTTGCTCATGAAACCCATGTAGCAAGTCATATAAAAGTAATTTATTTCCTTTTATTACATCATTTACAAAGATCGTGTCATTATGAATATCGAACCTAGTTACACTTTCTTCAACACTCCCTCTTAACTAGGTAGGTATTCATAATGGTACTTTGTGATTCTCAATCTGAAGAATTTCTCATAAGAAGAATCAGATTTGCAATCCATCTATTATAGCATCATTTCAATGAACATTGTTTTTCATATAGAAAGGCATTGACTAACAGCTCTATCTCTCACTTAGATTGAGCACACAATGTTGGCGAGACCAATGACTGATAGACACACATCATCATTGTCTCTCTTAGGGTCATACCCACCCAGGTGTTCTCCGAGTATGCCCTACTAGGATTATTCTCATCTTGGGTTCCCAGCCCTCAAGAATATTGGTCCTCTTGCCCACTCTTGTCTTGGATGCCCTACCACATCCTCAAAGAGTGTTGGATGCCAGATGATTACACAATCCTCCATTCTTTCTTCCAAGATGAAGACAAGAATTTCGTGTCTAACTCTCCCTCTCAACTAGGGATGAGTTCCAAATTTCTCTTTACTCATAAACTTACTTGAGTTTCTTTACTCATAGGAACTTCCAAGAGCTCCCTCTTATCTAGGGACTCTATCATCAGTACTTTATAGGGTCTTCTAGTTGACTGACGATCCAAGAATTCGATGTCATCAATTTCTTCATACGTATGGTTCAACCATCCATCACTTTCCTTCATCATGTCATTCCTTCTTTTCCGGAAAGTATCCTCCTTGGGTTTATATCTAGGGCTTCCTTCATAGGGCCATATATCTTCACTTTCCTTTAACAGTGATTTCTTTGGATCACAAGGTACATAGTTGTGACATATTTCACAACTCTTTGGCCCTGCACACATACCCATACTTTCTCCAAGAGGTCAAAAACCGAAAACAAAACACATATTACCTTTTTGGTGACGGCCTTTTCCAGTGACATATTCTTGTAGGTATCAAAACCCTGCATATATGTTGACACATCTCCCAAAGATATATGTTGTCAAGAATATTCATCTTTTTAGACTTCCATAAGAGTATCCATATATTTCTGGGGGATTTCATAATCAAATCTTCTTGATCCTTTGGATGTTGATTGCCATGATGCGATCTCTTCCATCCTCACATGTTCCATTCCCAGGAGCTTTCAATCAGAGTTATTCAATTGTAGTCAGCCACCTCATACTTCATATGAGGACATATTATGTTGATCTCATCTAGTGTGACTTATGTCTTTCTGCATCCTTTCAGAGGAGGAGATCCTTTTCCTTTTGATCATGCTTGATCCATGTTACTTGCAACCATATGACATGACATTACAATATTAAATAGAAATACAAGCATACATACCTCACCTTTTTCGTCTGGCTTCTTCCAATAGCTTTCTTGATTGAAAAAACTTCAATCCCTTGA
This sequence comes from Pinus tabuliformis, assembly GCA_031772625.1. NCBI lineage: Eukaryota > Viridiplantae > Streptophyta > Pinopsida > Pinales > Pinaceae > Pinus > Pinus tabuliformis. The sequence goes on along the minus strand of CM062815.1, from coordinate 954,798,136 downwards.
TCTGATTCATTTCTTAAGTCATCAGTCCTTCATCTCATGAATTCCATAAGTTGGATTTCCTTATGGAACACTTGTAGCCTTCCCAGACTAAAAGATCTTTCGTTGAGGTTTCTATCAAAGAGTCTACAGGATCTTGCATATCCCCATCTGGAATATGGTTCCTTTGACCTGGATGACTTCTTCCTTTCCCATTAATGTTCAATGAGATTCCCATGAGATATGTCCTTCATGTTTCTCATGATGATATCACGAGCTCCTGTTTCTAATGCTTCCATGATGCCACAATTCATTTTATTACCATGGTAATATCTGCAATTACTTATGATAGGATCCTTTTGAGAGGGACACCATCTCATTCATATTGGAGATCTATTACTCCCTCTTTCCTTGGTCCTTTTCTTTAGCTTCCTCCATCCTTTCGGCGATATGAGCTCCTCTCCATAATATTTCCATAGTATTGTCTTTTCAACCTTTCCTTCGCACATATTTGAACTAGTCTTTCTTTATCTGGCATAGAGACCACAAATTGTTGATTGAGGTAACCTTCTTGTTCATGGACATTGTTACCTTGCTTATCAATGTCAATATCAATGATGATTATTTTCTTATCACCTTTCTTAGATCTCCCAAAAGAGATATCATGAAGATATTCCTTCTTTACTACATTTAAGAGATTACCTCTTCTAGCATTTTATATATTTCTTATCTGACTCCTTTCTTGCTACATAGAGATGAGAGGAATTTTAAGAGTTCCTTCTCATGAATTCAAAGGATACCTATTCATTGAATTTTGTTCTCCATAAGGATTCTATCAATCCTTCTTATTCATGCAAGAACCTATCCAACCTATAGATCTTCTTGAAATCATGAAGTCATTTCATCAAGAATGATTAATGAAAATACTTACTTGAGATGTGAAGATGAAATATTCACCTTGATCATGTTGCCAGTAGTTGGAGTAGATATATTGATGCTTCCTTCGACTAAGATCTTCAATAGGAAGATTTCTTCCTTTCACTTAAAGCTATCTTAATATCAACAAACTGTTGATATAATTGGGCTACATAAGGATCCTTGAAGTGTGCAGCAACAAATCGAGGTTTCTTTCCATGATGTATCAGTTAGTACAGGTTCTATTTGAGTACTATCCATATAACCTTCTATATATTCCCTTGAATTAAGTTCTAAGATTTGTAAGACTGTGTTCTTTATAGAGAAGGATTCAATCTGAGATAGTAATGGGGATGTTGTAGACGAGGCTGTGAGAGGCACCAAGAATGTTGTCATGTACCCTGAGATCTGAATGCTTTATCTTTTGACTGTTGACATCCAAAACCCTTGTTGTTGTATAATGCTTCATTGATCTAGGGTTTCATCAAGATGATTCTTTAATTTTCATATTGACTTTATTATTTTCTTGAAACTTGATCCTTACATGTCTCTTTTTTTCCTTTCCTTTGATTTCTGAACCCACTACCCTCTCATATCATGTGGAAGAATCTAGGGCATTCAGAAATTAGAGTGATTCTTCTTGTCATGATAATAATTTGTGAAGTATTTATACAATTTATCTTAGCTAGATGTTTCTTTACATTATTAGTGTGTGTGTTTACTTCATCAAACTGCTACCAAAAAAAAAAGAGACAAGAACACATAATATTTGGCTTTCTGCGAGGGCCGAAACCTCTCCCTCTTGGAGAGGAAAACCCACGCAAAATTCTTCTTATAGAGATTCCAATTTGACGAATACCAAGACCATGACCCTTGACACATTCTGCCTCTCCAAGATCAAGACATCAATCCTATTTCTTGAACACTGTTGAGATCATCATGATTACTAAACCATTGAAGCCATCATTATTGCTTCATTGAGATCTTCATTACTGCCTCTTCATCATGTCACTGAGATTTCTTGTCTTCATTGAGATCATTATCTTCAAGTTTGGGATCATAACTGAGATAGGATCATGAAATCATACTGAGATTGTGATGATCTTTATCAATCCTTCCATCATGATGAGACTGATCTCCATTGACACTGCTTCTTCTTATTATGAAGATGGGCTATGGTTCTATTCCTTCTTGTTCTGAAGAGACTATGATACTACTCCCTCTAATTGCACTGAGATTGTGATGTTCAATGAGATTAGTATTGCAACTTTACCTTCACCAATATTGTAACCAAGTTCATCATTGCACTTTAGATCTGCAATGGGTATGCAAGGTCGAAGGAGCACAAATACACACACAAACACAAACACACACACACACACACACACACACACACACACACACACACACACACACACACACACACACACACACACACACACACACACACACACACACACACACACACACACACACATATTCCAAGATTATTAGCAGCGCTGTTGTGATATCACTTAGATACATATCAAGATTGTGAGGAGGCAGATCCGTATACTATGAGACTAAATATGCCAAGACGGTAAGACTCCATTCACAAAAATGTTGAGATTTTCATCACAAGAATTATGACTATGCCGAGAATAAATCTAGCCCAGAACTCATACCAATACTGTGTCCTCATCTGAAGTCTTTTCTGCTCCATCCATCCGAGATCTAGCTTGACTGCACTTTTAATTCACAAGTATGTCGAGAATGATACTAGCACAGAATTCCTTGCGTCCTCTTGTCATGCGTTCCTTAGATATGAGATCATACATGTTTCCATGAGACTAGCTCATGTTCTTCTACTCCTTATACCCATCTGAGGTAACAGTCAAACCCTAAATAGATGCCTCTCTGTGGTGCGGATCTTCTCCTTCATCCATGTGAAAATTAAGATGAAATGTGAAATCTTCTTGTGATTTTTACATTGATGCTAGACGAGTATTTATAGTGGTTTGTGCCACATATTTGAGTCGATTTGAAGTCATGAACCGTCATGTCTTTTATCCAAGCCGACATGACTTTTAATTATGTATTTTAATTCATTTTGGAGTTGATGTGAAGATCTCCTTATTGTTTTACTTGTAGACTTCTTGTGCTTGTTTTCAGAGGATTGTTCTTGGTCTTGGAGGGTTGCTACACACCGCTGGACTTGTATATAGGTATATGGGCTCATGAAGAGATTATTTGTACATGGCATGAATTCTTTGACAAAATAATAAAGTCCTAAAGACATCAAGAAGAAGTCTTTTGACTTATGACACTTCTTTCTCATGAAACCCATGTAGCAAGGCATACAAAAGTAATTTATTTCCTTTTATTACATCATTTACAAATATCATGTCATTATGAAGACCGAACCTAGTTACACTTTATTCAACACTTGGCACGCTCGCTTGAAACAACACAGATGTGTCCTAGGTGGCATAATAGTGCATCCTGGAGGTGAAATTTTGGAATATGCTTACCTTCCAGGAGTGTCGGGTATGTGTTGTCGAATTCTGGATCGCTCCCATAAAGATGTGGCCACCCCATAGTCTCGTTCCCACAAGAGTCAAACACAGTGATTAGAGCCATGACCGGTGGTCGGTTGAGGAAGTTTGCAACATTGTTGGTGTTTCCCTTCTTGTACTTAATGTTCAAATGGAATTTTTCAGGTACTTGGACCATTTCTGATGGCGATCATTCTGCAAATTCCCTTATGTCTATATGAACTGCAGGGATCGGGGGTCTGTGTGGATGATCGTTTCCTTCCCCATAACGTAATGCTTCCATTTTCGATAGGCCTCCACATTGGAATACATCTCTTTGTCATAGGTGGGATACTTTTAGGCTGTGTCTGAAGGTGTCTCATTGTGATATTACACTGGATGCCCTTATTGAGTAAGAATTGCACCAATAGCATAGTTGGAGGGATCTGTCTCGATCTCAAATGGTTGTTGCATGTTTGGTAAGGTGAGCACTGTTGTAGAGCAGAGAATATGCTTCAACTCGAAAAACGCCTTCTTTTGGGATTCAGACCAAAAGAACTTTTATCTCGCTCTGCCCTCGGTGACTTGACTTAAAGGCCAAGTGATATGAGGGCACCCCAACACAAACCTGCAATAGAAACTGGCAAGACCTAGAAAGCTGCGGAGCCCTGTTAGAGTGGTTAGGACTGGCCAATCCCGAATGACTTGTATCCTGGTTGGGTCCACATGCACACCCTGCTCATCAATGATGTACCCCAGATATTGAACCTGGGTCATGCCAAAAGTGAATTTCTCCAAATTGGCACACAACTTGTGTTGTCACAGGGTTTGAAGGACCCGTTGAATATGATGGAGGTGCTCTTCCCAACTCTAGATGAAGATCAAGATTTCATCTAAATACACCACCACGAATGCATTGGTGAAGGGTCATAAGATGTCTTCCATCAATCTCATGAAGGTTGCGGGGGAATTCGTCAACCTAAAAGGCATGACCAACCATTCAAAAGGCCCTCCTTGGATTTGAAGGCAGTCTTCCACACATCGGAAGGTTCAATAGGCACTTGGTTATAACTGAACTTCAAGTAAATCTTGTTGAAATATTCCCCCCCCCCCCCCCCCCCTTAATCTGGTACAAAAGGTCATAAATCCATGGGATTGGGTACCTATTCTAGACAATGATCTTGTTTAGCACTTGATTGTCAATACAAAGTCTCCAGGTCCTTTCCTTCTTCTATACTAATACAATCAGGCTCCCATAGGGTGACGAGCTTGGCCTAATGTGCCATTTCTACAACATATATTGAATCTTCCTCTTGATCTCATTGTTCTCCATAACAGAGCATCAATATATTGGTCCGTTGGGTAGTGGCACGTCCGGGGTCAGAGCGATGGAGTGGTTGGCCTGACAGTGCAAAGGTACCCCTATAGGTGAGGCAAAAATTTCATTGTAATCCTCCATGACCTTTTCCATCTACTATTGTTGTGCGGAGGAGCCCTGCCTGGAAGCCGTGGCCACAACATTCTTCTTGCCCTGAGGGTCAATGATAAGGAGAACATAATTCATGGTCTCGGAAATGATCTTACTACATTGCTTTGCAGTGATCAAAGAGATGGTGATAGGCTAGGCTACCTCCGGTATCCTATAGCACTTATCACCCAAAGTAATATCACAGAGCGAGGTCTAGACTCATATACAACATGCCACTCCCATAAGTATGTTTTCCCTAATAATACATCACAAACTTCAAGAGGAGAAACATCACACAATACCTCATCCGTGAAGGGCTTGATGTTGTAGGGAATGCGACGCTGCTATCTAACAAGGAGATAATTTCCTTGGTGAAGCCACCCGATGGTGTACAACTGTGGATGTGTTATAGTTGGTAAGCCCAACCGCTTCATGACCTCTGCTGAAATGAGGTTATTTTGGCTCCCGCTATTGAAAATGAACTGCAACAGAGAACCCTTCACCCACATTTATGATTGGAAGAGGCGTTCCCCCTCCTCTAGATCTTCAGGCTCATTCTTCTAGATCTTAGTGGTGGCCACGGTGGCACTGGGCTTCGTGTCAATGATATTCTTCCCTTTATCATTCTCATTGTCGTGTTCTGACTCAGATTCATAGCATGCATCTAATTCAGGAGCCTTTAGCTCGGCCACCAGTGACTGTTTGGCTTGACACTCACTTTTGATGTGAGTGGAGCTCTTATGGAAATTGCACCAATTTCCCGTGTCCTTCTTTGTCTTTGTGGTGTTGTTCTTTTCTTGCGGCTTCGACGAGTTGTCCTGGGTCGCCCTACCTTAGATTTGTCCTTTTCTCTATGGTTTGGGGGTGCCTTTTCCTTGCTTCATATTCGCAGATGAAGATGCATCTCCTATGGGTAACTGTCAAAGGATCTGGACAAATTTTATCCATCGTCGCGATCCTTTTTCGCTCAAGGAATTCCTCGAGCAGTATTTTGAAAGGAACTCCTTCCCCCTCATCTTTCTTTTCTTCCGCCATGGGAGGCAGTTGAGTGTTGCGAGGCTGGTCTTGCAAAGGTTCAACCAGATTGAGCCCTAATTCCTTATATGCTGACCTCCTTGGGGACATGCAAAGGAAGAAGAAAGAAAGAGAAGACGGCTCTAATACCACTAATCTAGACTTATGCAGGAATGCAACAAAATACATAGATACCCATATACACAGAGATGCAACAGAAATTAAACTTCATTTTATTAATATCAAAGAACTAAAATATGCTGACATATAGAAATGAAAATAAACTAGCTCAGGTGATGGTAGCTTATCTCTGAGAAGATATGTGGCAGCTACATGTCTCTTAACTTTGTTACAATGAGGCTCAAAGGCCTATTTGTTATTGAGAAACAATGGAATACCCTAAACATAAAAAACCCTAACCCTAGGATATGAAGCGCCAAAACTATCGGTCCCATTTGGGTAAATTGGTACATCAATTTCTCAGGGTCGTAACTTTGCCATACGATCTCTGTGTGGCTATCATAATACCTCATTTCGATGATCTCGAAGAGGTGGCCTAAAATAAATAAGGTAACTAGTTGATGACTTTTCTAGTCTCTCAATTTTCCCTAAAAACGTCTTTTAGTCCCTCAAAATGGCTCTGAAAGTTTAGGACCTAAAAAACTACCAAAAATATTAATTTGTGCTACAATTAAGGAAAATGAAAAGAAACAATGGCGGGGGTCCAAGTGGAATAAGTGGATGGCCACCAATATCTACCTGTATTAGAGCCTCCACTGTTTCTAGGCTCAAGTCTGAATTTTTCAGGCTTGTTATCATAGGTCCGAGCCTCTACTAGTCAAGTCTGAGCCTCCATGGTTACTAGCCTCAAATATGAAGGTATCACAGGTTTTAGCTATAAGTCTAAGCTCCACAACTTTCTAGCCTCAGGTTCGAGCCTCTATAGGTCAATTATGATCCTCCAGGTCAAGTTCAAGATTCAGGTCCAAGCCTCCATGGTTCCGAGCTATTAATATGAGCCTCCAAAGTCTGAGCTATAAGTTTCCAATCTGTCTGGGTGTAAGTCTTGTGACTGGATGAGTATAGGCCCTTAAAAAGGGTTCTAGACCGAGATTGAATAGGACTACAAATTTTTTTATGTTCATAGATTTTAATCCATCTGAGTTGTAATAATAGGTATCGTTTTTACTGCACAGATAATGCTGAGATATGCCCAATCACAATCAGAAGTCTCCACCAATTCTCGTCTTATTAGCCTTTCTAGTTCACAAGTTGTGAACTATTTTTCTTCTTTTCTACTCTTATGGTTGTCTTCACCAAGTTTGATGATGGAATGGTTAGTTCAATCATATATTTATACATGTTTTGACCTTTTTCAAAGAAACACATCTTTTGGAGGAGGTGTCGACTTGCATATGTAGGCTTATGTCGGCTCGATTAAAAAATTATTATATTCCGATTTGTAAAATAAATTTCTCTCAACCTATGAGGAGTTAGAAGGTGTGTAAGTTCTTGTTGGAATCATCAATCGTTGCTTTAGCAGCGTGAAGCTCCTCAACCCCTTGTTAGGGCTGCGCAAAGTTGAGTATAACAGGGCGTGAAGGCCTCGCGGGTCAGGAAAGTGCGTGAAGTGACCTGTGCGAAGGTATTTGCAGTTGGACTAAATCAACCCCTCAAACATCTCAAGGGTGCAAAAACTTGGTTCCAACGTCCCCCCATACTACTTCGGGTGAGACCTCAATCCACGCTCTGCGGCCTGTTGCTGAAAGGGCCAGTAGTACAGGGATTTGTTTGGCTAAATAACTCCAAACCTGGGTCAGGCCCCATCAAGCCAACAAATGGTTCTGTTGCCGAGACTGGAATCTGCATAGAGATGTTTGATGTCGTATCCTTGGAATCCAACTAAGAAAGAAATTGAAGGTTGGTTGGATAGGAGAATTCATGAGTTTGTGGCATAGGAGAACAGGTATCTGCGGCTATCAAAGGAAAAGTGGTTAGACTACTACCTATACACGGAGATCCATGAAATTTTCTTCACATCTTTCCATATTGATCTGTACGAGTGGATCGTGAAGCTAGCAGATAGCCAAGGAAGGTGGAAACTCGATAATCCTATTGTGTGGACCCCAAAGTTGGTGTGCAGATTGGAAGTATCAGAAGATAAGATCACGTGTGTTGTTGATCATTGGCTCGATCGGATTATAGGAGGATTCATTACTGAGTTCGCAGTAGATACTTCAGTCAACTATAGTGAGGCAGAGCGACGCTTTCTCAAAGAACCACGAGGTAAGTATGTAAAGTCTCTAAATACTTGGATTAAAATGTTATTGTGAGAAAAGAGGGTTATGCAATTACCTTGATGTCCGAAGCTACGTGAAGTGGAAAATCCTACAGAAATGAAGGAAGTAAGGGACCCAAGAATAGCCCTTTGATTTCACCTCCGCGAAGGGATGAGGAGTAGCTCGCGAAGTACTCATCGAAAAGTGAGATCAATTTGATAAGGCAAAGGATTCTACGCATACCACCCCCACCCACGCCACCACCAGCTTCACCGCCTTCACCCCCATCTTCACTCGTACCACCTCTGCCACCACCGTGAGTCAATATGGCAAGCGTGATAAAGTTGTTGGTGTTCAAGGGAGTAGGAAATGAAGATCCAGACCAGTTTTGGTTTGTGATAAGGGCTATATGGGAAGCGTAGGGAGTTACAGATGATAACATAAAGAAAGCAACGTTGGTCAGTGCTCTGCAGGATTACGTGTTGACTTGGTATATTAAGCATTCTAATGACAATCCGAATGCGGGGATCGCGGATATCCAAATTGCGCTGAACAAAGAATTTAGCAAGCCGAAGTCAGAGGCGCAGTCGATCATTGGATTCAAAGAGATCACAATGCTACTAGGCGAGACTCCTTGGGAGTTGGATCAGAGACTGAAGTGCACAATTCGCGATGCTAATATGAATTTGACGGATGGAAAAGACCGTGAATGGTTTGTGGCATCGCTAACGCTGCATTTGAGGGATACGGTGTCACAACAGAGGTTGAAAAACCAGGAAGAGGCCTTGGAGATCGCGATGAGGCTACATGAGACCCTGATATAGGATCCTAACCTAGGATTTCAATAGATCCACATGCAGTTGAAAAACTTATGCCTTGAGATGCAAAGTCTGAAACAGGACAGGACAGCTCGCCCAGAAGTGCGTGAAGAAGTATGGTGCGTAAAATGAAAGGGTCAAGGACATGACAAGGACCGCTACCTATTGTTAATGAATTATTGTTAGCCTCACTCTCATAATAAAACAATTATAAATCCAAAATTATAATTAAATAAATCAAATCTTGAGAATTAGGAGTTAGCTCCTCAAACTAGGGAGTTTAGTTAGGATGAGAGATTCTCTCCAATTAGTTCTCCTAGATTAGTGTGTTGTTGAGATATTTTCTCAACCAAGTTTGTTCAAGATAGATGCACTATCTTGAGAAAAACTTCCTCATGTATTTATATGTATCATAAACATTATTTTAATAATGAGAATGAGAATGTGAGGAATGCTGTAAGGCTGAGGCCTTTTTCCACCTTTTCTACCATTTCTATGCTTCTGGTTTTTTATGTGTGTTAATTTTGCTTAGTTTTTCTTCATATGGTATCAGAGGGTAGAGAGGTTCTTGATGCATGCCACTTTTGGTTCAAGCTTTCGAATTGAGAGTTGAATCATGAATTTCAGGTTGTAAAGCATTATGCAAGCTATGGAGCCGAACTTGTGGAACTGAGGGTGGTGTATTGAAAGATGCGTTGTGTGTATGTAATGAATTGTGGACCCGTTTGAATGTAGTTATGATCTGGCCCATAAAAAATCTGCCCAGAGTCTACATGAATGAACTGTGTGTGCGCTGTCAAAGCTAGATCTACATGTGGATGGGCACACATGAGTCTTAGAGTTACAGAAGATCCAATTTTGTGCAACAAAGTGATGCGTTAATACTATGTGTAAGTGTAGATGTTTCCCAAGATCTAGATCAGTTCATTTGCACCCTATAGGAGTCACTGGTTAAAGAAAGGAGCTTCGAAGAAGAGTGACATAAATAGAGGATGAGACGACAAAGGTCATGGGACCGTTGCAATGATCAAGGGAAACATTATTGGAGCAAGGTTTTCTGTGTAAAGATCGATGCGAGTGTTGGTTGTGAGAGAAATGTGTGAAGATAAAACAATTTGTTGCATTATTTTCTATCTGTGCAATCTAAAATCAGACGGAATCGTTGTAAAAAAAAGTGGAGGAGCTATCGTTGGAGAATTCAATCTAGTTAGAGGTTGTAGTCGCTACTTGTGGAGTTAGAAAAATCACTATTGACACATGGTGTGGGTTTTAATATTGAGAAGAATGAAGATTGTTTTAATCAAATCATTTTGAGATCTGCGACCCACTTTCACTAAATCCGTGCATGTTCCTTCTATGGTCTTCGATCCACCAATTTCCAAGTCTTGTGGCTTTTGTTGGGACCTCTGTTCGTGATATTGATTTGTAGTAGGCAATTTGCGTTGAATATTTCCACTGAAGCCACAATTCCATCGTAACCAAGGAAGATTAGCAGCAACACCATGAGGAACCTGTGACCTATGACCTACGTGAATCCACTGAAGGAAGCACCTGCGTGGAGATCCCTGTAAAGATCAACTTTAAAGGACATGTTTTCAGTCAACAAGATAAGCGTTGAGGATCTATGTGCAAGTGTGTGTTTTGATAGCTCATGGACGTTTATGTATGGATCACTAGTGTATAGAGCCAACATAGAAAATCATTGGAGAACCTGGAAATAGATCAGCTAGCAATATTCATGTGTCTTCTAGGAGATGAACCAAGAATTACGTTACAATTCGTTATGAAAATTATGTGTGGCTGGGAAATATGTTGTGTGGATTTGCTGCTATGTGGGGAGTTTTTGTTAGCACCGTCGTTGTCTGAATGATTCAACCATTTGAATGGATTAAAGAGTAGCTTGCTGCCAAACCAGTGTGAGACCACAATAATTGACATTTTCATATGATGGAGCATCTTCCTTTGTATACAATCATGGTGTGGCCACTGCAGTTTGCTATGTCGAATTGCATGAACAGACTTGGAGCCTAGCTATGTGTTTGATGATGTTGTGTGGACCTGCATGAGTTTTTTTGTTATTGTTGCCTGTGAACCATTGCAACGAGTCAATTCTCTAAAGTGCATAAACCTCTATGTTAAGTGGAGCTTTTGGTGCATTTTTTTTAGTGGAGGTATAATTGTGAGGTGAAATTATTTTTGTAATTTTGGAGAGATAAGGAGTATTTGTAATTTTTTGTGTAATGAAGTCATAAGTGATTTGGTGAAGTCATAAGATTCATATTTTGTATTTGGAGTGATAAGTGAATTCTTTTTTAGAGAAATTCATTGTTGTACTCCAAAGTAATTTTTTACTTTGAGAGCGATTGAGTCAGTGCAGGCAGTTTTTGAAGACAATTTGCTTCCAAAGTTTGCAAGTGTGACATTGAAGAATGATGTACTCCCGTAATTAATAAAGTCATATTTTTTGTGGTGCTTGTGTCCTAGATCTGCCTGAAATTGAATAAGGGGATATTAGTGTTATCGGGATAAGTGTCTATTTAGAACGACTCTATCCCACTAAGGTGTGACAGTTACCTTAGAAACAACCAGAGAAAACTACTTTTGTATTCTTCTTTATGAACTATAAACAAAGAGGAATAGGATGAACCAACCTGTGTCTTGCGCTAGTCCTTTGATCCAATCTCTCTCTTCTTTGACAGCTTCCAGCTACCTGCTTCCTTACTTGCCTAGCTTCACCAAGTTCCTGTAAGATCACAGAAGAAGAAAACTACACAAAGACATGGATTTATATTCATAAATAGCTTAGGATCAGATTTAAGCTAAACATACAAATGTAACAAGCATCAATGATACACAAGCATGTAGGAGAAACTCAAATAGTTTTATTGATATAACAAGAAGATCCAGGAGGAGTTACAACTGATGATTCCTGATCCAGCATCAACCTCCTAGTAAAGAAGCCCCTCTTCACCTCCAACAAAGCATAAATCACCCAATACTCTGATATCTATCTCAAAACCAACAGCAATTCTTTGCAATGTACAATATTCCAGCCTCTGGATCTCTTGGAGAGGGATCCATAAATAGATGTATGCAAGGAGGATGAGTCAGCTCATGAATTGATTAGTGGCTTCTCTCTGTCAGTTCTTGCTTCCACTTGGAGACTGAGAGCCTCTTACTCATCCCCGGTCGAATTCAGTGAGGCAAGTGTCATTGGAGAAGATTCTGGAAGCTTCCATTGTCTCTCCACCTCGTGGAATGACTCTACCACTTGTCATTTCCCGCTCAACGCACCCTGGTAGTGCATTTAGGTGCGTTGAAATGCACCTAGCTAGTGGACTTAGGTGCTTTGCAACGCACTTGGCTAGTGGAGCAGCTGAAATGATCCTGATTTGACTAGTTCTGAGCAGTTTCTGGTGGAGAACTTCTGGGAGAAGCTGTAATTTGTTGACCTTGTTCCTTTAGGAGTTAGAACAACACTTTTAGGGACTTAGGAGCCCTTGGTTTATGGACATTTCGTGCTTAGAGCTGTAAGGCACAAAAATGTCTATAACAGTTGCCCCCTAAAGTATGAGGCCGTTTATTGGGTGAAATGCTTTATTAGGAGGATCCGAAGTTCTTTCAATGCTGGGAGGAGACCTGTAATAAGATACAATACAATACATTATATTCATACTGTTTTCATGATCTAGTTGAGGCGGGCATTCCCATGCTCAGCTTTATAAATTCATTTTCATGTACATAGGACAGACAATCGTCTGATGGTAGACTGATGATTCTGATAGAGCCATCATCCTTTTGGTAGGATGATTATCTGTGCTGCAATGCTGTACATTTCAATGTTTTTATTTTCCTGAATATATATCATAGCCCGGATGGATGAAACTAGATCCGGGGTCTTCAATCTCATCCGATCTTCACTCGAAGTACAAGTCGATCCATGTGAGAAATGTTTTGAAGTCAAACATGGAAAGACATCGCTTGATTACCAGTCAATGATGTGAACTGTTAACAAGCGCGAGAGGAATCACCGATAATGATAATGACCCTCAAGGTACTGCAATACAATTCACGTGGTGTGAATAAAGGACTTGGTGTCGAACACCATGCAAAATCTTTCGGTTGAAGGTCATTGATGTATACCTGTCGCCAGAAGTGAGAAACTTGCCATTGAGGCATGCAAGCTTCAAAGTACTGAATGGGGTGTTCCTAGATCAACTTCTTGGATAATGAGCTGATGTCGACAAGAAGCGATCCGTCAAAGGAGGGCCTTAATGAATCCCACATCAATGACACGGAACGGAGCAAATGATTTTGATGGAAGTGAAAACGATCTGATGATAATGGTTCAGGGTGGCGGTCATGAAAGAATGAAGTATGATGTATGGTAGTGGATGGGACACAGATGACTTCTCTGGATGACTTCTCTTGAACATGTCGGCGACACTTATGTGATGGATTGGTAGCATTTACCCCAAATGTGGATGGTATGGCGAGACCATGGCGATGTGACCGGTGAATGAAACAACCCAACTCGACTTAGGCACGGAGTGGAAGTGTCATGTTCAAGAGCGACTTGCTACCAATAAAGTTTCTTTGAGTTTTCTTCCCAATTTTTCCCCAGTCATTGCTGACCAGTACCTCTTTATTTTTGTCAAGCTTGAGGAGGATAACATATGCTTGTTCTATAATTTGCCCTTCGAGCAAACCCATCACTATGTTTTAACGAGCCTAGCGATAGTGAAACTCGTTCTCGTCTATAGACAAGTTTGTCGCTATTAATCTTTTTAACGAGTCCAACGACAAAGATAACTCGGTCCTTTTCATTTTTAGAGAGTCTGAAAAGGTACGTAAAGGTAACTCCGAAATTCCTTTTTCGTCATCTAATCCCTTAAGTCCGAAAAAGTATAAAACAATACAGAAGGGACGAATTTTTGATCATTTTAACGAGCCGAACAAAACAAGCGCTCGATCTTTTTGTGCAATAATCCCTCGGGTCCAAAAAGATTAAAATCTAGAGGAGGGATAGCACTTCCGGTTGCTTTAACGAGCTAGAAGGCCAAAACTCGGCAATCTTTTCATATTTTACGAGTCAGTTGAAAAGAGCTTAAAGAAGACTCGTCTTTTGAGGAACGAGTGATAAAATGGGTAGCAGCTGATTCCAGGTAAGGTTTGGAATTTTCCAATCATGGCAGTGTCACAAGGATGGCTAGTGAAATCACTCTTCGCAGTTGTTCCTCAAAATGGGTAAACAATCAAATGGAGGTGAATGATCGGCCAATGGAAAAGTGGAGGTGACGGTGCAAACACGACCAAGGCTTTAATGGCTGAAATGTTTCATTCACCGTGGTTATTTACCGGGGGGATAGTTCATTTTTTAACGAGCTTAAACGCGGGTGGAAACATTTGCTCGATCTTATGTTTATTTTTTAACGAGCTTGAACTATGTGCTAAAACTGCTCGATTAGTCCAGTCATATGATAAGAATGTCTCATATAAAAACGGCAACTTTTATATTTTTGCCCCACATCCTTTCTTTATGCAAGTTAGGTGACGACTAATCCTACGAGTTTAAAGGGTTAGCCTACAGGTTTAAAGGGAGGACCTAAAAATTTTTAAAAAATAAATAATCGCCCTTCGCTTGCACTCCAAAAGGTTTGCATGCCCCCAGGTATAAAATATGGTTTCAAGGTTACCCCTAAATTTGCAGACAAAACATTTGTTCTATCAAGAGAGGCCTACCTCTTACAGGTTACCTAAAGATTGTTCTATTTACAGTGTAAACAAAACACTTCTTCGGTGATGTATACCGAGATAAACAAGGGTGAGCGGCGACGCCCGCCAACTCACATAACTTTGACAAGAGAATCTTATTCTAGAATAACCCCTCTTCCACCGACGGACGGGGTACAGACTAGTAATATTCTCCCGCGGAAATCTACCCTATACCCAAAGTTTTCCTGCCGAAGCAGACCAGGACGCATGCCCCCTAGGTTTCAGTCATATCCCTCCGAATTACTCGCGCTCATCGGGAGGACGGACTGGGGATTGAGACATTTCTTGCGTGAAGAGACCATTTAGGGACGGTATATGACTATTTGCTATGCGTGATCTGGGGAATGAAAGCTGGTCCACGAGCTTGACCACTCTTCCTTCGTGCGGAAAACACATTACTCTCAAGAGTGAGGAGACAATGGCTCCCATGCAATAAATATAGTCTCTTCCACGGAGTAGGTTATAATCCAAGGGTCCTTGAACTACCATGACGTTCATGCGAACTATCTTCCCTCTCAATGTTATGGGCACATCAGGAAGGATCCCTAAAGGTCGACTGGTTCCTTTATCAAAGCCTGTCAGATTTCTCATCTCAGGCAAAAGTGATGGCGAACCAAGCGCTTTCCAAGCAATAGAGGAAAGGATACTCATAGAAGCCCCTTCATCTATGATGGTACCAGCCATGACCATTCTATATATTTGAACGATAATTCGGAATGGTACACTTGCTGGTAGGCGGGGTTTGCCTAGTTGATTCCAGTCGAAGGAGACAACTAGGTTGCTTGGAGGTGGGACTGAATAGACGGCTGGGTATGGCTCTGACGAACTTCCTTCCTGCTGTAAAGGAACGGGTGGATTGCCCCCATGTTTGTCGGAGTCTGTGTTGATGAAGAGAATTTGGATGTTGTCATCCTTGTTCTCTTCAGTGACTGTATCATCTGAAGATAAAACCTCTGAAGGCAAGACCGGGTCAACTGCCGCCTCGACCTTTTGACTTTCGTCTGGTATGGATTCAGTTGGTTTATCTTCAATCATAGACGCTTCAGCCGACCACCTGAGCGGGCCAGCTGGATTCTCAACTAGTGACGGACTCGGCAAGAGTTTTTTATATCCAGGAGGAAGTTGTAACGGTGAAACCGGACGATCATCCAAAACTCTTTTAGCTTCGTCTAAGAAGGGACAACGGTGGAGGGCATGGTCACCTTCGCACAGTTTACAAGGATATCTAGCTTTCCCTTTTTGTCCTGGGGCTTCACTTTCACTAGTTGACGGTGTGCTTTCAACATGATCTCCAGAGGTTTATGACATCGGATTGTGCAAACGAGGAGACTAGTCCCTTAGTATCCGGGGGATGCAAGGACAATCTCTGTGAAAGTGGTCTCCTTTGCAAATGACACATGGCGATTTAGGCCTGGTCGGTGCTGTGTGTGGATTTTCGTTAGACGACACTCGTTTTCCCCCATTCGCCTTCGGCTCCTTCTTCTTTTTCTCTTTCTTCTTCTTTCCCTTCTTCTCCTTAGGAACTTGGCTTTTAGCTTTACCAGTTCCATCAAGTGAAGAGGAAGGAGGAGAGGAAGAATTAGAGGAAGTAGAAGGCTGGTGGGTAACTCTGGACTCGTCTAATTGCTGATTCGATTGTTTAGGAATAGTGGTGTTCTGAACGACATTGGTTGAGAAGAGCCATACTGGCAAGCCAATTGTCAGTCCTGGAAGCGACAATGTGGCCATATGGGGCGCACCAACATCTCCCCAAGAGGAGAAGGGACTAGGATTTCCACCAAGGGGAATTCCTTGGTTGGTAGGCTCCATTTTCTCAACCCAAAGATCAACATAGGAAAAGGTATGAATATTCCGTTTAAAATAAATTTTAACACGCTTTGACACAACTTGTTTTTTCAGTTTTTAAGAGTCGAGAAAAAACAAAAGATGACTCGAGTCTCCTTCGATTTTTAATGAGCCTAAAGTGACAAGTGTTCAGATGGACCTTTTCCATTAAGGAGTCTGAAAAGGAACGAAAGGGACTGCTCTGGAGGTCTAAGTAGAGGGAGTACCAAACCAATCGCAAAACTGCAGAATACTTTTTACGGTACGGCAGTCGATCTTCCCGAATGTTGTGTTCGGTGCATTGCGATCAGTAGGGCGGCCGACACGGCTTCCTATGGATAAAGGTTTTATGCCTATAGGGGTCTCCCAATATATACTCGACGGTACGTGGGAGCACAAGTCCGTACTGGCACTTATCGTCTCAAAGTGGAGGAATCACCCAACCGTCAGTGAGGACAACAGTTACCAGGCTTTACGACGCCGGAATACGTCTATAGCCTAGACCTCTAAATGTTGTGCGTTAAGTTACAAAGCGTTGTTAAGTTCATTGAATTTATTTTAGGTTGATCTTTCTTATGAAGTTTTCCTTTTGGGATCACCACGAGATGTATATGTAATTCCTAAAATGCAATCTAAAGATGATAAACAAGCTTTTATCTCTTTTCAGCAATGAAAATCCTAGCTACTAAGGGAAAAGAAAGACACAATCTTTTCGCAAAGAGCAAAGAGCACACTGTAAAGGCACTTTTCCTAAATCAAGCCAAACAGACTACCAATATGCAAATGCACATGCATGTGTTTTGTTTTTCACTTTCTTAATATTGATGCCTAAAAAGAAAGTTGTTGTACAAATCTGAATTTGCTTTCAAGTGACAAACACAAACAAGCTTCTTTTCGAAATCAAAAGGTAGAGATGATTACGACACTTTAAGATTTTGAAATAAATACTCGTTTCGACACTAGAAAGTGACAAATTCAAGCCAAAGGCAAAAGTAAAAGCATAATCGACTATCAACAGCAAATAAACTTTCTCCTATGATCAAAATCGACACTTGCGATAGATCTAAATCAAAGGACGACAGTACAACTATTCTACTTTGGCAATGGAAAACTGTAAATGACGTAACAAACACACAAAAACATCTACAGTTTCTTTTGTACAACTGAGGCAGAATTACAGCAAGGAAAAGGGGTTTTTAAACAGACACATACACTGATCACAGGCTGCAAAAATCAGAGACAAAACTGAAAAAATGAAGCAAAGAACCTCAGCTGCACAGGGCTAGGCTGATCAGCGCACCTGTTGCACAAAGAAACTGCATTTCAGCGCAGGTAGCCCTCTCGGGAGGTGCGTTGAAATGCAGAACCTCTTCACAGAGCCTGCACTGGGGCAGAAACGAGAGTTCTATCCGGGTTCTGGGTCACGGTTTGCAGTTTAATCTATGGTTTTTGGCCGAGTAAAAGCAATCAGTAATGCACAATCAGAGGGTAGATTTAAAGAAGGTCTAAGAGCTATCACAAAGGGCAATCAGATCATTTGTGAATCAGCTGTTCAAATCATAAACAGATCCAGTGAATGGATTGAAGCAGTAGATGTCTACTTTGCATTTGTTAATGGCAAATGCAGTTCGATTTGCTACTTCTAAGTTTATGAAACAAACAACAAGAGAAACACAAACAAACTAACTAGACAATCATCCCCAGCGGAGTCGCCATTTTGTTATCGGGATAAGTGTCTATTCAGAATGACTCTATCCCACTAAGGTGTGACAGTTACCTTAGAAACAAACAGAGAAAACTACTTTTGTATTCTTCTTTATGAACTATAAACAAAGAGGAATAGGATGAACCAACCTGTGTCTTGCGCTAGTCCTTTGATCCAATCTCTCTCTTCTTTGACAGCTTCCAGCTACCTGCTTCCTTACTTGCCTAGCTTCACCAAGTTCCTGTAAGATCACAGAAGAAGAAAACTACACAAAGACATGGATTTATATTCATAAATAGCTTAGGATCAGATTTAAGCTAAACATACAAATGTAACAAGCATCAATGATACACAAGCATGTAGGAGAAACTCAAATAGTTTTATTGATATAACAAGAAGATCCAAGAGGAGTTACAACCGATGATTCCTGATCCAGCATCAACCTCCTAGCAAAGAAGCCCCTCTTCACCTCCAACAAAGCATAAATCACCCAATACTCTGATATCTATCTCAAAACCAACAGCAATTCTTTGCAATGTACAATATTCCAGCCTCTGGATCTCTTGGAGAGGGATCCATATATAGATGTATGCAAGGAGGATGAGTCAGCTCATGAATTGATTAGTGGCTTCTCTCTGTCAGTTCTTGCTTCCACTGGGAGACTGAGAGCCTCTTACTCATCCCTGGTCGAATTCAGTGAGGCAAGTGTCATTGGAGAAGATTCTGGAAGCTTCCATTGTCTCTCCGCCTCGTGGAATGACTCTGCCACTTGTCATTTCCCACTCAACGCACCCTGGTAGTGCATTTAGGTGCGTTGCAACGCACCTAGCTAGTGGACTTAGGTGCTTTGCAACGCACTTGGCTAGTGGAGTAGCTGAAATGATCCTGATTTGACTAGTTCTGAGCAGTTTTTGGTGGAGAACTTCTGGGAGAAGCTGTAATTTGTTGACCTTGTTCCTTTAGGAGTTAGAAAAACACTTTTAGGGACTTAGGAGCCCTTGGTTTATGGACATTTCATGCTTAGAGCTGTAAGGCACAAAAATGTCTATAACAATTATATACACCGTGTGTAATGATGTGTGTGCATGACTTGTGTTCAGATTATCAAAACGCTCTCTCTGTATTATGCTTAAACAACTACATGCACATAAGCAAACTTAAGTATAAGAACGCTTAATCAAGCTCCTGTAATCAAGCTTAAGTACACAAGAACAAAGTGTCACATCATCAACTTGATAAGATGATCTTCCAAGCAAGCACATTTCACATCATGTAATCAAAGAAATCAAGTTAAGGATGCTACAAAATCAAGCATTTCAAGTCAAGACGACATCAACATCATCAACACTTTTTGTATCACTTGCAGATAAACATTTTTTAACTAAATTATACAAGTGCATTATCGGTTGTAACTGACACCCTAATTTGAATTGTTAAGGTGAATACATTAAGTCAAGTAAGTCTTCAACTGAGTCATCAAGATTGAACTTGTTATTTGTCTCTTGGGTTCATTTTCGACAGTGTTCGACACCCTTCCTTTTTAAAATCAACACATTTAGTGAGTACATTCAAGAAAGCACAAAGTGTTAGTAATCAATCAAGCAAGTTCAAGCAAGCCATCTAGCAAGCAATCATCATCAAACAAGTGTGAATTCTAATATTCTATTCTTCAAGTGAGCATCAAATCAAGCCAGTGTTTAATGCAAGTGCAATAAGAAATAAATCAAGGGAGCGTGTCATTAAAACACCAAAGCAACCAAGCATGTCATTAAAACAACCAAGCAAGTGAGCGTGTCAAAATCAAGTGCAAAAGTTCAAAGCATGACATCTACAACAAACGAGCCAGTGTGAAGTTGATTGAAGCATTCACAAAGTGTCAGTGAAGCATTCAAGCAAAACGATCGTCATCAAGTGACCGTGAAATCAAGAGTTCAAGCAACCAAGTTATAAAACTCTAGCAAGTGTTTAAAGCATCAACAATAAGCAACAGTACAAGCGAGCTTGAATTCAAAGTGAGCAAGCTAACATGGCGACACACATTCAACTGTCCCAAATTCTTAACAATTTGATTTTATCATTAGCTGGTGACATGGTGAACATCAGCAAAACAACTCTTACTAATATTCAAGTGCATCTTCAACATGCACATGAAATGATTGAGTTCCTTCAACTGGAGTTGCAACTACAAAGAACTGAGTTGCTAGAGAAGAGTGATGCTTCCAAGTCTTTGAACAATACAAATACAACTGATGATTCTAAGTCATTGATCCAACCAACTTCAAGTGTCGAAGTGGTCCCTGATCCAGTTCAACTTTCTTCCAAACCAATCATAAATCCATGGGAAGAAATCCAAAGTAACAGAAATCGACAAGGCTTAGGATATGTCAAAGATGATGCCAACTTGCATATCGCATATTATTCAAGGCCCATTAAGTTTGTCAATGCAGGGTTTCTTGCACAAATCACATCAGTTAGTTCTGAGAAAGTTGAAGACAAACAGAAATACACACAAACTATCATTGCAGTCAAACCAAAATTCCTTCATTGTCAAAGAACTGGTCATCTGGAAGATCAGTGTTTTGATCTCCATCCTTGGCACCATTGTGGAAAGTCAAATCATTCATCAGCACAATGCAACAAACAACAACAATCAACCATATTGAAAATCAATTATTCATGGATTGATCCCTGGGAATGGTCATCCACAGTCAAAAGATTGTATAAGTTTTACAATCGAATTCACCAACACATATTGCAGCTAATAGTAAAAATGAAGATGGTTCTCTGGTGCAGCTGAATGGGGGAGTACACCAGTGAAACACTCCTACACCTAGAGGGGGGACATTTAGATATAATTTGAAGAAGATTGTCTCTCCTTTCAGCTGACAAAGGGTGGAAAATGTCAATGAAATTGACAGTGTTTGTCAGACTGAAAGTCTCGACAACATCAGCGAAGCAGCCAATGGGAATTTTCATCAGCGAGGTGAGCATCCACAAATTCGCCAATGGGCGATCAACAGAAAAGTTAGCAATGAGCAGTTTTCACACACAGCAAAAGCAATAGTGAGTTGTTTTTCAATGTCATCAGCCAATGGGCATTCATCAACTTTTGTCAGTGGACAAACAAATATGCTAGTGGACATTCATCAAAATTTTTTTTAGTGGACACAAGATGCTGATTTAAAGCAAAGGGCAGTTGGATCCTTTTGCAGCTTGGCATGTGATGGAGTTGTCAAGCTACATTAAGAGATGAATCATACATGCAGCTGACTCATGGTCTCTTCATATTGTAGTTTCTTCAGCATCCAGCTTTGGTGGTTTTTTAGGCAGTGTTTTTTTTAGGATCAACTTGAGAACTTGGAAGAGGGTTCCTTGTTATTATTTTGGATTTATCATTGTGGGGGGATGTTAGCCTCACTCTCATAATAAAACAATTATAAATCCAAAATTATAATTAAATAAATCAAATCTTGATAATTAGGGGTTAGTTCCTCAAACTAGGGAGTTTAGTTAGGATGAGAGATTCTCTCCAACTAGTTCTCCTAGATTAGTGTGTTGTTGAGATTTTTTATCAACCAAGTTTGTTCAAGATAGACACACTATCTTGAGAAAAAATTCCTCATGTATTTATATGTATCATAAACATTATTTTAATAATGATAATGAGAATGTGAGGAATGTTGTAAGGCTGAGGCCTTTTTCCACCTTTTTTGCCATTTCTATGTTTCTGGGTTTTTATGTGTGTTAATTTTGCTTAATTTTTCTTCAATTACCTCGCGAGAGGAGGGCCGATGTCATTAAGACCAGAGGCAAAAGTAGGACCTAGCACAACACCTGCTTTGTGGTGCGCGATTTGTCAAATAGGAGGAAATCATGCAACGTACAACTGCCATTTGTTACAGAAGTACACACAGAATTCACAACAATTGTTCTGTAAATTTTGTAAATCGGTTGGACACAATGAGCGCAACTGTAGAAGCTATAAGCTGATGATGAATAGGACTCCCACGTATAGAGTTTCGGCCGAAACAGGGCCCCTTGACCAGAATGCAGGAGTGGCAAGAACCGAATTTCAGGGGTACGCACGAGGCTAAGGTGGAGGAGGACCTGGAAGAGGTTATGGATAGCTAATATGAGGGGGGCAGGACATTATGCCTGTGATTGTATGAATCCAACGTGGCCATCATGTCTGTATTGTACCTTGTTTGATCATGAGACGGAGGATTGTCCCACACTGATAGCTAGGTTTCACGACAAGGGAGCACTCCAACCTCCCTCGAATCAGAACCTGTAGATGATGAGGTCTGAGCTACGCGAGGAAGACCCAAATGTGAACATTGTGCTCTGAAGTGGAATTACGACAGGAGATGATAAAGGAAAACAACCTGAAGATAGTACTTGGGTTCGCAAGGCTCCAACGAAAGAACCAAAGTTTGATTTGGAGCACACTAAGGAAACCTTCATGGAAGCTAGGAAGAGCTTCGTTGATGCCTCCATTTTAGGAAGCAAAGATAGATTGGAGCCAGAAATGGACCCATCGATGCTCACGACATTCCTAGAAACATGCAAGAAGCTACTGTGCGAGAGTAAGGCTATAAAGGGATCGTAGAACTCATTAATAGATGCGCTAGGACCACGCCAGGAGAGTCGTGCATAGTCTGGAAGATTGGAAAGTATACGACGAGGACGGGAAGAGAAATGAGGTTGACCACACAGATTAGAGAATTTGAGATGGACCAAGTAATTCTGGACCTAGGGTTGGATGCGAACGTTCTACTGAAGTAGACATGGGAGCGCATGGGAAGGCCTACACGGCAATGGTCTCCTATCCAGCTGCAAATGGCGAACTAGCAAAAGATAATACCCATGGGGAGATTGCAAGGAATCACCGTGGATATTGAAGGACCAAGCATGCTAACAAATTTTAAAGTGATAGAGATTGTTGATGACAACAATCCCTATCCCACACTCTTGGGAATCGATGGGCCACTGACATGAATGTGGTGATAAATCTAAAGAAGCGCAAGATGATTTTTGAGAAAAAGTCTCTGCATGTAGTCATACCTTTGGACCCTACAGAAGGATCACACTAAACAGAGCTGGTGTGCGACAGCGATTTGGACTACATCTACAAGATAACTACGCGAGAGAAAGATTGGGTAAATCCCACTGTGGATAGACGAATCTCATGGGAGCATGAAAGCTCCTGTACATAGGATTCAGATGAGGAAGTAGAGTGATGGAAGAATTGGTTACATGAGGTAAACACGCTGAAATATAATATGATGACAAGAGCGTTGCATTGCGTATCGACAGAAGTGAGGGATCTGCCTACTTATGATGGGTTAAGTGAGGTAGATGTTTTCTTGAACAGATTTGAAAGAGAGGTGCCAGAACAACAACGTTTCGAGGCTTTGAAATGGGTACTATGTGCTATGCTCGCAAGGTGTTGGGGTATGCACCAAGGAAGCTTTGAGGACTGGCGCAAATGCAAGAGAATGATACGCATGCATTTTTGGAAGCCTCAAATGCAACTAACAGAAAAATACAATATACGGGATGGTCTGTGTGCACATCTATCTAAGTGGGTACAAGCATATGGTAAACAACTTGCGCAGATGTACATGGCCTTCGCGTTGGGAAACATGGTCAATAAGCATATGTTGGGGAGGCAATTGCGTAAAGGGTCCCTCTAGTTGGGACAACAGAATGTGGAAAGAACGAGTGTGCAGAAGGTTACACACGCAGAAGCCTTTAATGAAGTGTGTGAAGCATTGAACCGGGTATATAATGTGCAATGAAGTGAGTGGGGGCTATGCGTACCAGCAGTTTTGTGGGCTTATATGATAGCATATAAGAAACTGACGGGATAGACACCTTTTAGGCTAGCCCATGGAGCAAACGCTGTAGTCCCAATAGGGTATATTATGCCTAGTCTGCGCATAGCAGCGCCCATGGATATGACGGTTCACGGAGCCTTGGAAGAAGGGATCACGTAACTGAATGAAGAAGAAAATTTGGGACCTGATGAAGGAATCCAATAGGGTGATCTTAGGCTCTAAGAACTCATGAAAGAAAGAGTGTGATTAAGAGAGAAAAGCACTCTGATGGAAGTAGAAGTCAAGAAGCTTGAGGAAGAAATAAAGAAGGATTTTCTTGATAAGAAAACTATGGTGATAAAACAGGGTGCGCACAATTGCGTTGATAATTTTGGGGACTACTGCCAAGAGTTGATCAACTTGATGCCTTGGATTGGACACTATATTACTAGAGGGATCACTGATGATGGCCTGATGTAGATGGTGAAGTGCGCAATGCAGACCGTAAAAACAAAAGGCAGATTTTTCCCAGGAAAAGTGAATGATGGTCAGTTGAAGTTGTATACAGGTGGCCTAGCCACCTGAATAGCTGTGGGAAGTACCATCTTTTCACACCAGATAGTTGAAAGGAGGTGCAGGACTATAAAGTACTCTGCCCAAGAGCTGCGCAGGTGTGAAGTATCACGGGGTATGTGACAGCGCAAGGGTGTCTTCGCAACCGTGCAAGTTGGTTGAAAAGTGACCATTGTAGTCACTATTCACGATGTGATGCTTGACTTGAGACCAAATGGAGCGGGCGACAGGAATTTAAGGTGAGTTTTATGGGCAAGATTTGGGAGATTTTTCCACCAAGGGAGCATTAATGGATCGGATTTAAGGGGAATGGTCGAATTCGAATTCAAAAGGCGCTATAAATTACAAAGTACTGCCCAACGCACAACACTTGGTCGTTTGAGAATTGAGTTGTTGCACACCTCGAGTATTTCGAACTGAGACTTGTTTTTCCTGTGGAGAGCGTTGTTTGAGCACGCGATTGAACAATTGAGAGATTTTTGGACGAACAAAATGGCAGCGTCTAAAGAAGCCAGGGAAATCGCAGAAATGACCGCCAAAGAAGTCACGCAAGCCATGACCATAGAAGAAGCCCTTGAGCGCACCAGGATTGTTGCGGAAATCTGTAAATCACTGCACACACCAAGACCAAAGAAAGATAAACAACCCATGATTTTGGTGCATGTGTCCCCTCAAAACCCGCTGCGAACTAGATTAACAATGGAGGAAAAAGGGAAAGTGGTTAACCTGGAAACCGATGAGGAGGAAGAAGACCTTGAGGATATCATAATTGAAGAGGACGTGGACGAGGGCCAGAGGAAGAAATCGAGGGTGCAGTCCCTCTAACCAATATGCCTGCATATGTCCCTTTGTGGAAGGGGAAGGCAAAGGTCCCCAAGGACCTGGACAACAGTAAAAGCCCTCTGCAGACTCCATTGTTACTTGATGATATCATTTTCGAAGGAGCGCACTTGGGAAGGGTGTCGAGCTTAAAGTTCGAAGACTGGGATCTCGCTAACCATGAGAAATTCCCTCACTTGGTGACCGTGCACCTCATGAAGCCAAAGAAACACACCGCGGTGGGAGTTATAGAGTTGGAGCCGCGCAAATGGTTGCATGGGGTTGAAAAGGCAAGGTTGTTCAACCTGCTCTAGGTGCCGCATTACCATCGTGCCCCAGTAACTATCTTCGTCATCAGGAAGATGCTCTGCCTGCTGCATGATGGGTGTTTGTGGCTAGAGGAGCTCGTCCCCATCATGGACCACCTGATCCATCGAATTACCTGACTCCTGTGTAAAGGAGAAGATCCCGCAAACATTTCAGAGGGTAAAAGTAGTGATTTGGCCATCGCAGAGGCCATGAAAAAGAAATACAAACTGGAGAAGAGAAAGAGGGACTATGCAATCTCCAGTATCAACAACAAGGTAGTCAGAGTTGTGACTCAGATACTGGCAAGTAAGGTCATGCGAAGATGTCGCGCGAATGAGGTGCCCACACTGGTGGTTGCACTTGCCGAATAGTGCGCAGAGGGGGTCCAGTTTAACTGGTCCGAATTCTTATGCAAGGAGTTCTTGGAGAATTGCTGCGAGGCACAGGAACAAGGAAAAACCTTCCACTATGCATGGCTTCTACTGTCCATAGTGCTAGTGGCTGGGGAATTGCTTGAGGACACCCAGTTCCCCACAATTGCAAGGGATCTCATGAAAGCTATGAAGTACACTTCGTTGTGGGCTACTAAAGACATGCACTGCATCCGCGACACTAAAATATTCTGGGTGTTCATGGAGATGAACATCAGGATGGGGATTAACTGCAAGCTACAATTATCACCCACTATCAACAACAACCTACAAAGTTTTGTAGAGTTTAAAGCGGACTTTCATCACATCTACCTCAGGGCACGCAAGGACCCTACCAAGAAGTGGAACGAACTACCATATGTGGCCACAGATGATGTGATCTTCAACATACTTAAGACATGGCCACCTAAGTGGTGTGCTCTAGAAATCTCCGCAATGGAAAAGTCTGTTGCGTAGAAAAAGAAGGAGGAGGCAAAACTGTGCATGGCACAGTTGGCGGAAAAGAGAAGGAAAGAAGCAATAACAACAAAGGCGCACGAGGCACAGGACGCTGCGTAGACAGCAACATAACAACAAAAGGCAGTGGAAATGGAGCATGAGGGCTGGAAGTCACCTTCACCTGAGAAAGAGTAAGAGATGTAAAAAGATATAGAGGAGGGCAGCGCGGACCCACAGACAACGTCAACACTATTGAAGTGCTAGTGCCCGAGAGAGAAAATGGGGTCGTGTAAGAAAGTAAAAGCATCTAAGATGTCTATCAACCCGATCACCCTTACTGAGGGGGATTTGCATGATATAGGAGAGACGATGTGCGACGTCACCACAGAGGCCCTCCAAAAATTTATGGAGGAGAATTAGATTGTGTTGGGGGCCCTCCAAGCACAGATTCAGGAGTTGCAGGTGCACACTCCTCAGGATGGTACTCTCTCGACCATCCTCACAGTAGGAACAGCTGCAGCCGAGGAAATGCTGCGCGCTTGTACGACCAACACAATAGTGCTTCCAAAAGGGGCATTGGTTACATCAAATGAGGTCGATAAGCCTATAGTCAGTGCATTGAAAGTAATAGGGATTAACATGGCTGCGCTCCCTTGGGAGATGCTCTATGTTCTACAAGATGGGATTACTGCAGAATCGCGAGCTAGGGAGAGCCACACACTCCAATTGTTGAGTGAACAGAGGATCAACTTGGAGCAGTTGAGCTTGCAGAGTGATAAGGTCATGTCTCAAGACAGACAGATGGTAAAGGTAATTGAAGAAGCCTGCCAGATGGTCCCTGAGTTGGCCATCCCAGTAGAAGCACCAGTAGAGGCATGCATCCAGAGGTTAGTAGCAGGAGTGCGCGAGGTGTAAGAAGAAATGGCCAAGGTTCAACTAGAGCTGAATCTTCAAATAGCAAAGCTGCAGTTGAAGGCGCAACCTTCAACTCCTCCAGAGGTAAGGGAACAGTGCGTCAGTGCCATTACATCAGGGATGGAGGAGATCAGTAGTGCAGTGAGGGACTACACCAAAATGTTGGAAGAATCGTTCGAGGTCCTCACCACTCTGCAGGAGGACCCAAACATACAATGCTTAGAAACAAAGGTGCATGAGCTACAACAACAATATGACAACGCCAAAGGGACCGCGTAGACGGTGGCCCTCACACAGAGGCTCGTGCGAATGCAACAGGCCAAATCACTTAAGGAGTAAGTAGATGCAACGCGACATAGAGAAGTGGTTTTGAAGGCACACATTCAACCTTGGATCGACAAGGCCTTCATAATCACAGCAACAATTGAAGGCAAGCTCGCGCAGATGCAGGGGATGCAAGAGAAGATACAGGGGAGCAGCTCCGACACTATGGTCTTGGAACAACGTGTACAAGAGATACAACAGGCAGTCGCTCAGTGCACTGCCAACCTTATAGTAGTCCGAGCAGAGTTGGGAGGTCTCCACATGAAGATCTCCACACTGACATAGTGACTCAAGGGCAAGTCACGATGTTTGTGTTGGGGGCTTTTTGGGCATGGGATCCCCCTAAGGCAAGTTTTGGGGCTTAAAGCCCAAGTTTTGACTAAGTCCAATGTAAAGACTCCATGATTTGTGGGTTCCGAGCATGAATTTGTAATTGAGTCATAGGGTTGTCCACCCTTACTGTTGTAAATATAATGTCGGCTTGAGAGTTTTACCCATGGTCCGCGGACCATGGGATTGTATAAATAGAGCGAGGCTCTAAGTGTAAAGAGAATCAATCAATCCATGGAAGATCTAATGAGGAAGCATTGAGTCTAAGTGTAGAGTCATGTCTTTGGGTCGTAGAGTACAAGAAGGCTATGTAGCTGAGTGCGCAGAGGCCTAGTAGTCCGCAGGTGAGTGCATGGGCCTCTGCAGCTGAGTGCGAAGGGAAGGTTAAGTCTGTAACCGATTGAAGCATTAACAAAGAGAAGTTTTACAATATTTCTGTGTATCTTTTCCTATTTTATGCATTGGAGTATATTGGGTATGAATTGCAAGTTTACTATTTATTTGCTACGTGAACTTATATGAATGAGCTAAATAAGTGAATATAATATAAGGTATCTGTTTACGCGAAGATAAATAACTGTTTTAAGAAGATAAGTAAGATCCGCGGTGTGACTTGGGGAAATAGCGATGATCGCTTCTTTAGCAGCGCGAAGCTCCTCAGCCCCTAGTTAGGGCTGTGCAAAGTCGAGTATAATAAGGCACGAAGGCCTCGCAAGTCAGGAAAGTGCGCGAAGTGACCTGCGTGAAGGTATTCACAGTTGGACTAAATCGACTCTCCAGACATCTCAAGGGTGTGGAAACTTGGTTCCAGCATCCCCCCATACTGCTTCGGGTGAGACCTCAGTCCGCGTTCCATGCACTGTTGCCGAAAGGACTAGTAGTACAGGGATTTGTTTGGCTAAATAACTTCGAACCTGGGTCAGGCCCCATCAAGCCAACACTCTAGCATTTGTTAAGCTATCTTTCAGTTCATACTTTAATTTTGTATTGTTGTAAGTTGATGACAGCTAAGCTAATTGAATGCAGTAAAGCTGCATCTTTACCTTTTCCGTGCGTGGACCTATGGGTTATGGGCCCAAGTATATATCAGAAGCCTTCAAGTCAGCAAAATTACAACAAAACCCAACCAATCAACCAACAATGGTTGATGGCCAGAACTCAAAAAAATAAACCCCAATTCATAACCTATCGAGTCCGCCAAAAATGTTAACCCACACACACATTC
Source organism: Pinus tabuliformis (assembly GCA_031772625.1). Taxonomy (NCBI): domain Eukaryota; kingdom Viridiplantae; phylum Streptophyta; class Pinopsida; order Pinales; family Pinaceae; genus Pinus; species Pinus tabuliformis. Next base: position 954,768,666 of record CM062815.1, on the reverse strand, counting down.
AAGCACGATTATTGTCCGATCACTCAACCGACGAATGGTTTGGATGGCTAGAACTCAACGAGATTTTAACCCCATTGTATAAAAACTTATCACGCCCATTTTTGAAATTAATGGCCGCGCTTGTTTGCACGCGATATACGTCTGATCGCCATTAAACAGACGGTTCGATCCTTCAGAACCTTAAACTCCTTTGGATGATTTTCTTGGGTCCTTTTTCAGAATTAAAATTCAGTGCTTGTTACCATGCGATGACTGTTAAATCTGTTGGATCCGCTGGGTCTGTCCAATCGGATGGCTATGATGGTTCCTCCATGTTCTCACGATTTTTGTCAGGGTCCTCTCATTCCACTAATATTATATGGCAATCTAGACGATCCAACGGTTTCGATTGAAAGGGATTCCTCATTCTCTTTTGGTGGAATTATGTTATAACACAGATTTACCCTGCCATACTCTGTTTAAGGCGAAGTTCATAGGAACTTTGTCCTTTAAATCACACATGCATAATTCACAACTTACAATAAAGAACAATACTTTAAACCATACACGAACACACAAACTCAGATAACACGTAGAAGTACAATAACACGTATATTTCATATATAAACAGAACTCGATTACAAGCTAAGGCCTCATGGCCTTACCTCACAAATTTCCCTGTGGCTACATTGTATCCTCTCTCTCCTCTATCACACAACACAGACTCTCTTAAATTGGAAATTACAAAGGGAGGGATCGTTTACGATCCATGAGTTTCTCCCACAATTGCTCAATCAAATCCCCTAATCTCTATATACGCATACATAGCAGATAATTACATTTAATCAAGTCTTCTAGAGACTTAGCAATTCCATCAATTTGGCCCTATTTTAAATAGAATTTTCCCCAGTTTTCAATGATTGTCCACGTTTCCTCTTTCACAACTTTGAATTCCAATTTTTATTAAGGGTGGTCAAATGCTCCTACATCCGACTCCTGAGGTACAAAAATTTATGACCTCTTGGTCATATGCTTCCTTCATCCCTTAGCAATTCTACCCACATCCTCTATGGAATTTCCTTTATGATCTTTCTGTGAGTTGCAACAAAACCTCTGCAGTAACAAGTCTCCTTCTTGCTACATATGCCTCACTAAGCTTCTCTCCTTTGAGCTCAATCTTTCATCATCTCTCTGGTTCTCTCTTCTTTGGAACCATATGAGCACTCCTTGCTCTCGGTTGTTGCTGTCTTCTCACCTTCTTTTGTCACAATCTATACAACAATATAAGACCATAAAATTTCCAATCTTCTTCATGGTTGTACCTCCTTTTGCACGCAGAATCTCTTTCTACTCTGATACCAAAAATGATGACAGCTAAGCTACTTGAATGCAGCAAAGCTACATCTTTACCTTTTCCGTGTGTGGACCTGTGGTTATGGGCCCACATATATATCCGAAGCCTTCAAGTCAGCGGAATTACAACAAAACCCGACCAATCAACCAACAATGGTTGATGGCCAAAACTCAATGGAAATAAACCCCAGTTCATAACCTATCGGGTCTGCCCGAAATGTTAACCCATGCACACATTCGAGTGCAATTACTGTCTAATCACTCAATCGAAGAATGGTATAGATGGCCGGAACTCAACGAGGTTTTAACCCCGTTGTATAAAACCTTATCACATATGTTTTTGGAATTAACGACCATGCTTGTTAGCACGCGATATATGTCCGATCGCCATTAAATGAATGGCCCAATCCTTTGTAACCTTAAACTCCTATGGATGATTTTCTCGGGTCCATTTTTAGAATTAAACTTCAGCGCTTATTACCACGCAATGATCATTAGATCTGTTGGATCTGCTGGGTATGTCCAATCGGACGGCTATGATGGTTCCTCCATGTTCTCATGATTTTTATCAGGGTTCTCTCATTCCACTAATATTATCCATCGATCTAGACGATCCGACGGTTTCGATTGAAACAGATTCCTCTTTCACTTTTGGTGGAATTACATTATAACACAAATTTACCTTGCCATACTTTGTTTAAGGCGAAGTTCATAGGAACTTCGTCCTTTAACTCGCACATGCATAATTCACAACTTACAGTAAAGAACAATACTTTAAACCATACACACACAAACTCAGATAACATGCAGATGTACAATAACACATATATTTCATATATAAAAAGAACTCGATTACATGCTAAGGCCTCACAACCTGTTGAAGCCCCGAAAATCGGGTCGAAAACAAGGGGGATACCCACCCGGTTCGGACCTTGGTTGGCAGCTCCTTATCTGTTTGGTATAGTGGGTCCGACTGGGGATAATGGGACCAGTTTCCTAATTTAAGGGTGTGTGTGTGCAGAGTTGGATGATGTTGATCTAAGAGTACTTAAAGCTAATTTAATTCAGACTTTTAAACTAACTCTATGCTATTGTAATCTAATGAGAAACAACAGATCTAATCTACGCTAACCTGGGGTGTATTTCTTCTATTATGCGATCTAAAGAGATTTCGAACAATAACTGGTAATAAAGATCATTCAGCTATCATAAGAATAGAAATCAATTAAGATAAACCACTTTGCATAAAAAGTTAGGCAAAACAGTTGTGAACAGCATATCGCATAATAAGTTATTCATATATCAAACATAAATAAATGACTCCACCGTACAAAAGTGCCAAATGGTAACTCATACATTCATGCAGTAACATATAAACAACTAAAAACTGTATATCACTTTAAGAATATAAACAGAAACGGTCAAGAGATAAAAGTACCATTTATGACTGGTTCCACTCATAAGCTTCAAGCAACAATGATTTATCTCTCCTTGCTCTAACATCTACTAAGAGTACAAAAGTGCAACATCAGTAGCAGATATCAAATGCAAACATTAATAAACCTTGATCCGTCCATTCATCAAAACCCCCTCCGAGGGTACAAAAGTGCATGTTCTGAGGACAAGTTTTTTTGAAAAATTTCTGGACCCTTCTCCTAATGCCTGAGAAGGGTTTAAATACTGCTAACTAATTAACTTAATTACATAAATTTAGGATACGGTTTTAAATGACCGCCCTTCTGCTAAAGCAAAACTATTTCTAAAAATTGAATCTAATTCCTAACCATTTCTGTATTTGCTCCTTAGTGCTGCAAGCATGCAACATTCGCCTAGGAAGAGTCGGCTGGTCGCTTTCTGCTTTTGTTTGAGCTATGAAAATAGAAATAACAAGTGCTGGCACCACTTTCTGGTAAACTAGGAGATATTTTCAAGAATCTTCCTCTGGCTGGGTGTATTCACTGCATGTATACTTGGTAATAACCCAAATTTCTCTCAAATTGATTCTGCTTTTGCTATTTCGGTTTCTGGCCTTGCGAATGACTGAATAAGTTAGGGACTTTTCTCTCTGAACAATTTTCTGCATCGAAAACTACCTCCGTTCTTTGTCCCGGGCTTTTCTGGTGCGTTTTCCTTCTTTAGCGCCCTTTTTCCTTTACCGGGCATAAGCTTCAGGATCTTTTGTAAACATGCTGCTTTTGTGCACCTTTGACTCTGAGCTTTGGATGGCCTATTGACATCAGCATCTGTTGAGTGATACTCTGGAATCTGTGGTCCTGTTGCATGCGACATCCGTTTATGAAGGCATCTCTTCTTTGTTCTCCGAGCATTGACGCTTTCCCCTTTTCCTTAGATGTTTCCTGCACATTGCTTCATGTTATTTCCTGTCTTACAGTTTACGCAAAGGAAAAGAGTAATGATAATAAAGATTGACATGAAAGCTTTAAGCTCTTATGAATGCATAATCATGACACCCATAACGAACTGACTCTTCGAAAAACACAAAACTGTCCTTCTTGAATACTTTGGCGTACAATCATTAATTTCTTTTAAGGCGCGCGCCCAATTTTGGTTTACGGACAACTTTCCTTGAATACTGCGCTGAGGAAAATTTGCGATGGGTGATTTCTGCGACTCGCATCGCAGCATCACGGATCGCGTCGTCAAGATGTGTCATCGCAGAAATTCATGATCGCATTTATCGCAAATCGCATTCATCGCAGATCGCAGATCGCGCTTAGTCATTCAATCATTGTGTGTTGCTTACGCGATGTTGCGATATGCGATGTCGCATATCGGCCGTCGGAGATTTCTTAAGATTTTTCATTTAAGAGCGCTTCATAATGTATGCGATGCGATGAATTTCTCTTCGCTTCTTCGCAGTTTATTATGCTCATAAGAAAAATGTTTTATTCTCTTCTCGCGATGTGATATAGTTTTAAGGAGTTGAATACAAAAATTTTCATAAAATGTTTTTTTTGGATTTTTTATTAAGGGTCCTCATTTGCTTGGTGTTATTGCTAATACCAAGCAAAGAGGGGGGTTTTTGGTGGCCACAACAATGGCGATTCACTGGGAAGAACCAGTTATCTCTGCTTTTCTATTGAATTTTAACTTCCAAAGCAGAAAAATTTTCATAAGTCTAAATTTTGTTATGGACAGATAGAGTACATTATGCCTTATCCTATCAATGATATTTTGTTTTAACCTTTTTCTATTCCAATTGTTTGCTTCCTCAGGCTTTGTCCTTGTATTTACATCAGCCCTTACTTGGTCTTTTTAAAGATAAAATAAGGTCTTCTCTGTGTGCTGGCTTTTAAAATATGCTCATTTGCCGTAGGTAGAGCCTCTGCTGCCAGCAGGCATCCATAGCCTCGACAGGGTTACCTGTTACCCAGCAATGATCCTTTATCTTGCTTAAGGCTATTTACAACTTTTCAGAGAAAAACCCATTTTGACACTTTTTTCCTTTTTTATTCTCTAAAGAACAATGTCTTGGTTTGGTGGCCAAATTATGACATAGTCATTCACTTGATTTACACTTTTGCTGAACAAGATGGCTCGTGATGAGACCCCTTGTCTTTTGATTGCAACAATCTTGAGTCGTTTCCCTGTTTTGGTGGACAGTATTGGCAAAGTCAGCAAGTTATAATATCTGTGATCATGATAAGCCGGCTCATGATGAGACCTCTTATTCTTTGAGATATAGTGTTTTCTTGGATTGTTCCTCTGAATGTTGCGATTTTCTTTAGTAGGGAGGAAATCATTGTTTTTCCTTAAGAAAGCTCTGGATGACAATAATAGAGTTTGAAAACAGCAGTTTTTACAGAGAATCTTTATTTTATTATTGATACCTTTCATTGTGCTGATATAAAACAATTTTTTGCCAAAGGTTGCTTTCATCAAATTTTTTGAAGTTGAAACTACTATCATATCTAGGCTAAAGTTAACTCTATCTGTCAATATTAAAGATCAGATTTTTCGAAAATTTTTACTATTTGTACAAGCGAAAAATAATCAAAATCTGATAGAGAATTGGTTTCTTTTTCGTGAACCCCTGTAGTAACCATCTACAACTAGTTTTATTTATAAGAAAGAAAAGAAAAAACTAAAACTATCCTACAAAATAGAAGAATAATCTTCTATGGAAAATATATTTTAAGGATCTGTCCATTAACAGGCAAAGAATCCCTTCTACCTGCTAAATCCTGCAACACAAATGTTGATGGGCCTATGACTTCTACAATCTGAAAAGGACCAAGCCACACCCTCTGAAATTTTGTATGTTTGCCCTTTTCTTCATGAGCCTTATCCCATTTCAAAACTAGATCTCCCATCTGAAAAAAAAATTTGGTCATATGCTTGAATCAAAAGAGGATTCTATTAGCGCTTAGTGATGAGCATGGGTTTTCTTAGCTTGTTCTCGTCGTTCTTCTAACTTAATTATTTCCATTTGTCTTAATTGTAAGGAGGAAGTAGATACTTCATCGATGTATTGTACTAAAGACAAGGAGAGGATCACTAAGTGAGTTGGGAGAACCACTTCCTTCCCATAAACTAAATTAAAGGGAGAAGTGCCAATTGAAGCTTTCTTCATTATTCTATCTGCCCATAAAGCATTTACCAAAGTATGGTGCCAATTCTTTTGGTTCTGGTCAACTGTTCTTTTAATAATCCTGATTAGGTTTTTATTTGTTGAATCAGCCAATCCATTACATTGTGAATAGTAGTTGGCCGAATATTTCAATTTGAACCCTCTTTTAAGTGCAAACTCAGTCATTACATTCCCAGAAAAGTATGAGGCATTATCAAACATTAAATCCGTCGGCAATCCAAACCTAGTGATTATAAATTGATCTATGAATTCAATGATGTTTTCAGAATTAGCTATCTTGAGAGGAACTGCTTCTACCCATTTAGTAAAATAATCTGTTGCCGTGCGGATGTATCTATGCTACTTAGAAGAGTGAGGAATGATCTCACCTATTATGTCCAAGCCCACTGACTAAATGGTTGCTCGATGTTTACCGGCTGTAGTGGCATGGACGGTTTCTTTTGTCTCCCTGCAGTAGTTTGGCAGACTTGGCATTTCCTCACGTAACTGTGTGAGTCTTTGAACAGCGTGGGCCAATAATATCCTGCACGTAAGATTTTATGTGCAGTAGCATCTCCAGCATAGTGTCCACCTGCTGGTCCATCGTGGAGTTCCTGCAAAACCTTTTCGGCTTCAGTTTTCTCAAGACACCTAAGAAGCACAGAATCGTAATTCCTTTTAAACAGAACATCATTTATGAGCTGATATTGTTTAGCTTTCAATCTCAGAGCTCTTTTCTTGGTGTGATCCAGGTGTGATGGAGCATACCCGTTCTTAAGATAATAAATGGTGTCAGCATATAATGATTCTGCATCGTTTAGGCTTACCTCATACATTTGTACCTCTTCAGATGAATTTTCAGGAATTTGCGATGCTCCAGCCAACATTTTGCAGAAGCCTTGACCTCTTACAATGCTTGCTAGTTTGATCTCAAGGTCGTATTCTTGTAAAGCAGTGATCCAATTTGCTCTTTTTTCACCCACATCCTTCTGTACTAGAAGATTTCTTACCGCTGGAAATGGTACTATGACCTTAGTATGGGTTTTAAGTAAGAAAGGTCTGAAATATTTGACCACTTTGAAAACAGCATATGCCTGTTTCTCCATGTCTGAATAGTTGAGTTCAGCACCTTGTAAATTCGAGCTAAAAAATGCGATTGGAGCTTCCGCTTTCTCTTGATTTGCTTGAGTTAGAATCACGGCATATGATTTCTCTGAGGCAAATGTGTATAAGATAAAAGATTCTGAAAAATTCGGGGTTGCTAAAGATGGAGCGTTAATGATAGCTTGTTTGATCAGGTTGAATGCTTCATGCTCATCTTGACCCCATTTAAAATTTGAATTCTTTTTAATCATGGTTTGCAAAGGAGAAACAATTCGTGAAAAATCTGGGACAAATCTCTTCACAAAATTGATTTGACCAAGGAAAGACTGCATGGATTTTTTATTATGAGGTAGGGATATTTCAGAAATTTCTTTGATTCTGTCAGGCTCAATGTGAATACTAGATTTTGACACTATGAATCCTAGAAGTTTTCCTTCACTTAATGCGAAAAAAGATTTCTTTGGGTTAAGTGAAATTCCATACCTTAAACATCGTTGAAAGATTTGTTTCAAGTCTTTGAGATGGTCGCTTCGCTTCTTGGAGTACACTGTTATATCATCCAAATAAATTACTACAGATTTATTGACTAAACCCTTGAATGTGATGTCCATGGCTCTCTGAAATGTAGCACCGGTGTTGATCAAACCAAATGGCATCTTCCGATATGCGTATGTGCCCCATTTAGTTCGGAATGTGGTTTTTAACTGATCATCGGGATGTACCAGCACTTGATTGTATCCTAAAAATCCATCCAAAAAAGACATTAGTTCTGAGCCTGCTACTGCCTGTAATATTTGCTCCATAGGTGGGAGAGGAAAATTGTCTTTTTGACAGGCTTTGTTGAGATTCTGAAAATTGATGCAGATTCTAATATCTCTGTTTTTCTTTCTAACGGGTACCATATTGGAGACCCCTTTGGAATGTCTGACGGGGAAAATTATTCTGGATTTTAATAACTTGTTTACCTCAGTTTTTATCTGATTTTCTAAATTGGGGTGGATTTTTCTGAGTTTCTGTTGGATAGGTTTTTCGTTGTCAATCATAGGGATAATATGTTGAATGATAGAAGTGTCGTATGTCTTCAGCTCATCGTAATTCCAGGCAAAAACATTTTTGTATTGTCTCAAAAGACGAATATACGCTAGTTTTTCTTCAGAGGCTAGGCCGTGGCCTATATTAACGTTTTGTGGTTTATCATCGGTTCCTAGGTTTACTAATTTGTAGTTCAGAGTTGAACTGTAGAGCTTAGAATTGGTAGACCTTTTAAACCGACTTTTCAAATCGTATAAGTCTTCCAACTTAACCACCGATTTAGGTATAGCATTATCAGTGCTATCTTGTTGTATTTGTCGATCGTGATGGTCTTCATCAATTATTTGATTGGAGTAGGATCCTTCAGAAGTGAGGAAATTTACAATATCAGGATCGTCATTGAGTACTCTCCAATTTGTAATGTTGTCAGGGATGGACGGTCTAAAGATTAATTCTATTGAGAATCTATCTGGACTAAAATCTTTGGAGGGAATAAGTCTAGAGGCTACGTTAGCTAAAAGGTCTGCGCTCGCGTTTTGGAGTCTTGGGATTGACGAAATATTGAATGCTAGGAAATGCTCAGTCAGATCTTGTACTAAAGATTGATAGTGTTTCAAATGACCTGATAGGCAATGTATGGTGTTACGTACCTGTTTGACGACAATCTTAGAGTCTCCGGAGACTTGAAGATACTTGAATTTCAGCCCGATTGCTTTGTATAGGCCTTGCACCAAGGCTTCATATTCCGCTGTATTGTTTGTGCAATCGAATTCAAGTCTGCACGTAAGCATGGTCTTATTTCCTTCTGGGCTAATCAAAACGCATCCTGCTCCTGCTCCTTCGTTAGATTTAGAGCCATCAAAATATAATTTCCAAAGCAAAGATGTATTTACAGGTTTGTCCACAAAATTAACACACTTTGAATTATCAGTTTGGGAAAAATTTTCGACTTGGGACAAAATTGAATTTTCTAAGTAAGGTGATGTACGAGCATTGAAATTGCCGAGGAAAGAATCTACCGAGTAATTGCCTATGATATTGCTGTTATATGCTATTGCTTCATTTTCTCCCTCTAATTCCGTTGCTATGTACTTCTGGTGTAACTCTCGTTCAACCTTTATTTGATTCGGTTTACCATTGTAGGGTAACCACATGTGCGACCAGTCGGTTGAGAAGTATCCATGGAGTTTTTCGAACCAATCCCTACTAAGAATCAAGCCATAGAATTCTGGGATATTAGCTACTAGAATGTCAATAATCTGACATACCTTCGGGTTAGACGACAATCTTATGGTCACTTGATTAAGTTCACCAATCACTTCGACTTGAGATCGATCAAGCTGAACTATGCGCACTGCGGATTTTTGTGGTTGAACATTCAACTTGGCACATATTGATCTGGGTAAAATATTTGTTGAAGCACCAGAATCTACCAAACAATTGTGCACATTTTTATTGAAAATTTCATAAGTGAGAAGAAAAGGGGGAGTGTGAGACCTTGATCTTCCTCCAATCAAGGCGATGTCATTTGGATCAATCTTATTGATCGTGTTGGTTGGAGGTCTTCCCATGTTGTGGGAAGCTATAGCTGTAGGCAAAGATGTAGTAGGCACGGCATGTAATTCTTTCATCATTATCTTCTGTTGATGTTTCAATTTGCTCAATTCATAAAGAGTGATATTAGCCCTAGTCTTTTTCATGTCATCAATAATATTGTATTCCATTTCATCTGACACTATTAGTGTTCTTGATGGCGGTGTTTGATCTGGTTGGACTGGGCTAGATTGAGTCGCTTTCGCTGTCGTTTTCTTTGTTGCGACTTTATCTTTTGCTGCAGGGCTTGCGCCCTTCTACTTAGGGGTAGTTTGGGGAGGATCAAGTTGATTTTTGCTTCATGTGCTAACCGGAAATGCTTCTTGATCTTCTTCTTGTGGGAGGATGAAATCCCACATTCCTTGTAGTTCCACAACTTCTTCGTCATCGGTCTGCCCTTCAGTGGTACTCTCTTCTTCTTCCTCTTCTTCGGATTCGACATTTGAGATAGCGTTGGGTGGTTTCACATCCATTGAAGGGCCTCTTTTAAAAGCTCTGTAGGGATTTTTTGAAGAAGTTTTTGCCACTTGTTTTTTATGTCAATCATCTCATTGGACATGGTCTTTAATACTTTTTGCAATCCTTCCAAACCGAAAGGATCTTTCGTTTGTTTCTTCTTGGAGTCTTCCTTGAAGGTGACTTTTTTAGATTTGCGTTCCTCTATCGCAGATCTCTTTTCCAGGGCTACTACGTGTTTCTCTACTGCTATCGCCTCTGTCAGGTTTTCAACTAAGGTTGTTTTATTTGCCCTATCCACGAAGATTGCTAAGTTTGATGGTAAGGCCGTAATATACCATTCACATCGTACTTCTTCGTTGGGTTGGGAAGCAGTGGGAATTTTGTTGAGGATTTTATTGAACCGTAAATTGAAATCTTTGATGGGTTCCCTAGCCTCGGCTTTAAGATTGGATAGGTCATTGATTAACGTTGCCGTTGATCTGTCATCACCAAACTTGGTAAGGAATTGACTTTGAAAAATGTCCCAACTTGTGATAGACCCGGAGGGTAGTGAAAAGTACCATGACCCGGCTGTTCCTTGCATTGTATAGGGAAAAATCTGGACAACAGCATCCTCGTTGGTAACTCCTTTCAGATTGACAGAAAGAATGAAATTGTTAATGTGCTCTTCAACTAACATGCCTGCTTCTGGATTGAATTTGGGTAGCCATTTCTCAAGATGGGCCGGTATTTGGCTAAGGGGTGGAGGCATTAAAACTGCCCCTGGATTGTTCCATGGAGATTGGGCCATCGTTGAACTGCTAGTAAATGAAAGTGCAGAGGATGATCCCTGAGGTTGGGAAGATGAAGATATTATGATCTTAGATGATTGAAGAAGAGGGGTTGTGGAAGATGGATGAGTGGTTTGGAATTAAGATGTGGGTGGCTGACTTCGCGGTGAGGGAGTTGAAATGGACGAGGTAGATGAAAGAGTCTCACTGTCAGACTCTTGTGGTGTTTTCCTTGCTCTTTTCCTAGTGGGGAGAGGGAATTCAGTTGGCTGGATGCCAAATTTTTCACTCTTTAATCTGGTCAGGGGATGAGCAGGATTGTACTGCGAAGTCACGCTGCTTTGAGATTTATCAGACCTCTGTGTAGAAATAGAAAATCCCTGGAGTTTGCAAATCAGAGTTTGAACTTCAGGGGGTTCAATGGTAGATTGGTCTGAAATATTAGGGTATGTAGCAGCAGTTAATACTTGAGCGACTTCTGACTATGGATTTAAACGTACTGGGGAAGTCAGGGGAGTTGATGAGGGCGATTTACTCTTAGAATGGTATTTAGATTTTGATTTAGGAGCCATTCATAGTTCGGGCCCTCCTTCTAGCGCCAAATATGTTGAAGCCCCAAAAATCGGGTCGACAACAAGGGGGATACCCACCCGGTCCGGACCTTGGTTGGCAGCTCCTTATCCGTTTGGTATAGCGGGTTCGACTAGGGATAATGGGACCAGTTTCCCAATTTAAGGGTGTGTGTGTGTGCAGAGTTGGATGATGCTGATCTAAGAGTACTTAAAGCTAATTTAATTCAGACTTTTAAACTAACTCTATGCTATTGTAATCTAATGAGAAACAACAGATCTAATTTACGCTAACCCGGGGTGTATTTCTTCTATTATGCGATCTAAAGAGATTTCGAACAATAACTGGTAATAAAGATCATTCAGCTATCATAAGAATAGAAATCAATTAAGATAAACCACTTTGCATAAAAATTTAGGCAAAACAGTTGTGAACAGCATATGGCATAATAAGTTATTCATATATCAAACATAAATAAATGACTCCACAGTACAAAAGTGCCAAATGGTAACTCATACATTCATGCAGTAACATATAAACAACTAAAAACTGTATATCACTTTAAGAATATAAACAGAAACGTCAAGAGATAAAAGTACCATTTATGACTGGTTCCACTCATAAGCTTCAAGCAACAATGATTTATCTCTCCTTGCTCTAACATCTACTAAGAGTACAGAAGTGCAACATCAGTAGCAGATATCAAATGCAAACATTAATAAACCTTGATCCGTCCATTCATCAAAACCCCCTCCGAGGGTACAAAAGTGCATGTTCTGAGGACAAGTTTTTTTGACAAATTTTTGGACCCTTCTCCTAATGCCTGAGAAGGGTTTAAATACTGCTAACTAATTAAATTAATTACATAAACTTAGGATACGGTTTTAAATGACCGCCCTTCTGCTAAAGCAAAACTATTTCTAAAAATTGAATCTAATTCCTAACCATTTCTGTATTTGCTCCTTAGTGCTGCAAGCATGCAACATTCGCCTGGGAAGAGTCGGCTGGTCGATTTATGCTTTCGTTTGAGCTATGAAAATAGAAATAACAAGCACTGGCACCACTTTCTGGTAAACTAGGAGATATTTTCGAGAATCTTCCTCTGGCTGGGTGTATTCACTGCGTGTATACTTGGTAATAACCCAAATTTCTCTCAAACTGATTCTGCTTTTGCTATTTCGGTTTCTGGCCTTGCGAATGACTGAATAAGTTAGGGACTTTGCTCTCTGAACAATTTTCTGCATTGAAAACTGCCTCCGTTCTTTGTCCCGGGCTTTTCTGGTGCGTTTTCCTTCTTTAGCGCCCTTTTTCCTTTACCGGGCATAAGCTTCAGGATCTTTTGTAAACATGCTGCTTTTGTGCACCTTTGACTTTGAGCTTTGGATGGCCTATTGACATCAGCATCTGTTGAGTGATACTCTGGAATCTGTGGTCCTGTTGCATGCGACATCTGTTTATGAAGGCATCTCTTCTTTGTTCTCTGAGCATTGACGCTTTCCCCTTTTCCTTAGATGTTTCTTGCACATTGCTTCATGTTATTTCCTGTCTTACAATTTACGCAAAGGAAAAGAGTAATGATAATAAAGATTGACATGAAAGCTTTAAGCTCTTATGAATGCATAATCATGACACCCATAACGAACTGACTCTTCGAAAAACACAAAACTGTCCTTCTTGAATACTTTGGCGTACAATCATTAATTTCTTTTAAGGTGCGCGCCCAATTTTGGTTTACGGACAGATTTCCTTGAATACTGCACCGAGGAAAATTTGCGATGGGTGATTTCTGTGACTCGCATCGCAGCATCGCGGATCGCATCGTCAAGATGTGTCATCGCAGAAATTCATGATCGCATTTATCGCAAATCGCATTCATCACAGATCACAGATCGTGCTTAGTCATTCAATCATTATGTGCTGCTTACGTGATGTTGCGATATGCGATGTCACATATCGGCTGTCGGAGATTTCTTAAGATTTTTCATTTAAAAGCGCTTCATAATGTATGCGATGCGATGAATTTCGCGTCGCTTCTTCGCAGTTTATTATGCTCATAAGAAAAATGTTTTATTCTCTTCTCGTGATGCGATATAGTTTTAAGGAGTTGAATACAAAATATTTCATAAAATGTTTTTTTTGGATTTTTTATTAAGGGTCCCCATTTGCTTGGTGTTATTGCTAATACCAAGCAAAGAGGGGGGTTGTTGGTGGCCACAACACAACCTTAACTCACAAATTGCCCTGTGGCTACATTGTATCCTCTCTCTCCTCTATCACACAACACAGACTCTCTTAAATAGGAAATTACAGAGGGAAGGATCATTTGCGATCCATGAGTTTCTCCCACAATCGCTCAATCAAATCCCCTAATCTCTCTATACGCATACATAGCAGATAATTACATTTAATCAAGTCTTCTAGAGACTCATCAATTCCATCAATTTAGCCCTGTTTTAAACAGAAATTTCCCCGGTTTTCAATGATTGCCCACGTTTCCTCTTTCACATCTTTCAATTCCAATTTTGATTAAGGGTGGTCAGATGCTCCTGCATCATAAGTTCAGGAGTTTGATGACGCTTTTGAATGGGCATATTAATTTTTACTTTTAAAATCTTTATCTGATATTCTTTTTCTTACAAGATTAGTGGGATCTTCACCTATTTATTCTATCTTATGCTCCAATTATTGATTCTCCAACTTTAATTCTTTGTTCTCTACCTGCAATTTCTTGTTTTGTTTTTTTTAATTTAACAATCTTTGTTGAATATTTTCCCTGATTATGGACGCTTTAATCTAGTATGAAAATGCCATTTTTCCAATTTGCTTGTGCATGTCCATCACATCTAGCATACTAAATCTATACATCTGAATCTTGATTTGAGTAGCTTTGTAGCCTTCATAAGATATATCATCCTTCTTAATTGGCTCCAAAACTGATAAATTCAAAGACATATCACTATGTTTAAAAGTTGATGCCAACATAGGTGAACCTTTTTTCCTTAGTTGTAGAGTTTCCTTATGTCTTTCAGTGTTTGATTGTTCTTTTCTCTGACTAAACAACTTGACAATTCCAATACTAGGAACACCATGTTGGGACTAGACATTTGTCATTTTAGACGAAGGTAAATATTCAATCTATATAATAGGTTCACTTAACATAGATTTCTTAGAAACAGGCTCGCTTGAGGAAGAATCTACATAATCTATTTCACTAATATGAACTGATTTAAATCATCTTCCTTATGACTCCTACAATTGAATTTTTTTATCTACCTCAAGGTCAATTATGATTTCAGAAGTAAGCCTTTTGCTACTAGTTAGTTTCTTTGCAGGTGTTGAAATCACATTTGCATTTTTTTCCGAGGATGTTTTTGCCAATCCTTTTGTGAGTGATAATCTTCCATGATTACTTGTTAACCATTTTCACTAGTTTTGGCCCACCTTGATGTTCATAATCTAACAAAGAATGTTTCCTTCTTTTATTTGTAATGACCTTATAAGGGTCATACTGAAAGGCCTCTACAACTTCAAATTTGAATTAAGTTAACATATCTTCAATAATTTTGGAAAAAATATTATTCTTAATTGTAAATGGACCAATCTTCTTGCGAAGTTTGAAAGACAAAGTAAGATTTTTATTTGCAAATTGTATTTGATCTGAAATTTACCTTTGTCTCATACATTTAAAGACAAAATTCCTAGTATCAATAACACTAACAAATTTGTAGGGTTGAACCTCAACAACATATACCCTAATAATTGTATGATATTCACGCAAAAAGCAATCACCCACCCTAGTCTGAGGGTTAAATTGTAATTTTTTCTTGAACTTTGTGTCCATTCTTGGGGGGACTCCTCGAAAATAAAATCATACACTTTTGACATGAATTTGTTGTTAAAATGGAAAAAAGTTGTTGATTTTATTTTTTACAAATGATGCTTTATGAATGATAGATTCTATCCCAAAATATGTGGTTCGAGTTTCATCCAACAATTCTTGAAACTCATCAGTTAAATTGTTCGGCAATAGATACACAAGGTATGGCTGATATCTGAAGGTTTTAAACTTCTTTAATTGACCATATAATCATGGATAGACTCAACAAGAAAATTAGGGAAATTAAATTTACTAGGCTCAAAAAGTAACATCAGAAACCTTAACAAATTTTCATCTATCAATTGATCATGACTATATCCTAGAATATGGGTTAACATAGAAAATACCATTCGAACATCATATTTAAAAGCAAAAAATTTGAGAGGGAAATCTAGTTTTTCAACATATGCTTCTGGCTTTAGATATTTTTTGACAAATTCTTCTTATAGAGATTCCAATTAACGAATACCAAGACCATGACCATTGACCTATTTGGCCACTCCAATACCAAGACACCAATCCTTTTCTTCATCATTGTTGATATCATCATCATTACTATTGAAGTCATCGCTGTTGCAACACTAAGGCCATCACTACTGCACTATCGGGGTCATTAGTGTTGCACCTTCACTGAGATCTTTACTACTGCAACATTGTTTCACCTTCACCGAGACCTTCACCATAACAACGAGATCTCTATACTGGAATATATATACATATATCTATATATATATATATATATATATATATATATATATATATATATAGGAGAGTTGCGCCTATATTCACCGAGATCATGACCTTGTAACTATGTCTTCATCGAGATCATGATTGTATCTATATGGAGACCATAATTACATCTATGCCGAGATTTTGACTCCATCTAGAATATATTCCAAGAGAGAGTGTGTCACTGTGGGATCACTGAGATCCTCCTCATCACAAATATGTCGAGACTGTAAGGAGACAGGTCTGAGCCTCATTGTGGGATCACTGAGATCCTTTTCATCACAGATATGTCGAGACTGCAAGGAAGTAGGTCTGAGCCCTTTTATGTTGCATCCGAGGTTGCTTCTGTGATCACTATATTTGTAGGTCGAGACTGTGATCACTGAGACTGTGAGGAGGCTGAGACTTCATCTCTGTGGTACCCATTTGAAAAACACAAAGATTCTTGTCTAAATTATCTGCCTTCTATGGTGACCCTAGCCACATATAAATAGTGGTTTGCCTCTACACTTGAGCTGACATGTCATGTTGAATGGGTGTGTCTCCATATGTGAGCCAACTTGACTTCCTTTGTTATTGTTTGGAGGCCGACTTCTTCAAGAGGGATTGTGCTAGTCTTTGGAGGGCTTCTAGACATTTCTATAAACTTGTATACATTAAACATAGGCTCAAGAAGAGATATTCATACATTAAATTAATTCTAGATTCTAAATGACAAATCCTATTATTCTAAAATCACTTGCTCATGAAACCCATGAAGCAAGTTTACAATAATAATTTTGTTCTATTTATTACATTATTTACATCAGTCATAATTACATGTCATTATGAAGATCGAACCTAGTTACACTTTCTTCAACGCTCCCTCTTAACTAGGGAGGTATTTATAATGGTACTTGGTCATTCTCAATTTGAAGAATTTCTCATAATAAGAATCAGATTGGTAATCCATATGTATGGCATAATAGTAACCAACATTATTTCCATAACAAGGCCTTGATTAACAACTCTATCTCTCATTAGATCATAGCACAATGTTGGCAAGACCAATGACTATAGACACCTTCATCATTGTCTCTCAAGGTACATACCCACCCAGGTGTTCACTAAGTATGACCTTCTATGATTATTCTTGTCTTGGGTTCCCAGCCCTCAAAGAATATCGGTCCTCTTTCCTACTCTTATCTTGGATGCCATACACATCCTCAAAAAGTATCAGATGCCAAATGATTACCCAAACCTCCATTATTTCTTCCCAATTGAAGACAATAATGTTGTGTCTACCTCTCCCTCTCAACTAGGGAAGATATTCCCATTCCTGTAAAGGAATGTACCCAAGCTCCCTCTAACCAGGGACTTGCCTAGTTCCCTCTTAATTAGGGACTTGTTAGAGCTCCCTCTTAACTAGGAACTCTCCTTTTCTTCAACATATTATTCTTCATGGGTCCTTTAGTTGCTTGATCAATTTCTTTCCTTGATGTCATGAAATTTAGTCGAGCTTCTTCCTTGTAGGGCATTAGCCATCAATCACTTTCCTCTTGGTTCGTCATGTCATTCCTTTTTTCATGGAAATTGGCCTTCTTGGTACATATCTGGAACCTTCTTCATATGGCTACTTCTTTCTCATCATGCTTCTTTCACAAATTTCCATTCACCGCATGAATGCTAGTTGTACTTGTGCTTACAACTCTTGTTCCAGTAACCCTACATGAACTCATATAGTATTATTCAAGAAATCAAAACATAACATTAAATCAAATAGTACCTTACGATATGGCTCTTCATCATGAAATCTTCTTGTAGGTATCAACATCCTGCATACATATTGACACATCTCCCAAAGATATCCATTATCAAGGGTCTCCATCTTTTTCAGACTCTCATCAGAGTCTTCATATCTTTCCAAGAGATTTCCTAGTCAAGTCTTCTTGGTCTTTTGGATTTTGATCTCCTTCATCATGGTTTCATATCTCACGATCTCTTCCTTCCTTACACATTCCATTCCCAGGAGCTTCCAATCAGAGTTCGTTAATTGTAGTCAACCACCTCATGCTTCATATGAGGACATATTATGTTGATTTCATCTAGTGTGAGTTATGCCTTCCTTCATCCTTTCATAGGAGGAAATCCTTTTCCCTTGATCATGCTTCTCAAGATAGAAGTAGTGATCCATGTTACCTGCAACCATACGACATGACATTATAATATTAAACACAAGCATACGTACGTCATTTATCTTTAGATCATCTAGGCCTCTTTCAACAGATTCCTTGATTGAAGTGTCTTAAACCCCTTGATCCAATTCATCTCTTATGTCATCATACCATCATCCATGAATTTCACAAGTTGGAGTTCCTGATGAAACACATGATTCCTCTCTAGATTAGTGGACCCTCTCATGAGGATTCCATCAAAGAAGCTTAAGGGTCTTGCATATCCCCATCTGTAGGATTTTTCCCTTTTAACTTGATGTATGATGAGCCTTGTCCTGGATGACTTCATCATTTCCTCTAATGTCCAATGAGGTTCCCAAGAGCTATATCCTTCATGTTTGATTGTCATGGATTTTTTTCCTTCTGTCCTTCATGATTCCCATGGTTATGTTATGAGCTCTTGTTTCTAATGCTTCCATGATTCCATGATACATCTTATTATTTATCATAGTAATATCTATAACAAAGAATTTAGGAGCTTATGATAAGACCCTTTTTTGAGGGATACCATCTCAATCATAGTAGAGATATGTTACTCCCTCTTTCCTTGGCCCTTTTATTCAGCTTCCTCCATCTTTCCAGAGATATGAGCTTTCTTTCCATAACATTGAATCTTAACTATATTGTTCTGTCTTGTTTGAGGACCAAACTTCCCTTTCCTTTCTGCAAATGTTTGAGTCCTTTAACCTTCAACACTTTTGCCCTCAACTTGTCTTTTTTTATCTAACATAGAGACCACAAGTTGTCGAATGAGTTAACTTTACTACATTTAAGAACAATGATAATTATCTTCTTATAATCTCTCCCAAATATCCCAATTTACATCTTATAAAGATATCCCCTCATTCTTTGATACCTTCAATTTTTTGTAGATCAGGTCTAAGTGATATGACCTTCTTTACTGCACTTTCAGAGAATATTGATGAGCCCCAAATTTGGTAACTTGTTGGGCTCATTTGGCCTAATTATCCTTGTTCAATCCTTCATTTTTCATATCTTATGCATTATTTTTCAGTATGTTTATGTCATTTGTACGAATAAGGGTAGTCACTCTTCCTAGGTGGCTAACACATGCTCATTTCAGGTTTTTTGACACATGTTGGAGCAAAACCGAGCAATCATGGGTTGGAAGACAGCCAAGCTTGGGGTGAGGATTCGTAGGGGGGTTGTCTATGGCATTAAATAGCCTTCCTTGGGATCTTCACCCCCAACTCTGAGCTCCAAAGGCCATCAAAACCGGATCTAGAAAGTAGCCAAGCAAATTTTGGAAGAAGTTGTCTACTCACAGTTTGGGCAGCCAAGTCCCATAGATTTAGGAGGCCATCTAGGGCCCTCATGGTGTATAAATGTTAAGGCCTCAGCCTTAGTGAGGGACTTTTGGAAACTCTTGCATACTTTGCACTACAGTGCTGCTAGCTTCATTTTGTTCTCTTGTAGCCATTTTTGGCATAACTCTTGACTTATGATCATGTTTTGATAATGAGAAGCAGTCTGATTTGATACCAACTCTGAGTTTTCTATAGGAGCCATAGCTCTCAGGGTTGGGCCCAACCTGAGAGCCTAGGGCTTCGTTCCTTGTACTGTTACCTTTTCTTTATGCATCGTGATTTTCCTTTTATGCATTTGAAACGTGTTTCTGTTGAGCAGCCCAACCTGAGAGCCTAGGGCTTCCTTCTTTGTACTGTTACCTATTCTTTATGCATCGTGATTTTCCTTTTATGCATTTGAAACGTGTTTCTGTTGAGCAGATTTAGTTGTGTTGGTTAAATAGGTCACTGGTTATAAATAGAATTGCTTCAGATGTTTAGAATAGATTGGTAGGATAATAATAGATAAATCTCCAAGAAAAGGGTTGACAACACTCTCAGTTTCACCTCATCCTTATTGGATTAGGGGTTGGAATTGCAGAAACAGTGCTGCCCCAACAAAAACACTAGTTTGCTTGACCATGCAATCCTTGGTGTACTGTTTTCATTTGTAGAAGTTAGTTATGAGTTCAGATCTCTGAAATGTTTCTTTGCTTGAGTGATGTACATGGTTCTCTTTACAAATAACGTTGTTGTTCATTTGTTTCATTGACAGTTAGAGTAGATTAGCTAAAACTTTGATTGTGTGCAGGACTTTGTTGATTCGGTTAAATGTACACCGTGCAGGGCATCTCTACCACTCTCTCATCCGCCTAAGCCTCGTCCAAGCTAGCTGCTCCATCTCCTAGTTAGGTTCCTCATCTCACACCTGTCCTTTTGCCCACGTAACCCTACCTTCTTACTCCATTATTGTCTTAGCCTTCTTTAAGCCAAGTTAGCCTTCTACACCCTCTCACCACTCCATCCACCAGTCCCTGGGTCACAGCAGGCCCCTATCCTACCTCCCTATCCATTCATGCATCTTCCCTCACTCACCCATCCTCTAAGATCTACTTTTTAAACATCCTGTAGAAATCTCTGAACATCCTGTAGAACCCCTGCAAACTTCCTGTAGAAGCTCAAAAATGAAGTTTCTTGATAGCCAAACTTTTTGGAACTCTCCGGAAGAGTGTTAGGGACTCCTTAGACCCTCTCTGAACCTTCCCAACCTTTTCCAAGCATTTCTCCTCCTTGATCCACCCCTGCACAGTAAAAATCCAGTTAAAAGCACATGCATGATAATTCTGATAACTTATTCAAAAATACAAAAAGATGTTTTCTTCAGATAGAGATAGTCTAGACACATGTATTTTACATTCATAGAAGTAATGGCATCTCTTTTAGTAGTTTGCATTCTCTCCTCTGCATCAGTAGGACTAGCTGGTAGAATTAGGGTTTGATAGGGTTCGTGTTTTCCTTCAGTTTTTCAATCTCTTTTCGCAAATAGATTATCTTCCTTCGAGTTAGCTTTCATCCATAAATTAAAAAGCTTCTTCTAAGAGCTCATAGAAGTTGGCTTAAGCTCCTAGCAGACTTGTGCCAGCTGACCAAGTGACAGTTGCGGCAAGAGCTAGTACTTGTGCATACAACACCGTCGCTTCCAAGTTTGTTACGAACTACCGGGTTGATAAAAGTAAAGACGGGAGTCCCCAGGAGTTGCAGCATTATTGTTGCAATACTGAAGCCCACCATCTTTTTGGCGTTGTTGCCGGGGAAGCGTCAGAGTATTGGTGATTGTTGCTTTTCTTCTATTTTCCTACTCTCGCCTTCTGCTAAATAGTTTATTTCATTTCCATTCTGCAATTTCATTTCCGCAAAAGTAAAGTAGATATTTCCTGCTTTCAATGATTAGCATTTCAATTCTGCAAGCGTAGATTAGCGTTTCAATTCAGCAAGCGTAGACTAGCATTTCATTCCTGCAATTTCATTTGAG
The DNA here is from genome assembly GCA_031772625.1 of Pinus tabuliformis. Lineage (NCBI taxonomy): Eukaryota > Viridiplantae > Streptophyta > Pinopsida > Pinales > Pinaceae > Pinus > Pinus tabuliformis. The sequence goes on along the minus strand of CM062815.1, from coordinate 954,747,057 downwards.
CATAATATATTAGTCCTTTCATGCTTTCATTTCAATTTCACATTTCCATTTCAGCAAGATATATTAGTTTCAGTTCAATCTATTTTAGTTTTGCAGGTACTAGAAGAAAAACAAAAGAAATCAAAAGTCTTTCCATTTCATGCCTCGTAGGAACAGAGATAAAACCGGCAAATTCTTACCCAACACCCCCACCACTTCACTAAGTCACCCTTCTCTCTTCTTTGGTGACAGTGATCCAGAAGAACCTATAGGTGAGCCTCCTAAGATATACGAAGATCCTATAACAGAAGAAGAGTTAGAGAACACTCCATCTGAAGCCATGGCTGAAAACCGAAACGGTAGAAGAGATGAGAGAATAGAAGGTGCCTTTCCCATCTGAGAGACCAATGGAGACATGAAAATGAAAAACATAATCCCCTCCGCTTTACCTCACTTCCATGGATTGACTACTGAAGACCCTGATACCTTCCTGTTTGAGTTTGTTGTCCTTTGTCGAACCTATGACTATACAGAAGATGAGCAAAAATTGAAACTCTTTCCCTCTACCCTCAAGGATGCAACATTACACTGGTTTATGGGGTTACCTAGAAACAGTATCACCACTTGGGCTCAGATGCAACAAGCTTTCAATACCAAATACTGGGACTACTATAGGTCTAGGGAAGCCAAGGGAGAAATCTTTCAGATGACCATGGGAAACGATGAGTCTTTAGAAGATTACGAGGAAAGGTTCCAACTTAGCTATAAACGGGCCAGGTGCACACTTGACCCCGAATCTCTAAAGCTGGTCCTGCTCCGAGGAGTCCCTGAAGATCTTCTAGGTACCCTTCACATGCTAGCTCAAGGAGATATTTACCAACTACCTTATGAGGATATAAATACTGTGTTCAGAAACCACTCTAGGGCAGCCCGGAAAAGAGGTAGGGGAAACCCACTTTCAGCTAGTACTACTTTCTCCAAGCATGATTTTGCTAATCAGCTGGAGGACCTCAAAAGTGAGGTGAGACAGACCATTGCCATGCAACTAGATACCTTCCGAATCCAGCAGAAGAAAGAGAAAGCTGAGAGGGCTTTGGCCATCTTCTGTCCCAGGTGTACGAGGAAGCACCCTAAGAATGAGTGTCCATTACACTCAATAGAGGCATGTTTCGTTTGTGAGGAGGACCACCCCACACACCAATGCCCAACCTTACCTGGATTTAAGGCCATATACCAAGGGACTGAGGCACCCACCGAACCTCTCTACTTCCTCAACCAAAGGAGGCTGCATGGACCTAGACCTTACCAACAGGGGATGCAAGGGACATCCCAAGCTTATTATAGCCCCAACCAATTTGCTCCTATGCCTTCTTGGGGTCCCCCTGCTCATCCTTCCTAGTCTACACCTCCTCCATGGTCTTACCCACCTTTACCATACTCAGCCCACTACTCATTCGTTTCACTCACATGTCTGGCCACAGCCTCAGTGGAATGCACCTCAACCGGGGTGGAGGCCCCAGTACAACACTCCTCCCGCCATTTTGCCTCCACCTCTGGCGCAACCACAACCATTACCTCCTGCTCCTCCAAGACAACCCCAAATGCCTGCTCAACTGAACCCGAACCCCAACAACCGACAGGCCCAGCAGGTATATACTGGGGAAAAAACATGCCCTACCTATGCTGTGGAAATCCAGGAGATCAACCTGCGATCCGGGAAGACTTTTTCGGATTGCTAACCTCCTCCCCAGAGGACGAGGAAGATAAACAGGAAAGTGAACCCAAAGCCATTCCACCCTTTCCTGAGAAACTAACAGTTCCACACAACCTGACCCAAAAGAGAATGAGCTTCTGGGAGAACTCAAACAGTTGTGTGTGAGAATACCACTTCTCCAAGCCATCAAAGATGTACCGATATATAACAAATTGGTTAAGGAAAAGTGTTTCAGGCACCCAGGAAGGTGAAAAAGACATGCTTCAACTATCAATGTCATAGGACAACTGTCTGATCTTATGTTGGGGCAAGTAATCTGTCCAAAGTATTTGGATCCTGGGAGTCCTGTAGTTGATGTCCACATCAATGGCACCATCATACCCCACACCTTGATTGATTTAGGGGCTGCCATTAATGTGATGACCGGGGACACCATGTTCAAACTCAACCTTCAGGGTTCCTTAAGGAAGATGACAGTCCTGCAGCTGGCAGATCGCTCCACCGTGACTCCCGAAGGGATTGTGGAGGATGTATTGGTCTCTGTTGACTCTTGGGAGTATCCTGCGGACTTCTTGGTCCTTCAACCAAAGGCAAAGCTTATTGGATACCCCGTTATTTTGGGAAGGCCTTGGTTAGCCACTGCGGATGCTTACATAAGCTGCCGAGTAGGAAACATGACCATCAAAAATGGTCCTATGTCCAAGCAGCTAGTCCTATACCCTCTTGCCCAACCTCTGCTAGAGCATGACTTACCACTTTGGTTTGAAGAAGGAGAAGAGGATGAAGTGTACTCTACACCCTTGTGCACCTTCGAAACCACCAGTGGAGGTCCTCAAACCAAGGATGATTTGATTGAGACCTTGATTCCGAATCCGCCTCCCAGTGCAGTGTCCTTAGAGAAATTGGTGGAGGATACTCAAGCAAACACCTTAGTGGACCTCTGTGTGACTAATCCAACCTCTCCCAGAGTTAAAAATGTGGAGTTTGGCCCCGAGAGAACGTTAAAGATCAGCTCCTCCCTATCTCCTTCCCAGGAAAAGGAGCTGTATAGCCTGTTGGCCAGTCATCTAGATGATTTTGCTTGGAGCTATAAGGAGATGAAAGGAGTCCATCCTTCCGTCTGTACCCATCACATCTACATTAAAGAAGATTGCAAACCGGTCAAGCAACCTCAGAGGAGAATGAATCCAGCCCTTAAGGACATTGTCAAAGAAGAATTGCAAAAATTGTTGGATGCAGGATTCATCTACCCCATCTCGGACAACGAGTGGGTTTCCCCTTTGGTGTTGGTACCCAAGAAAAATGGGAAGTGGAGAATCTATGTGGACTACAGAGAACTAAACAAAGCCACTAAGAAAGACCACTTCCCTCTGCCTTTCATAGATCAAGTGTTGGATGGACTGGCGGGAAAGAAGTTTTTCTCTTTCCTAGATGGGTTCAGTGGGTATAACCAGATCCAAATCAGCCCAGAGGACCAAGATAAGACCACCTTCACTTGTCCATGGGGTACCTTTGCTTACCGAGTCCTTCCCTTTGGGCTATGCAACACTCCTGCCAGTTTCCAAAGAGCAGTATTGAGCATCTTTTTTGAGTTGGTCCATGATTCAGTGGAAATCTATATGGATGACTTCACTCCTTATGGGTCCAGCTTCCAGGAAGCATTGTCCAATCTGGGAAAAGTTCTAACCAAGTGCATTGAGATGAACCTATCCCTTAGTCCTGAAAAATGTGAATTCCTGATGATTGAAGGGACCGTGCTAGGACATACCATTTCTCGCCAAGGATTACAGGTGGATCCTAATAAAATTTCTCTCATCAAAAAGGTTCCACCTCCTCAGAAGGTAAGAGATGTTCGGATTTTCTTAGGCTTAGCGGGATATTATAGAAGACTCATTAAAGACTTCAGTAAGCTAGCCTCACCATTATTTGGCCTCTTAGCAAAAGATGTTGAGTTCAAATGGATGGACGACTGACAGAGGGCTCTGAATGAATTAAAGGATAAGTTGGTGTCCGCCCTGATCTTGAGAGGTCCAAACTGGGCCCTACCTTTCCACATCCATACTGATGCCTCGAACAAATCCATAGGGGCAGCCTTAGGACAGGTTGAACAAAAACTCCCATATGCCATATACTTTGTCAGCAAAAACTTATCCAAGGCAGAAATGAATTATACTGTAATTGAGAAAGAGTTTTTGGCCGTGGTCCATTCCCTGAACAAGTTCTGACACTACATCACTGGCTATCAAACATTTGTACATAGTGATCATGCTGTAATTAGATATTTAATGAATAAATGTGATGTGAATGCTCGTATTATTATATGGTTATTTTTGTTGCAACAGTTTGATTTGACTATCGTTGACAAACCAGGTAAAGAAAATGTTGTTGCTGACTTCTTGTCTAGACTGGATTTACCTGCAGGTGAAGATGGAACAGTGGATGACCAGATGCCAGATGAACATTTGTTTGCTATCTCAGTACTCTCTCCATGGTTTGCTGATATAGCCAACTACCTGGTCTCAGCACAGTTCCCTCCGCATCTATCCTCAAAAGAGAAGAGTAGAATCGTGAGGAAAAGTGCCTCATTCACTTGGATCGGGGGTAACCTGTTCAAACTTGGCCCCGATCAGATCTTAAGGCGTTGTGTAAGGGAGGAGGAAGTCTTTGACATCCTCCTAACCTGTCATGATGGGCCTTGTGGAGGAAATTTTGTAGCCAAGAGGATTGCCTTCAAAATTCTACAGGCAGGCTACTATTGGCCCATGCTTCATCAAGATGTCATAAGATATATCAGCCAATGTGACCGATGCCAAAGGATGGGGAAGCCGACTCCATGGGATGAAATGCCTCTCCAACCTCAAGTGACTCTTGAACCATTTGAGAAGTGGGGTATGGATTTTGTGGGTCCTATCAACCCTCCTTCAAGGCAAAGGTCTTACATCATTGTGTGCACAGACTATCTGACAAAGTGGGCAGAAACCAAGGCAATCAAAGCAGTGACAGAAGAAAAGGTGGCTGAGTTTTTAAGAGAAAACATCTTCTACAAATTTGGCTACCCAAGAGAGTTAGTCACCGATCAAGGAAGCCAGTTCACCTCCAACTTAATTGAAGACTTGCTCGCTCATCACAAGATCAAGCATAGGACTTCCACCCCATATCATCCTCAAGAAAATGGGCAGGTGGAGGTCACCGATAGAGCATTAGAAGGGATTTGTACTAAGGTGGTGAGCAGTAGCAGAAAGGATTGGGCAGATCGCCTGGTTGAGGCCACTTGGGCTTACAACACCACCTGGAAGACTACAACTAGCTTCACACCTTATGAGCTGGTCTATGGGAAGAAAGCTTTGCTGCCAAGCGAGTTCAAGTACAACACATTGAGGATGGCAGCTCAGCTGGACCTAGACCTCAGCCATGCTCAACAAGAAAGGTTATTGTAGCTGAATGGGTTAGATGAACATCGAATGCATGCCCTCCTTCACTCAGAAGTGGTTCAACTTCAAAGGAAGATATGGCACGACCAACACCTCAATGACAAACAATTCCAACCAGGAGATTGGACGCTGCTGTATGATTCCAGACATAAGGATTTCAAGGGGAAGCTGAGGACAAGATGGCTAGGACCATGTGCAGTGGAAAAGTGTAATGAAAATGGTTTTGTCCTTATTCGGACCTTTGATGAAGAAGCCATCCCCATGCTTGTCAATGGGCATCGACTAAAGATCTACAGGAAACCTCTTTCGAGGCAAGAGTTCATCAAGACTGTGGAAAAATCAGTGCTGGTCATAGAGAAGGGTTCTGCCTCTGTTTTGGGCATACCCTGAGCATCATAAAGAAAAAAAAAAGATCCTTGGGTGAAAACCTTTCTGAGGCACCCAAGGCAGATGGTAGGGGTGAAAACCTCATTGAGGTGCCCTTGCTGTCTCTCTGAAAAAAAATTGGAATAAAAAAATCCTTGGGTGAAAACCTCTTTGAGGCGCCCAAGGCAGATAGTAGGGGTGAAAACCTCATTGAGGCGCCCCTGCTGTCTCTTAAAAAAAAGGAAAAAAGAGAGAGAAAAAGGAAAAAGAAAAAGAGAAAGAGGCAGAAATAGAAAAAACAGGCTTCTTTGGAAATTGTTGCAGGTTGCAAGGATTCAATGCAAAAAGGAGGCCTATCAACTCAAGGACAAGGGTCCCTACCAAGATACCAGGCAACCTCACAAACACTCCCTTCATGAACACTCATCTCTTCCAAGGTTTGGATGCAATCTGGTCATAGTTTAGCCTTCTACAGGAAGCTACAGGACTTTCTACAGGAAGTTATGTATTTCTACAGGAAACATCCTGTAGAGCCTTTGGGCAGGCCAGGACCGATCATCAAGAAGAATTTGAAGCTTGAAGTCTGTTGAGGAGGCATGCAACCACTCTTTTCTTCCATCCTCCACTTGTTTCACCTCCTTTCACCACCATTGCCGCCATACAGTCAAAATATACCTGCACAGTCATACCAGAACTTTGTTTTCTCAGATAAAGGAAATTTTTTTTTTTGGGAAATAAACGCATGCAGAGGCTCGCATACTTTACTTGTCAAGGTAATCTCAGGACCTTGCACCTGTGAATGTGACTCAATTATTTCGGCATGCACCCTAGGAGGAGAAACGGCTAAGGATGTCCTACAGGAATCCTATAGCAGCTGATCCGGCTAGAGCACATACCATGGAGACACCCGTAGCTCATTAAGCCGATGCATGCAGCATTCACCGCCAGGAAACCGGGTCTCAAGGTCTCGTAACCAGCAGTAGCCAATGAAGAGGAGCTCCAGTTCCTGTGCAAGAAGCAGTAGCAAGCGGATCCATCATTCCTCGTCCTGAAGCCTGAGAAAACTCATGTCCACGGCCGCACAGGTAAGTGCCTAACCTTATTTTGTCAAATTACATAAGCTATACTCTAAATTTGCATGACAGTGAGAATGAACGGATTGAACAAGCCGGATAGCCATTCAACTGGCCACCACAACTAGTCCGACGGCTTTGTCGGATCCGAAAGGCTTTGGTTATGTTGAAAAGACAGGAAATGGACATGTGGGAAGCATCCAGTTGGAGAGAAGCGACAGTCTAACAGGAATGGCGGCGGTAAATGTAGAGGGAAGGATTCGGCGGTCAGGGACATGCTGCAGAATGATAGCGGTGATGTCGGCCAATGGGTCGACGGGGACAGCTCACCCCTGCGCCATGAATTCCGCAGCAATTCAAATCGGTCGGCTGAATCACTTATGATGCACTGCAGTCATTTACTCACAACCGTTTTGCAGCTGAGTACGCGTCCTCAATCCTCTGAAGGTTGTTAGCCCGAGTTCTCGGCCTGTTCCAACGTCCTGTTGCTGCGCAGAAAGTCCAGAACCACTGAAGCGTTCCCCAGAAGCCGTGCACGATTTCTACAGGAAGCTGCGCTACAGGAAGCCCGGCATTACGGAGAAGTTTGGACTGTTCACGTCGAAGGTGGCAATTCTGGAATAAGGTAGGCCTGAACATAACTCTCCCATGCAAATGATTCAAAAGGTGGTGAAGTCGACGTGTTGAAGGGGTAGGAAAATGTGAATAAAAGTCTGTTCATGAATTCACAAGCCGTTTTCTTATCACTGCATGAGAATTGTTGTCGTAGTCTGTATGTGGGATTTTCTCCAGGGTTTTGAATTACAATTGAGCCACTGTCAAGGCTCACTGGTAGAAAGTTGTGAATTTTATATAACTGTGTGCATAACAGAGACATAGCTCTGTGCTTTGTCTAGAAAATCCCGAAGCTCTACTTCTGTACACGAGCAGGCAAGCTCAAAACCACAAAACAAGTTTTTTTACCATGCCGGGAGGGTTCATTAAAAAAGAGCGTTCGAACTCCAAGAAGTTACGGGAAACCCCTGAGGTGGTGGACTTGTTTTCCTGTGCACAGTGGATGTCGTTCTGTGACAAGCTTCAAGGTCACGATGACGAAATGGCAGAAAAATTCCTAAGGTCCTTGAAGCCAAAGTCAAAGACATTGGCCATTTTCAACTTCAGAGGATTGACCCTCAAACTCACCCCACAACTCATTAGCAGAGTAACTGATCTACCGATGGGGGTACCCTGGGATAAGGAGGAGAGAAAATTGGGTCAGAAAGCTAAAAAGGAGTTCTTCCTGCCAGAGGAACAATTTTCAGAGGACAAGAATGGAGTTTGAAGAACCAGCCTACAGCCGTTCTGGAGTGACGCCAGCCTCCAGATTATGAAGTATATTACGTGTGAGGGGCGATTTAGCATCGTGTATGGCTATCATTTCCGGTTGCTCACAGAACTTAGGCACCAAATGGACCTACCCTCAGAGCAAAAGTTGAGCATTCTCTACTTCCTCCTGCAATCCATGACTGAGTGTGCCACCAAATTGAGAGAGGGAACACCAGACCAGCTAGCCCATCATGGGCTCATCAAGCTTCTCATGGAATATGCACTCCACACTTACACCGTCCCTCTCTCCTGGGAAACTTTTTGGAATATGTCTAAGGATGATGACATTCGAATTTTGGTCGAGGAGCTCACTTCCTCCAGCAGCGAGGAGAAGGAGCACATTCAGACAAAGGAGGAAGATAAAGTATAGGAAACCCCGGGCACAACACTGAAGAAAGAACTGAAGGGAACATAAGGAAAAAGCCAAGTGGCCAAAACAGGGGGTGATAAAACCACACCAACACCCAGGGAGAAAAGACTACAGAGCAAGGTGGAAAGGATTGAAAAAGTCCACGCCAGTGAGGGCACCTCTAAGGCAGCCTCAGCCAAGCTAAAAGAAAAAGCACCCTCAGCCAAGCAGGCTAAAATGGTTCCGTCTGCTTCTACAGGAAGTTTAAAAACGGCTTCTACAGGAAGCCAGAAACTAGCCACTACAGGGCTTTCTACTGGAAGTTCTAAAAAAGGAAAATAGAAGGAGAAATCGGCCAAAATTCTAGCTAGGGAGGTAGCAGCTGTGCTGGCCACCCTAAGTACCTCTCCCAAGCCAAAGGAAAAACGAAAGAGGGAGACTCCTCTGTATTTCAAAGCAAGAAGAAGTGTAAGAATTAAAACTAGCAGACCCCAACCTCCATCCAGAGACCCAATTACCATTGAAGACACCCTTGCCTCGCCAAAGGAGAAGTCCCCCTCCAAAGCATCAGTCACTTATGAGTGGGGGAGCCTGAAGACATCTACTTGGAGGGAGAGAATGGAAAGATTGGCTTCAAAAACCTCTCTACAGGATGCTGAAGCTGTTCTACAGGAAACATTGGCCAAGCTCAAGGAGACCGAAAGAATGGAATGGGAGGCAGCCAAATCACCACAAAAGGAAGAAGAGGTAGAGTACATTATGGAACCTAGCCCCCAGCATAGCTTGGGCTCTTATTATAACTTTTTGGAGGCCGGAAAAATCATTCCACAGAAATTCACAGTGCCGCTTTTCGTTGCACTAGAGGAAGAAAGAGTGAGGACCCACACATGGATGAGAATAGCCAAGTCTAAAGGAGTAGCAGGTATAGGCCCTTTGGAGGAACAACTCAAGGAGGAAAGAAGAGAATTGGCTATGGAAAAACATGTGGGAAACTGCCAGCGAGTATTTCTACAGGAAGAAAATGAGAAGCTCAAACTACAGCTACAAGGACAGAGGAAAGAATGGGACACAACATGAGAGGACACCACAGCAGAACCTCAAGAAAAAGAAGGAATGCAAGCTGATCTTGAGGAACTAAACCAACAACTACAGGAAAGAGAATTGCAGGCAAGCATAGAGATACAAGCTCTCAAACAGCAGGTGGAAGAAAAGGAGGCGCAACTGGCCTACATGGCCAGTTGGGCAATGGACGCTCTGCAATGTAGGTAGCCGGCCAAATCTTATGGCCTATACCTACGGGACCAATGGCTGCAATTCCAAATTAACGCATTGGCACAGAGGGGTATCTCCCAAATCCAAAACCCCCAGCAATTCACGAATTTATTTAACAACAGTTCAACAGAGGACAAGGCCAAGCTATCAAAGTTCTACCTTCATAATTTGGCCCTTCCAAATGTAACCTCATGGGACCCCAACACAGCCATCGGAGATATGTAGCTGATGGCACTGACCTCATGGTTAAACCACGAAGAAAAGAGAGCGGCAGAGGTCAAAGATATCATGAACCGAGAGCTACATGAACCACTGTTGATTAGAGTAGAGCCAGGGGACCCCATCGCATTGATATCAGCCCACCAGCACCTAGCAACCAACTCTCAGGCTTTATTAGAATACATGGATCGGCAGGCTCAAGCTATAGCACACTTCAAGGATATGGAGCGATTATTAGGGGACAATTGTGTTCATGCTTGCACCTGTAGGTGGAACAAATTTTCCCACAGCCTCAAAATCAGGGAATATCACACTCCAACTCGAATGAGGGAGGCCCTGGCATGGGTGCCTCTCTACAAGAAGTCCATGCAGAACCTCCAGGCCAGCTGGATCGGCCTCAAGCTAAGCCCACCTTTGCTTTTGGGATTGTTAGAAGGAAGCACAGAAAAAGATGAGCATAAGCAGTGGGAAGAGGTGGAAAGGAAGGTTGGATTCCATGACAGTGAAGAGGATAATACTTCAGAAGCCTAGGATGTGAGGGTGGCGATTAAAACAATAAAAGACGAGGGGCTGGACTAGTTGCTCATAGGATGAGCAACCATTTTAGTAGGGGGGTGATGATGAGCCCCAAATTTGGTAACTTGTTGGGCTCATTTGGCCTAATTATCCTTGTTCAATCCTTCATTTTTCATATCTTATGCATTATTTTTCAGTATGTTTATGCCATTTGCACGAATAAGGGTAGTCACTCTTCCTAGGTGACTAACACGTGCTCATTTCAGGCTTTTTGCCACATGTTGGAGCAAAACCGAGCAATCATGGGCTGGAAGATAGCCAAGCTTGGGGTGAGGATTCGTAGGGGGGTTGTCTATGGCATTAAATAGCCTTCCTTGGGATCTTCACCCCCAACTCTGAGCTCCAAAGGCCATCAAAACCAGATCTAGAAAGTAGCCAAGAAAATTTTCGAAGAAGCTGTCTACTCACAGTTTGGGCAACCAAGTCCCATAGATTTAGGAGGCCATCTAGGGCCCTCGTGGTGTATAAATGTTAAGGCCTCAACCTTCGTGAGGGACTTTTGGAAACTCTTGCATACTTTGCACTACAGTGCTGCTAGCTTCATTTTGTTCTCTTGTAGCCATTTTTGGCATAACTCTTGACTTATGATCATGTTTTGATAATGAGAAGCAGTCCGATTTGATACCAACTCTGATTTTTCTATAGGAGCCATAGCTCTCGGGGTTGGGCCCAACCTGAGAGCCTAGGGCTTCGTTCCTTGTACTGTTACCTTTTGTTTGTGCATCGTGATTTTCCTTTTATGCATTTGAAACGTGTTTCTGTTGAGCAGATTTAGTTGTGTTGGTTAAATAGGCCACTGGTTATAAATAGAATTGCTTCAGATGTTTAGAATAGATTGGTAGGATAATAACAGATAAAGCTCCAAGAAAAGGTTCGACAACACTCTCAGTTTCACCTCATCCTTATTGGATCAGGGGTTGGAATTGCAGAAACAGTGCTGCCCCAACAAAAACACTAGTTTGCTTGACCATGCAATCCTTGGTGTACTGTTTTCATTTGTAGAAGTTAGTTATGAGTTCAGATCTCTGAAATGTTTCCTTGCTTGAGTGATGTACATGGTTCTCTTTACAAATAAAGCTGTTGTTCATTTGTTTCATTGACAGTTAGAGTAGATTAGCTAAAACTTTGATTGTGTGCAGGATTTTGTTGATTCGGTTAAATGTACCCCATGCAGGGCATCTCTACCACTCTCTCATCCACCTAAGCCTCGTCCAAGCCAGCTTCTCCATCTCCTAGTTAGGTTCATCATCTCACACCTGTCCTTTTGCCCACGTAACCCTACCTTCTTGCTCCATAATTGTCTTAGCCTTCTTTAAGCCAAGTCAGCCTTCTACACCCTATCACCACTCCATCCACCAGTCCCTGGGTCACATCAGGCTCCTATCCTACCTCCCTATCCATTCATGCATCTTCCCTCACTCACCCATCCTCTAAGATCCACTTTTTAAACATCCTGTAGAAATTTCTGAACATCCTGTAGAAATCTCTGAACATCCTGTAGAACCCCTGCAGACTTCCTATAGAAGCTCACAAATGAGGTTTCTTGATAGCCAAACTTTGTGTAACTCTCCGGAAGCATGTTAGGGACATCTTAGACCCTCTTTAAACCTTCCCAACCTTTTCCAAGCATTTTGCGTCCTTGATTCACCCCTGCAGAGTAAAAGGCCAGTTAAAAGCACATGCATGATAATTCTGATAACTTATTCAAAAATACAAAAAGATGTTTTCTTCAGATAGAGATAGTCTAGACACATGTATTTTACCTTCATAGAAGCAATGGCATCTCTTTTAGTAGTTTGCATTCTCTCCTCTGCATCAGTAGGACTAGCTGGTAGAATTAGGGTTTGCTAGGGTTCACGTTTTCCTTCAGTTTTTCAATCTCTTTTCACAAATAGATTAGCTTCCTCGAGTTAGCTTTCATCCATCAATTAAAAAGCTTCTTCTAAGAGCTCATAGAAGTTGGCTTAAGCTCCTAGCGGACTTGTGCCAGCTGACCAAGTGACAGCTATGGCAAGAGCTAGTACTTGTGCATACAACGTTGTCGCTTCCAAGTTTGTTACAAACTACCGGGTTGATAAAAGTAAAGAAGGGAGTCCCCAGGAGTTGCCACATTATTGTTGCAATGCTGGAGCCCACCAAATATATCTTCTAGAATTTCATATATCTCTTTGATGTCTCCTATGCTACATAGGGATGAGAGGACCTTTGACTAATTTCATAAGAATAATATGAGTCCCTTGATCTTTTTCCATGCATTCAAACAATTCTTGACCTTCAAAGACTTTTCTACAAATATCAGTGGCTTCTCTTTCAAGGACTATATCTATCCTCCTTTCCTATGCAAGGAATTTTGATGACCTATCCAACTTATAGATCTCCTTACAATCATGAAGTGATTTTACCAAATAAATTAATATATGAAAGATACTTACTTGACAAGTGAAGATGAACTCTTCTACTTGATCACTAGTTGAAGAAGATGTATTAGAGCTTCCTCTTGGATGATCTTCTTTCAAATGAAAAAGCCTTTCTCCAATAGAAAAGGTTACTCCTTTTGATGAGGATGATTTGTTGCTTCCTTGGAAGATCTTCTTCTAGGGCAAGGAGATGATCCTTGCTTGTTTTATAACCTTGAAGATGATGACAATGCCTTCAATATGCTTTGCCTTCTTTTGTAGTGTAGATCAGAACTACTACTAGGGTTTCGACTTTCTCCAAGATGATGTGATCTTCATTTTTAAGGTCCTTCAAGCTACCCTGATTTGTAGACAACTTGATGAGGGTCTTGGTGGCCTTTTGATGATGACTATGGAAACAAAATCTCTTGCTATTGTATATTGCTTCTTCGATCTAGGTTTTGATCAAAATCAAGGTTTAATTATTCAATGTAGATATTGAGCCTTTTCTTTGATAAATTTCAACTTTCTTTGATGCCCTTCCTGAAACTTGATCCTTGAATGTCTCTTTGCTGCCCTTCCTTTGAATTCAACACCTTAGCTCTAAAACCACGTTGAAGAATCTAGGACAATTAGGTTAATAATATTCTTCTCATGATGATAACTATTTGTGAGGTACTTTTTACTTTTTCTTATTAGCACAATCTTCTTTTATTATTAGAGTGTGTTTTCTGACTTCATCAAATAGTTACCAAAACAAAAGAGATAAGAACACAAGATGTTGGATTTCTTCCAGCGCCAAAACCTCTCACTCTTTGAGAGGAAAACCCGCACAAATTCTTCTTATATAGATTCCAATTGATGAATACCAAGACTGATCTGATAATCACCCTATGAGTGACCTTAGTTGAAGATTTATTAAACAAAAGGTATTATAGACTCATGTGCTAGTGTGTGTGTTCTGTGTTATTGAAACAACGAATCGATCAGATTGCCAATACACAGAAATAAGTGGAAAGACAACAGAGAAATACAATAAGTAACACAAAGACACAAGAATTTTTAATAAGGAGTTCACCCTATTCTCTAGGGCTACATCTCCGGTCCAGCTTCAGTGGTGGTCTTGTTTTATTGTGTCTTTAAGCAGAGAATTACAATTACAGGGACTCAATATGAGTTCTCCTGAAGCAGATTTTGCTTAGCAGGGTGGTTCTTGGATTCCCCAAGCCACTCGGAGTACACAGACTCTTTTTCTTCCTACCAGGTCTGTGACCCCCAGTCTACAGTGGAAAGAGCCAATTGTGATGCTCAATCCGGACAGATTCATCTATGGGAAGGCTTGAATCTTCAAGCTCTCTGGTGCTCGATGCTGCTTGTGGTCAGCTCAGCCCTCTGTCTCCTCTGCTTGGCTTTACTGCTCTCTATGTTTAGTCCTCCTCTCAGGGTGCACTGTTCAATGTCTCTCTCTTTGTCCCTCGGACTTCTCTCTATCCTCCTATTCGACTGTCTCTGTTCATGGCTTTAGCCATTCAATCCCTATGCCTGTTCGGTTCCTCTCCCACCTACGTCAATTCACCTTCTGCAATTGCACTTGGAGTTCCCTGTTCAGTGTCAGCATGAATGCTCGGGAAGTGGCCACATGTCTCCATCTAACTGGTGTCAGTGTGCTTCGTCGGTTCGTTTCTTCCATTATGTCGAGTTTGCATTCTTTCTCCATAGTGGCGGTCAAACGGATTCCAAATCCCTTTAAATCGTGGCTTAATTCCCTGTCCATTCCGCTTCCTTCATTGGGCGCAATCTCAGCCATCCGATCTGGGCTATTCTAGATCCAACATCATATGCACATCGAGCGCGGTTGACTTGCTCGACCGATAGCGCGTGATCACGGCGGTTTTTCTCTCACCTCCGCTGCCACGCGTCGATCGCTGAGTGGGATCGCTTCACTTTCTTCCAAAACCTCTTACTGTTCAAGGGCGCCCCGATCAATACCGCTGGTTTTCCAGAGCGTGGGTCCTGCCTTTGTCCCTTAGCGCTTTTTGTTCTCCGCTCGCGGTTCTTTAGCTCCCAACGTGACCGAGTGCTTAAGGCTTTTCCATTTTAGCCCTTTTCGCCTAGCGATGCGCGATTAAAATCGCCTCCCTTTTCTCGATCCAGGGATCCCAGGGGTTGTTTTGACCTCCTGCACAATCTCCATGGGCCTCGGTAAGCATGCTTTGATCGAGGTCCTCGTCGTTCCACGTTGGCAGCCATTGCCACTGGTTCAAGGTGTTTTTTGATCGCTGTTTTGGAATTTTTAAGGATTTGTTCAACCTGATTTAGTCATGGTTCTTAACAATGTTTCTATGGATCTAATTCGGATCATGACCTACCTACTGAAAAGCTTTTGTACCACCAAAAGTTGGTTTTCTTCAAGCAGCGACTAAGTGAGGAAACTGTTGTATCACTTTTCCAATCTCAATCCACTTTGCGCTGCTCGGCTTCGAACCTTTAAGCCCAATCCTGAGGTATTCCACTTGTCCACTGCACATCATCCTTACCTTCCTATCTAGCACTGTATCTTCCTGCAACTCATTAAGATATTTAGGTAGCAGGTCATCAACAGAAGGTAATTGACTTTGCTCTTCGAGGTCCTCAATCATTGAAGGTTCAAACAACCTCAAACAATCTGCATTTACGACTGAGTAGATGTGCATGTAAGCTGGTAGCTCAAGGCGGAAGGCATTTTCACCAATATTCTCAAGTATCCTAAAGGGTCCATACCTGATAGGTTTTAGCTGTTTACCTTCACCTTGCATCCTGTCTTTGCTGATATACAGCCAGACTTGGTCTCCAACTTGAAAACTATGCTCCATCTGATGCTTATCATTCCTATCCTTGTATTTGGCCTAGCTCTTTTCCAGTTGTTCCTGTACTACTTGATGGATCTCCTGGATCTGTTCAATGAACCTAGTTGCCTTGTCCACATCACTGTGTTTATCAACCATGGTATCTTTACCAAAGACAAAATCCAAAGGAGACCTTGGTATGAAACCAAAACAAGTCTCAAAAGGATATCTCTGTGTAGAAGAGTGTTTGGCTCTATTGTAAGCATGCTGCACATAACACAAGTGTTCATCCCAACGCTTAGGGTGTTTGCTGCAATATCCCCTCAGTAACTGGATCACCGTCCTATTAACTACTTTTTTCTGGCAATCTATTTGTGGATGAAAAGCTGTGCTTTTCTTTAACTTGGTGTCCATTAGTTCCCAAAGACATGACCAAAACTTCCCCACAAATCGAGTGTCTCGATTAGATACAATAGAAGTGGGTAATCCAAAATGAACCCATACATGTTTAAATAATAATTTTGCAGTTTGTTCAGCTGTAATCTGTTTACTACAGGGTATCAAAATAGACATTTTGCTGAACCTATCTACAACAACATACATATAATCATGACCTTTTCTAGATTTAGGCAGTCCTCCAACAAAATCCATGGAAAATTTTTCCCAAGGGTGAGAAGGAATTGTTAATGGAGTGTATAAACCTAGTTTTCTGTTGCTGGGCTTGATTTTAGCACACATAGCACATCCCTTTACATATCTAGAAATTGTCTCATTCATTTTCGGCCAATAGTAGAACCTTCGCAGCTGTGAAACTATTTTACTTACCCCAAAGTGACCTGATATCAGAGAAGTGTGTGCTTCCCTGATTATCTTTACTCTCTCAGTTTGTGGAATGCAGAGTTTCCCACAATGATATAAGAGTCGGTCCTTCACATGATAGTCCAATTCTTCTACTCTTTTGCCTTGACTCAAAGTTGCATATACATCTTGAAAGTCCATGTCCTGAGCATACTATTCTATGTAGCTTTCATGCAGCACAGAATTATGCTTAAGTATGGTAGATGCATTTATAATGGGTCTAGATAACATATCTGCAACCTTGTTATGTATGCCCTTTTTATATCTGATGACTAAATGAAACTATTGTAGAAAACCCATCCATCTGTAATGTCTTGATTGTTGCAACTTAGTCTGGGAGTGTAGATATTGAAGTAGCTAATGATAAGTGTGTATTACTGTCTATTTTCCCATTAAGTAATGTTTCCACTTTTTCACACTCTGAACTAATGCATACAATTCTTTATCATAGGTAGGATAGTTAATTATTGCAGGATTAAAAGTATCAGAATGATAACATATGGGTTTACCATGCTATGTCAACAATGCTCCCATGGCATAGTCACTGGCATCAGTTTGGATCTCAAATGGTCTTTGTAGATTTGGTAGTGCTAGTACAGGTGCTATACTAATCTTTTCTTTCAAGGTGTCGAAGGCTTTTTGCTGTTTGCCTCCCCACTGAAACACCTTGTTCAATCCTGTCAAAGCATGTAAGGGAGCTGCAATTGAGGAAAAATTTGAAATGAACTTCCTCCAACATTGTGCTGCTCCTAAGAAGCTTCTCACTTCTGTACCAGACTTGGGTTTAGGCCAGTTTACAGTGACTACCACTTTAGAGGGACCTATTTTCAGTTCACCTCCCCTACTATGTGACCCAAATAATTTAGAGAGGTTTTTCCAAATTCATATTTGGAGAGTTTAACATAAAAATTTTCTCTTTTCAAAACATCTAATGTCTGCTTAACTTGCTTTAAGTGTTCTTCCCACGTTTTACTAAAAATCAGAATGTCATCCAGATACACAATAAAAAAATCATCAAGAAAAGGTCTGAGTACATCATTCATTAATCTCATGAAAGTAGCAGGAGCATTGGTCAAGCCAAAAGGCATAACCAACCACTCATACAATCCCTGCTTTGTTTTGAAAGCAATATTCCATGCATCTTGCTCTGCAACTCTGACCTGATGGTATCCAATGTGGAAATCCAGCTTGGTGAAATAAACAACTTCCTTCAATTGATCTAAAAGATCATCTATGCGAGGAAGGGGATAACGATTTTTGATTGTTATCTTATTCAGTGCTCGGTAGTCAATGCACATTCTCCACGAACCATCTTTCTTTCTTACCAAGATGATGGGTGACCCACATGGTGATGTGCTAGGCCTAATGAACCCTTTCTCGAGCAACTCTTGCCCCTGCTTCTTGATTTCAGCATTCTCTAAAGCAGATAACCTTTTATACCTGTGGCTGCAATGATTGTTTCATCTCTCGAGTCTGACCCCAAATCTTTCTGAATAGTAGCAGCAGTCTTCTTCTTCTTGCCCTCGAACTTCTTAGGTTTCAGCTCTGGATGCAGAATCCAACAATTCTCATCATCATGCCCCTCCTTTTTATAGTGAGTGCATGAAGCTTTGCCTTTTTGTGCAGTGTTAGCCTTCCTTGCTTTCCACTTCTGCTTTCTTTTCTCCTTTCTCTTGCTTGCAGTGAGTTGGGATGGTTCCCCAACTTCTAGATTTCCATTCTTTCCTCTAGCTTCTAGATGAGTAGCTTGTACAGATACCTCATCTATACTAGTGGGATTGAACATGAGGATGGTATGCCTCATGTAGCTGTGTAGACCACCACTGTACTTCAAAAGAGTCTCTGGTGAGTCTAATGAGATACCCAACATCAATGCTCTCTTCCTAAACACTTGAGTATACCCTTGTACACTTTTCCCTTTCAACTGCCGAAGAGTTTGCCAACTCATCATGGCTTTTTGCATGTAGGCCAATGGATAGAACTGCTTTTTGATTATAGCAAAAAATTCACTCCAGACAGAGATGGTCTTACCATGTCTTTTCATATCAGCTTGGGTTCTGTCTTCCCACCAAACCAAGGCAGTGCCTCCTAGGCCAGGGAAAATTTTAAGAACCCCCCCTAAATTTATAAATATAATAAATGGGCGAATCTCCATGGTATATAGGAAAAATGGAAGGCGATTTTATCAATAATATAATATGTATATATAATTTTTTGGCGAATCTCTCACCATGAATGGCGAATATTTTACTCAATTATAAAATCTTGTAAGATCTTGGCGAGTCTTTCACTAAATAATAAAACTTTGTAAAGTCCTAGTGAATCTTAGCATAGGCTACATGCTGGTTTAATTCCCCCATTTAAATAGGCTACATTCCAGGTGAATACCATGGGTCAATACCATGTGCCATTTTGGTGAATCCCATGGGTCAATACCATGTGCCATTTTTATTTTTATTAGAATATTTTACTCAATTATAAAATCTTGTAAGATCTTGGCGAGTCTTTCATTAAATAATAAAACTTTGTAAAGTCCTAGTGAATCTTAGCATAGGCTACATGTTGGTTTATTTCCCTCATTTAAATAGGCCATGGGTCAATACCATGTGCCATTTTGGTGAATACCATGGGTCAATACCATGTGCCATTTTTATTTTTATTAATTCTAATATTAGGGTTAATAATGGTTTTTTGCATGGTATTAATAACAATCTAGTCCATGGTATTTGTCCCATAGTATTTTGGCCATAGATTTCACCTAAATATAACCCATTTTTTGAGTGTTCGTAAATATAAGGTGACTTATGGAGTAAATATAAAAAATGTTTTATTTGTTTACCATACCTCTCGTTTATTTATATTTTTATTAATTTACCATACCTCTTTTACAAATATGGTATTTGGCCCATAGGATTCACTTAAATAAAACCTCTTTCTTGAGCCTTCATAAATAGAACGAGGGTTATGGACTAAATATAAAAAGAGGTTTTATTTATTTACGATACGTCTAGTTTATTTATATTTTTATTTATTTACCATACCTTTTGAGTAAGTATAAAAAGACGTTTTATTTATTTACCATACCTCCACTTTACTTATATTTTTATTTGTTTACACCCTTACATGTATATAATATTATAAGTTGACTTATGGAGTAATATAAAAAATGTTTTATTTATTTACCATACCTCTCATTTATTTATATTTTTATTAATTTACCATACCTCTTTTATAAATATGGTATTTGGCCCATAGGATTCACTTAAATAAAACCTATTCTTGAAAATGGGCGAATGGAAGGTTGTAAGTCCTAATTTCAAGGGCTAAATTTACCTTTTTTACCCTCTCCCTTAAAATAAGGTGGGCTATTTGAGGTGATTTGTAAAAATGTACTATGATACAAAATATTCGCCCACTAAAAATTTAAAACCCCTTAATTTCGCCAAAGGGCGAACATTCGCCCCTAAAATTATCCTTGTCCTAGGCGTAGGCTTGCCAGCTGAATCTTACTCTTGTTTGAGTCTATGTTCTGTACTCTGCAATACACATCAATTTGTCTAATCCAATTGTCCAACTTTTCAGCATTTAGCTCTCCATCATATATAGGCAAATCAAATTTAACATCTAGTTTAATCAAAGATGCTTTCTTATTATGTACAGGGCTATTAGGAGGTGTAGGGAAGCTTTCTTCTTTTCCATTTCCTTTTGAGTGGTTATGGGAATGAGATTCATCTTCTTCTTTATCTTGTTTAGAGCCTGACGAATCTTCGTCCCTATGCTTTCTAAAGTCCCTATGCATTTCTTCTACCATAGACTTTATAGCTAGGAAACTTTCTATGAATTAAGGGTCTGGCCCTATAGAACCTTCCTCTGACATTGTCTTCTGAGAATAGACTCTCCCAATTTTGGGATTAGTTTCCACCAACTCTCCTTCTCCTAATTTGAGCTTTGATCTAGTGAGCATTCACAGCTAAACCAACACAAGATTGTCTAACCTTACAGCCTAGAGCTCTGATACCACTTGATCTGATAATCACCCTATGAGTGACCTCAATTGAAGATTTATTAAAAAAAAGGTATTACATACTCATGTGCTGGTGTGTGTTCTGTGTTATTGAAACAACGGATCGATCAGATTGCCAATACATAGAAATAAGTGGAAAGACAACAGAGAAATACAGTAAGCAACATAAAGACACAAGAATTTTTAATAAGGAGTTCACCCTATTCTCCAGGGCTACATCTCTGGTCCAGCTTTAGTGGTGGCCTTGTTTTATTGTGTCTTTAAGCAGAGAATTACAATTACAGGGACTCATTATGAGTTCTCCTGAAGCAGATTTTGCTTGGCAGGGTGGTTCTTGGATTCTCCAAGCCACTCAGAGTACAAATACTCTTTTTCTTCCTACTTTCTTTGTGACCCCCAGTCTACAGTGGAAAGAGCCAAGTGTGATGCTCAATCCGGAAAGATTCCTCTATGGGAAGGCTTGAATCTTCAAGCTCTCTGGTGCTCGATGCTACCTGTGATCATCTCGGCCCTTTATCTCCTCTGCTTGGCTTTACTACTCTTTGTGTTCAGTCCTCCTCTCAGGGTGCACTCTTCACTGTCTCTCTCTTGGTCACTCGGACTCCTCTCTATCCTCCTATTCGACTGTCTCTGTTCATGGCTTTAGCCATTCGATCCCTATGCCTGTTCGGTTCCTCTCCCACCTACGTCAATTCACCTTCTACAATTGCACTTGGAGTTCCCTGTTCGGTGTCAGCATGAACGCTTGGGAAGTGGCCACGTGTCTCCGTATAACTGGTGTCAACATGATTTTTCAGTTCATTTCTTCCGTTACGTCGGGTTTGCGTTCTTTCTCCACTGTGGTGGTCAAACGGATTCCAAATCCCTTTAAATCGCGGCTTAATTCCCTGTCGATTCCGCTTCCTTCATCGGGCGTAATCTCAGCCGTCCGATCTGGGCTCTTCCAGATCCAACGTCATATGCACGTCGAGCGCAGTTGACTTGCTGGACCGATAGCGCGCGATCACGGCGGTTTTCCTCTCACCTCCACTGCCACGCGTCGATCACTGAGTGGGATCACTCCGCTTTCTTCCAAAACCTCTTACCATTCAAGGGCACCCCGATCAATACCGCCGATTTTCCAGAGCGCGGGTCCCGCCTTTGTCCCTTAGTGCTTTTTGTTCTCCGCCTGTGGTTCTCCGACTCCCAACATGACCGAGTGCTTAAGGCTTTTCCATTTTAGCCCTTTTCGCCTAGCGATGCGCGATTAAAATTGCCTCCCTTTTCCTGATCCAGGGCTCCCAAGGGCTGTTTTGACCTCTTGTGCAGTCTCCATGGGCCTCAGTCAACGCACTTTGACCGAGGTCCTCATCGTTCCACGTTGGCAGCCATTGCCACTGGTTCAAGGTGTTTTTTGATCGTTGTTTTGGAATTTTTAAGGATTTGTTCAACCTGATTCAGTCATGGTTCTTAACAGTGTTTCTATGGATCCAATTTGGATCAAAGACCATGACCCCTGACCTATTTTCCCACTCGAAGACCAAGAAACCAATACTCTTCTTCGTCATTACTGAGATCATCATCACCGCTACTGAAGTCATCACTGGTGCAACACTGAGGCCATCACTATTGCACTACCGAGGTCATTAATGTTGCACCTTCATTGAGATCATTATTGCTGCACCATTGCTTCACCTTCACCAAGACCTTCACCATAACAATGAGATCTCTATACTGAAATATATGTATATATATATATATAGAGAGAGAGAGAGAGATATATAGGAGATTTTCACCTAGATTCACCAAGATCATGACCTTGTAACTATGTCTTCATCAAGATCGTGATTGTATATATACGGAGACCATGATTAATACATCTATGCTGAGATTTTATCTACATCTAGAATATATGCCAAGACAGAGTGTGTTATTGGGGGATCACTGAGATCCTCCTCATCACAAATATGTCGAGAATGTAAGGAGATAAGTTCGAGCCTCACTATGGGATCAATGAGATCATTTTCATCATAGATATGTCAAGACTGCAAGGAGATAGGTCCAAGCCCTTTTATGTGGCATTTGAGGCTACTTCCGTGATCATTCTATTTGTAGGCCAAGACTATGATCACTGAGACTGTGAGGAGGACAAGACTTCATCTTTATGGTACCCATCCGAAAAACAGAGAGATGCTTGTCCTAATTTTTTTCCTTCTGTGGTGACCCTAGCCGCATATAAATAGTCATTTAATTCTACACTTGAGCTGACATGTCATGTTGAATGGGTGTGTCTCCACATGTGAGCCGACTTGACTTCCTTTGTTACTTTTTGGAGGCTGACTTCTTCAAGAGGGGTTGTGCTTTTCTTTGGATGGCTTCTAGACATTTTGATAGACTTGTATACATTAAACATAGGCTCAAGAAGAGCTCTCCATACATGACATTAATTCTAGAATCTAAATGACAAATCCTATTATTCTAAAATCAGTTGCTAATGAAACCCATGAAGCAAGTTTACAATAATAATTTTGTTCTCTTTATTACATTATTTACATCAGTCATAATTACATCTCATTATGAAGACCGAAACTAGTTACACTTTCTTCAACACTTTGCAGAAAATACAACCCTAGCATCTGGTGAATAATTTTTGGAACACATGAATGTATCATTCAAACCAACAATCTCAAGATAATGTTTGTCAAAAAAGATGTTGATGCAAAGAAATAGAAATTCCTAATATTCCAATTGTGGGATTACATAACATTGTCCTTCAATTCTCTCATGTTGGAGGTAAAAGAGTTGCTAATCGTGCTTCCCATCAACAACGTCAAGCATTTGCAGATCAAAACTCCATACCACAAAATAATGTCATGAATTTCCCTCAAGAAACATGCAATAATGCATTTGTATATCTAAACTACATCCCGCAATAGTATATAATGATTTATCATAAAACAACATGCAATAATGCAACAAATGTTGAAACTCAATGTCCACTATGCAAGAGAATTGTTGCAAACAAAAATGTTGTTGAAAAAACAAGGCAACCTTTGTCTCCAATAGCAGTTGAAGGGAATGAAACTATATTTCTACCTAGTGAAGAACAATTTCACCAAGCATCGAATGAGAATGTAAATGCAACTATAGGCCATGAAAAAATGAAAATAAATAGTACCTTTTGTTATCACAAAATCACTACTGAGGGCTGCAACCAAGCAAGATTTCATGTAACTCTTTCAACCTATCTTTAGATCAAAGCTTAGCCTCTTTGATCAGAGAGGGCTCTCTCACAAACTCTTGATAAAAATCATTCACTACAAAAGATGGCTAACTCTTTATTCTTTGATAAAAGCAAAAGCTGGTTGGATTCATGTCAAACTGGTTCTCATTGGGCTATGGAGTCTCATACACTAAGTAAACAAGAAAAACATTATCATTTCATAGAAGTCAAGGCTCTTTGCATTAAGTGTCAAACATACTCCATCAAAACCACAGCTTGCTAAACACACAGGAAGTGAGAGCATAATATTATGAATTCTGAGTGATTGTGTTACAACAAGGCTGTAAATGAACATAAAACATAAAACACCATCCTTATATTTGACCACAATAATCCATCGAGAATCTTGAGAAGAAATCAACACTGTTTTACTATTACTGTCATAAGCTTTACAATGGCCCAAAACAACTCTGTTTTTCTATAAAATGTCCAACACCTATTACATCCTACATTGATCCCTATATAGGCAAGCAAACTAAACCACCTCGAGCTTCCTCCTCCAGCATGAGGGGAGCCTCGAAGGTGGCTATTAACTATTCCTACATGCTATTTAATTAATGTATTTATTACAAAGTGCTGAAATGTAATTGCACACAATCCTAATCAAACTAAAACATTAATTCCTTTCTCCTCGCAGGCTTGATGCTTTCTTGAATGCTGTGACAGCTGTCCTCCTTTAGTTAAGTTGAGATGGTTGAGCTTACAGATGCGATGAATGTTGACTTGGGATGCTTGAAAGCGCTGATGGCTCATTTAATGACCAGAAGGTGTGCTCCTATTTATCGGTTTCTGTCTCCCAACATTCTCCTAAAATATAGCAGCCTGCTCCCAAATCTTTTAATAACCCCAAGTATGGAATGATGCCAGGTTTCTGATGTGCTGTAGGTGGTATTTGATAGACAGCTGTTCCTCTTCCTCAACTCCCGCTCACCGTGTCAAACTAGCTGCTCACAGTATCACACTAGCTGCCCTGCGCTTTAAATCATCACCTACAGCAGTTTCGTAGCGCGCTACGAAACTGCTGTGTGATTTAAAAAACACAGTCCTCCTTTAAACTTCTCACAAAATTGAATAGCTGATGTTGCCAATCTTCGGTTTCACCTTTGCTATGCTGAGATTCAGAATCACATTCCCTGTAACATGAACCTTCATCAGATGAACCAACTGCAATTGATGAGACCACCATGATTTTACCATCCCACTGACTCAACACAGCGTCATATAAGCCAAAACAGAGCAAGTTTGCTAGAGATATGCTATCTGCATAAGTGTGATGGGGAGGTATCTGAAACCCATTAAGCAAAGGATGTAATCCATTGTTTTCAGCCCGGGCTATTTGGACCCATTAAGCAAAGGATGTAATCCATTGTTTTCAGCCCGGGCTATTTGGATGGGTACAAGACAAATAAGTTGACAGATCCAATTTCCAGAAACATCAATGTTAAACAGATGGTACAAACCATGGTTGCCATGACGAGCAATGGCATTATCTTTCCCAAATTGCATGGTATCAAAATGTGGTTTATATATATTTGCATCATTGAATCGAACCTGAATATATGTTAATCAAGCCTTCTTTCATATAATCACCAAGAACACCCGGCACCCAACCATAGAAATTGTAGGTACCAGGGTAAACATTTTCTATAGAGAAAAGCCCATTCTCATCAGCTTGACTCCAAAATTAGTAGCTCTTACTCTCTAAATATCAATATTTTTCTGAGAGAACATAACTGTATTTTCAGTCCTTGGTTACAGAGCTTGATTTCAGAGCTGCATTCAGCCCAGAAAATGGCCGCAACACCAACAATGTGTAGACTCAGGGTCAGAGTGAAGACCATCTCCTCCGGGTAGCCACACAAAGATGATACCCTAGCCACTCAAATCTGTAATGAACTCGGCCCTTGATAGCTCAGAACTCAGTCTTCAGTCTAATCGCTCTTATCTATGTGCATAGACTCATTCCCTGCAGAGAAGATGCACCATATTACAGGTTTATGAGGGAGCTCCACTTGCTGCAATGCACAACATATATCGATCTCTGTTATCAAGTCACACTTTTTTTTAATGCATACTTTATCACTATGACTCAATTACTGGCACATCAGTACAAAATCTGAGAAACTTCAACATGCTCCATTAATCGCACTGTCAGTATGAGATTCGTTTACATTTGTTTTCATTGTTATTTGCTTGCCGTGATTGCACAAGTTCTGTGATACACTGCTCTAGATTGCGCTCCAAGATACCACTGATCAACCAACCCACGACTAGACTATCCACAATCTGACCATTGGGTTGGAGATGAAGGGTCGCTTCACTACAAAACATGATCCCCTCTGTTCGTTTCTTTGTTGAGAATTTCGAGCAAATTGTCAAGCCCTCCATAACGTATGCCTGTAATTATCCCCGCTGGTTTTGATATGGTGACTCGCACAATTCCATTATCTAATGCAATGTGAGCACCCTGATCCACAAAATACACATCGCCCTCCTAACACTTCCACTACAGAGTGCAGAACTAATAGCATACTTATCAAAAGTGTGATGAATGTAATCTAATGTAGCGCAAATCTTCTGAGAGCCATGGTTCTTGAAATATTTACAATCTCCCTCTGAATTTAACTTGTGCTTTGGTAATTCTTTAAACTTCCAAAACTTCTGTGGAGCTTGAGAAGTTTCTTGGTCGCCAGCTGGAGCATGTAACCGGCACGTTACCACGTTTGTAGAAGACAATATCTAAATAATACCATCCACCTTGACAAAGGAAATTCTTCTATTTCGAGCTCTGCCATGTGCTTCCTTGTCTTTACGACAACGATTTCTCCTCTCTTTCTAGGAATGGCATCATCCTTCTTTTGTTTTTGTTTAATGTGCACTTATCTTTTAACGGCACCAGTTAATCTAATACCAGCTCTTGTGCCACTAATAATGGCGGTCTTGTAGCAATCAAACTATTATAAAACTACTTGACACCTGGCATTGATCACCGCATTTCCAAAAAAACACTTTCATGTCTTCAATATGTGCATTAATAATGAACCAACGTGCATTAAGGAGGTACTGTGTATCTCAGTTTAAAAAAAAACGTGATCCCCTGCAAAAATAAACACAACGCTGCCTATTTGTAACACTGGCTGTAATTTCGTATATTCTGCAAGCAGCATAGAATCTACAGGAGCAGAACGACCAATATGAAGAAGAACCCTTAATACAGCATTGGATGCGTTGGGTTTGTCATGCCTCAGCTTCCATAATAGCTTCGGAAACAAATTGACCATTTCTCTTAGAAACACTAGAAGAAGACTTATCTCGTACATCATGAAAAAACATGTTTTCAATTGACGAGAGGTATAAGAGCTTCATTGTCGAACTTGAGTTACACTCTGCAAATGCTCGTGTAAAAGCCTTCAATAGCCTTTCTTTCCAGTCTATGAATACATTCAGTATGAGATTTGGAATGAAAGGAACTAAAGAAACAACATGCTTTTCAAACAACCGCTTTGAGTCTGCTGGCAGCATCTGGCCCTCTAATGAATTCTCCATGAATTAAAGAACTCTTTCATTAGGAAGACAATTAATGACAACCCAATTTGTAATCTCCAAAGCGATCTCACAGATACCAGTATTTAAGGTGACAAATCATTCTTCAACCATTATGTGAACATTGAAATGATAGACTAAGAGGAAACAAAATAAGCAACCGGTGTATTAGAAAAGGCAGCAAAGCCTTGAGCCACTTCTCCATTGCCACCTTGATTTATATTGCTGATGTAGTTCCAGTTAATAATTCACTTTAATCATTCGCTTCCATGCTTCTCATGCATTTGAATACAAGGTTTAACCCCTGAAGTCTGAGCCTTCAATGAAAACTCGAACCAATTCCCAATTTCGTAGCACGCTACGAAACCACGCAAACAGATAGCGCTGCGAAACTGCTAAAAATAATTCAGGCGCTGCGAAAACACCCACTCTTTAAGCCAGGCTAAAATTTTTTAACTACAGCATTTTCAGTGATAACAGTGGCTCCACTAGGGATAGTGTGCCCTTGTGGCGCACTAAGAACATGCAGCTCCAGTGTCTTATCCATTTTTGACAAACTAAAATTCGCTTGACAAGCATGACTGTAGGAGAAAGAAAGCTATACCTACTGAAAAATGCTCAGTTGACCTTGAGCTTATTTGCAATTACCTACCTACCTACCCTAACCATTTCAACTTCTTCAGCTCAATCAATATGAAACTTCCAATGCAGCCAATCATTAGCCTCATCTGATATTTGATTTCTTTGATTGTCCTGGAGTTCAGGGCCAATGTGATAGTGTGAAGACCACTGCCACTGAAATAGTCTCTGATCTTCATATGAAAACTGAAACACTGGAGAGTAAAACTCTTCCATGTAATCAGCTATAGGGTCCCAAAACACATGATCAGCTTGTCCTTCCTTGAAACTTTCCAGTTGTACAAACTGATCTTCAACCACACAAGACCCCTCTGATGTGCTATCCACTTTTCTATTTGACAAGCTATCCAGCTGCTTTTCTGAATCATTCCAACAAACAATGGAATTTTCCTCACTATTATGATTATTATTTGGAGTAAGCTGCTGCAAAGAATTACAAAATTGAGCAAGCTTTTCCTCTGCCTGAGGGTCATAAAAAATTTCCTCCAATATTTCTTCTTGCTGGGTGCAATCAATTTCATCTTCATCATGATCTGAAGCCAGACCAATCTGCTGCATCTCTACATCAATATCAAAGGATGAAACATGGGTTTCACAACTAAACCCCTGCTGCTCCTCATGCTGTGCTTCATGGAGTATTATACCTTCTCCTTGATGCTGAAAAACATTGCTATGAAGAGCCTCTAAAATTTCTTCATCTGTAAATTCATCATCATCATAACAATCCTCCAAGTACTGAATAAGATTCAAAGAATGCCTACAGCAATCTTTGAGCAGCAACAAAGAAGGATAACATTCTTTATACATTTCACAGAACGCATCATGGAAATCAGCAAGAGAAGATAATGAATCATTTTCCAAACTTTTATACCAAGACCATGCTTCTCCTTCTAAAGTAGCCATAAACATCCTCATGAGACAATCTTCAGGGAAATGAACCTTAAGACTGCGTACATGTATGTGAAACTTAACCAAATGGAGAGCAGCATCATCCTTCTTTTCATCTTTGAATATTGGAAGATCATCCAACCAATCAACCTTTGGCATAGGATTTGGAAAACCAGGGATATGAGACCGATTCATAGGAGCATACCTGGCATTCTTTCTTGCAGTGGAATCCATCTTGAAACTTCATCAAGCTACTGATCTTCTAGCAGTGGAGTCACCTTCTAATTTGTTCTTTGATGTGTGGAGTCGCCAAGGTAGTTCTGCAGCCTTGAAAATCATTTGAACTCCTGCTACCTTCAGAAATTCAATCTTAAGCTCCCGGCAGACGCACCAAAATGTTATCACAAAATCACTACTGAGGGCTGCAACCAAGCAAGATTTCATGTAACTCTTTCAACCTATCTTTAGATCAAAGCTTAGCCTCTTTGATCAGAGAGGGCTCTCTCACAAACTCTTGATAAAAATCATTCACTACAAAAGATGGCTAACTCTTTATTCTTTGATAAAAGCAAAAGCTGGTTGGATTCATGTCAAACTGGTTCTCATTGGGCTATGGAGTCTCATACACTAAGTAAACAAGAAAAACATTATCATTTCATAGAAGTCAAGGCTCTTTGCATTAAGTGTCAAACATACTCCATCAAAACCACAGCTTGCTAAACACACAGGAAGTCAGAGCATAATATTATGAATTCTGAGTGATTGTGTTACAACAAGGCTGTAAATGAACATAAAACATAAAACACCATCCTTATATTTGACCACAATAATCCATCGAGAATCTTGAGAAGAAATCAACACTGTTTTACTATTACTGTCATAAGCTTTACAATGGCCCAAAACAACTCTGTTTTTCTATAAAATGTCCAACACCTATTACATCCTACATTGATCCCTATATAGGCAAGCAAACTAAACCACCTCGAGCTTCCTCCTCCAGCATGAGGGGAGCCTCGAAGGTGGCTATTAACTATTCCTACATGCTATTTAATTAATGTATTTATTACAAAGTGCTGAAATGTAATTGCACACAATCCTAATCAAACTAAAACATTAATTCCTTTCTCCTCGCAGGCTTGATGCTTTCTTGAATGCTGTGACAGCTGTCCTCCTTTAGTTAAGTTGAGATGGTTGAGCTTACAGATGCGATGAATGCTGACTTGGGATGCTTGAAAGCGCTGATGGCTCATTTAATGACCAGAAGGTGTGCTCCTATTTATCGGTTTCTGTCTCCCAACATTCTCCTAAAATATAGCAGCCTGCTCCCAAATCTTTTAATAACCCCAAGTATGGAATGATGCCAGGTTTCTGATGTGCTGTAGGTGGTATTTGATAGACAGCTGTTCCTCTTCCTCAACTCCCGCTCACCGTGTCAAACTAGCTGCTCACAGTATCACACTAGCTGCCCTGCGCTTAAAATCATCACCTACAGCAGTTTCGTAGTGCGCTACGAAACTGCTGTGTGATTTAAAAACACAGTCCTCCTTTAAACTTCTCACAAAATTGAATAGCTGATGTTGCCAATCTTCAGTTTCACCTTTGCTATGCTGAGATTCAGAATCACATTCCATTCCCTGTAACATGAACCTCCATCAGATGAAACAACTGCAATTGATGAGACCACCATGATTTTACCATCCCACTGACTCAACACAACGTCATATAAGCCAAAACAGAGCAAGTTTGCTAGAGATATGCTATCTGCATAAGTGTGATGGGGAGGTATCTGAAACCCATTAAGCAAAGGATGTAATCCATTGTTTTCAGCCCGGGCTATTTGGACCCATTAAGCAAAGGATGTAATCCATTGTTTTCAGCCCGGGCTATTTGGATGGGTACAAGACAAATAAGTTGACAGATCCAATTTCCAGAAACATCAATGTTAAACAGATGGTACAAACCATGGTTGCCATGACGAGCAATGGCATTATCTTTCCCAAATTGCATGGTATCAAAATGTGGTTTATATATATTTGCATCATTGAATCGAACCTGAATATATCTTAATCAAGCCTTCTTTCATATAATCACCAAGAACACCTGGCACCCAACCATAGAAATTGTAGGTACCAGGGTAAACATTTTCTATAGAGAAAAGCCCATTCTCATCAGCTTGACTCCAAAATTGGTAGCTCTTACTCTCTAAATATCAATATTTTTCCGAGAGAACATAACTGTATTTTCAGTCCTTGGTTACAGAGCTTGATTTCAGAGCTGCATTCAGCCCAGAAAATGGCCGCAACACCAACAATGTGTAGACTCAGGGTCAGAGTGAAGACCATCTCCTCCGGGTAGCCACACAAAGATGATACCCCAGCCACTCAAATCTGTAATGAACTCGGCCCTTGATAGCTCAGAACTCAGTCTTCAGTCTAATCGCTCTTATCTATGTGCATAGACTCATTCCCTGCAGAGAAGATGCACCATATTACAGGTTTATGAGGGAGCTCCACTCGCTGCAATGCACAACATATATCGATCTCTGTTATCAAGTCACACTTTTTTTTAATGCATACTTTATCACTATGACTCAATTACTGGCACATCAGTACAAAATCTGAGAAACTTCAACATGCTCCATTAATCGCACTGTCAGTATGAGATTAGTTTACATTTGTTTTCATTGTTATTTGCTTGCCGTGATTGCACAAGTTCTGTGATACACTGCTCTAGATTGCGCTCCAAGATACCACTGATCAACCAACCCACGACTAGACTATCCACAATCTGACCATTGGGTTGGAGATGAAGGGTCGCTTCACTACAAAACATGATCCCCTCTGTTCGTTTCTTTGTTGAGAATTTCGAGCAAATTGTCAAGCCCTCCATAACGTATGCCTGTAATTATCCCCGCTGGTTTTGATATGGTGACTCGCACAATTCCATTATCTAATGCAATGTGAGCACCCTGATCCACAAAATACACATCGCCCTCCTAACACTTCCGCTACAGAGTGCAGAACTAATAGCATACTTATCAAAAGTGTGATGAATGTAATCTAATGTAGCGCAAATCTTCTGAGAGCCATGGTTCTTGAAATATTTACAATCTCCCTCTGAATTTAACTTGTGCTTTGGTAATTCTTTAAACTTCCAAAACTTCTGTGGAGCTTGAGAAGTTTCTTGGTCGCCAGCTGGAGCATGTAACCGGCACGTTACCACGTTTGTAGAAGACAATATCTAAATAATACCATCCACCTTGACAAAGGAAATTCTTCTATTTCGAGCTCTGCCATGTGCTTCCTTGTCTTTACGACAACGATTTCTCCTCTCTTTCTAGGAATGGCATCATCCTTCTTTTGTTTTTTTTTAATGCGCACTTATCTTTTAACGGCACCAGTTAATCTAATACCAGCTCTTGTGCCACTAATAATGGCGGTCTTGTAGCAATCAAACTATTATAAAACTACTTGACACCTGGCATTGATCACCGCATTTCCAAAAAAACACTTTCATGTCTTCAATATGTGCATTAATAATGAACCAACGTGCATTAAGGAGGTACTGTGTATCTCAGTTTAAAAAAAAAAACGTGATCCCCTGCAAAAATAAACACAACGCTGCCTATTTGTAACACTGGCTGTAATTTCGTATATTCTGCAAGCAGCATAGAATCTACAGGAGCAGAACGACCAATATGAAGAAGAACCCTTAATACAGCATTGGATGCGTTGGGTTTGTCATGCCTCAGCTTCCATAATAGCTTCGGAAACAAATTGACCATTTCTCTTAGAAACACTAGAAGAAGACTTATCTCGTACATCATGAAAAAACATGTTTTCAATTGACGAGAGGTATAAGAGCTTCATTGTCGAACTTGAGTTACACTCTGCAAATGCTCGTGTAAAAGCCTTCAATAGCCTTTCTTTCCAGTCTATGAATACATTCAGTATGAGATTTGGAATGAAAGGAACTAAAGAAACAACATGCTTTTCAAACAACCGCTTTGAGTCTGCTGGCAGCATCTGGCCCTCTAATGAATTCTCCATGAATTAAAGAACTCTTTCATTAGGAAGACAATTAATGACAACCCAATTTGTAATCTCCAAAGCGATCTCACAGATACCAGTATTTAAGGTGACAAATCATTCTTCAACCATTATGTGAACATTGAAATGATAGACTAAGAGGAAACAGAATAAGCAACCGGTGTATTAGAAAAGGCAGCAAAGCCTTGAGCCACTTCTCCATTGCCACCTTGATTTATATTGCTGATGTAGTTCCAGTTAATAATTCACTTTAATCATTCGCTTCCATGCTTCTCATGCATTTGAATACAAGGTTTAACCCCTGAAGTCTGAGCCTTCAATGAAAACTCGAACCAATTCCCAATTTCGTAGCACGCTACGAAACCACGCAAACAGATAGCACTGCGAAACTGCTAAAAATAATTCAGGCGCTGCGAAAACACCCACTCTTTAAGCCAGGCTAAAAATTTTTAACTACAGCATTTTCAGTGATAACACCTTTCATGATCAAATAGATAGAAATACAGCAACAGAAAATTCAAATTCTACATATGAACAAGCTTTAGAAGCAAACCGTGAAGGTTGTTTAGAAAATAAAAGTACATATCATGAAACATTGGAAATACCTAGTACCTTTCATGATCAAATGGATATAAAGGCACCTATGAAAAATCCAAATTCTGCAAATGAACAAGCTTTAAGGGCAATCCTTGAAGGTTGTTTAGAAGATCAAAGTATAGGTCATGAAACAATGGAAACTAGTAACTTTCATGATCAAATAAATAGAAACGCGCCTACAGAAAACCAAAATCTTGGAAATGAACAAGATTTAGGAGCAATACTTGAAGGTTGTTAACCAAATAAAACTACACATTATACTAGAATGTCACTAGGAAAACACTTGAAAACATCCTTACTGTATTCTTAAGAAGCGTTAAGGATGGTTTAACTGCAGAGTAGATGAGGGGAAGAAGAAATTAAGGGTAATTGGTAGATGGTTCTGTGGGAAGTCACTTCAACATGTAGAAGAAAGTGACATTTCTTTGGAATTTAACACTTCATGAGCGAAAACTATAAGAAAGAGTCCATAGTTGAGGATGTTATTGAACACAGAGATGGAGTACTTTAAAAAAACAGTTTCATTGTTATGAAAGAGATTCGAGAGGATTTAATGCCTAGAAATATGGCTTTTGTATTTATTGAATCAAGCATGACCTATTAGGCTTTGGAATGTTTGAAATAGATTGATTGTCATGGTGTTTTCAAGGGAGCTAATCATACTTCAGTTTTAGATTAAATGAAAAAGTGGAGCAAAGAAGTTGAGGATATTGATATGGGTTGGGAAAGAACTGATGGTTTCACATATGGAGTTAAAGTGAAGCAGGTAAAGTCACGTGATTCCTTCAGGATTAAGTCACGTGAAAAGAGGATTGGTAGTACAGCCATTCAATTTTCTTTCAAACTTGGTATTGATTCCTATGTGCATTATGATCGAGGTGGGAAAGTATGTGAGATATTATTTGAGTTACTAGAATATAGTGGTTTGATGTCTTATGTAAGCCATGGGAAATGGGATGGAAAGGAAGAATAAAAACAAGTTTTATCACAAGCTAATAATCCTACAAATAACTTGATGGAACAGTTAAATAGATTGTCACAAGATGGTATCTCAATGGGAGATGGAAGGGTCATGAAAGTGGATTTATTTGAGTGCCATGATCTAGTGGCCATATACAGTTTAGTATGCAATACTAATTTTTCTCCAATGGGGAATATTTTATGTGCTTGGTGCATATTACTTAAAAAATCTATACACATGTTTACAAATGAAACCAAAATCCAAGATGGGGATACTATTCATAGTGTTTCCAAGTTTTATGCAATGTTGCCAAATCTGTTGCTAGAAAGTTTTATATATTTATTTGGAGTTAATTTTTTTTGGTGATATCTTCACTTACTTTCTTATTCTAAATTTGTTTTAAAACATTAGGAGTTGAATCCTCATTTGGAACAAAGAATGATAGGATGGAAAGAAAACTTGGATGAGTGTATTATAAACATTCAACCAACCTTATGCGGTGGACAATTGAATGTTATCAAGAAGTATCCCATAAATAGAATAACTAATGAAAAGGTACATGCTTTCTCAATTAATTATTTTTTATAAATAAAAGTGCTTATTATTTAATTGATAACTAATGAAACATGTTCTATCAATTTCAACTAACTTTGGGCCCAATGTCCAAGCTTATATATTGTGTGTACCATGTTGGAATTATAACTATTTTGAAGATGTTCGTGAAATTCAAATAATTTCACAAGACTATGACAAGGTTCATCCAACTAGAGGGATTGAGAAAACTAAATTTATTCAAATTTGGGAGGAGATGGAGAAAATTGGGGTTCCATGTAAGCCTGGGGAACCATACCATCATAAAATCCAAGAGTACAATGACCTTAACTATGGGAAATCAGATGGATTGGCATCAGATAAGATCCTCATTTTATATGAAGAAATTTTAAAGGTTTAATAAAAAAAATTTACTTGGAAAAAAAACGTAATTTTATATATCATTGAGAATATGATTCAAAATTACAATCCTAATATTAGCAATTCTACTTTATTATTTGTGCATGTTGTCCTTTGTTGAAAATTCATGGCTAAGGAATTGTGTAAAAGCATCTATGTGAAGATTTTGCTTTTAAAAATGATTGGTTCATGGATAAAAACCCTAGTTTAAGTAGATAAGCCTTAATCTTTTAAATACTAACCAAAGTGTCGATTTTCAAAAATAACAACATGTAATCTTTAAAGAAGTCAATAGAAGAATGAAGGAAACATTAGAAAATTCATATACTCATTTTGAATATTTAATTATCCAATAGGAACAGAAAGTGTATAGATGAATCTTTTGTATCTAAAACATTAATACAAGTAGGAATTGTATAGAAGGGAAACAATAAAATTATGTAGAGTAACTAAAACAATTTGTTTGTTTAGTTAACCTAGTATTGAACATAACTTTGCCAGGGGATTTCAAGGAGGCTAATTCTCAGCCTAACCTTTCCCAGTTATCTACGTAATCATAGATGTATGAAGAAAAAGATAATGAAAAACAATATGAACTCACATATGAAACAATATTTCTATAAGTTGAAACCAATACTCCTTAATTATCTTTGAAATTGTCAGGTATTACAAAAATATCAAAATATTTCTTCTAGGAATCAACCTTTTCCACATCTAGATTTACAATATATATAGAGTTTCTATAGAATTATATTGCTACAAATTACAAGGAAATAAAATTCTATCTAAAAACAACAACTTGAAATACAACGAAGATCTCTAGGTTGATATCAAGGAACAATCCACAATTTTCTCCCCACAATCTAGACTTGTACTTATTTTTTTCCTGAATAGCCTTCCTAGAAATATCCTAAGATAGGATGTCAAAAAACTTATCCTAGTTTGTGCTAGTTGGATAAGTGAAAGAAATTAGCTTTCGACATTTCTCATCCAACTTAGTATATTTTTTATAAGTTGGCTTTACTGCAAAAATATGTTTAATCTCATAGCATATAAATAAATCATTAGATAAATTTTCAAGTAGATTTTAACCACTCAAAGCTCTTGTCAAACCATCAAAATTTGATTTATCATTGGCACACTCATTCAAAAAGTTTTGATATTTATTCTTATATACAAAGTCTATCCTGGGAATTTTTGAATGATGGTAATCCTTTTTCTTACAGAAGGTCAAATTTTCTGTAAAATCTATCAATCTAAATTTGCATTAATCTCTATGAATCTTTCACATGTCTCGTCAAATTCTTTTTAGTTAAAACTTTCTTGATCTCCATGATGGCATAAGTTCTATCAAGAATACCTATTTCTTCTAACTCCAACTTTGATTTGGTGTTCAGGAATATGATAAACTTACCAACTTGAACTGACTTATTTCCCAAATTTATTTTAATTCTAATTATTGATTCTTTATCCTGTTCCAACAATTCTTCCTCTTGGGAAATAATTTAATTGAAGTCCAAATTTCAGATATAGAAGACATAATATCCTCCCACAAATTAACTTTATCCTGAATTAAACATTGAGAAGGATTGGCTTGACTTATATACCACTCTAACTATTTCTGCAACCTAGCACTTTTTTGAAGTTCAACAATCAAGAAATTGTCTTTCTTAAGTTTTTCATCATGAGCTTTCTCTAAATATTTCTTTAAATCATAAATTTCTTGATTTTTCAGGCTTAAAGATGACAATGCCTTTGTTAAATCTTCTCATGAATCTTTTTCTGTTGAACTTAATTGAGATGAAGAAACAATTGTATCTCTCACCTGTTCTCTTTCCTTCGATAGTTGATCAACTTGTGATTCCAAACTACTCATATGTTTTCTCTGTTCAGTCATCACTAAGAGGAGCATTTTCTTTTCTTTTTTCATTTCCCCAATATTTTGTGTTTGAGGATGTTTAGTTGTTGGCAACTTTAGCTTTTTGTGAAGTGACTAAATATATGTATTCTTATTATTTATTAATTCTTGGACAACATTATCATCGTAGGGATTAGTTCCCAATGTGATAATGATGTATTCCAAATATTTGATTACGGTATCTTTATCCAAAGAAGACATTCTTACCATCTTTAATTTAGTAATTGTTTTGTTCAATGTATTTTGAAAATTGGATAAATTAATAGTTGAACTGGTTAGAGTGGAATATATCATCTCCCCTGTCTATCTATGAAGATCAATCTGATCTATTGGATGAATTTGCTTTGTATTGAAAGAAAATATTGAAGTTTTACAGTCCTCTACTAACTTGGCACCTTGGAATTTAGGATCTATAAATTCCAATTGAAATTTCTCCTTCTCAGCATCCAAAGCTGAGAGTAATCTATTCTCTGTCGAAGAACTTTTTCTCTAAAATTGACTATAAGTTACACTCTTCAAAGCTTCATTTCTTCTTTTAGTTTCCATTAATTGAGAAAATATATTTTGACTAACAGAAGTGGAGGAAGAGGACTTCCGTGTAGATGTTTCTAATTGTTGAAGACAATACCAGCTGTTAAAGGTGTAGAAATTTCTATTGACACAGTTTTAGACATTGATTCTTCTGTTTCTCTCACCTTTTGTCTCTTGTATACTTTGAATGCTCCTCCATATGAATCTGAAGTTGATTATGGGATATCTTAAATAACTCTTTTGAGCTCTTTCTCTTTATATTGTGGAGTAGCTAAAACATTGAGTTTTATAGGTTTATTTATTTTTTGCTCTCTTGGTATATCCACTAGGGTATAGTCTTCCTATGATTCTTTGCTTGCATATTTTTCAATTTATGGTTTTAATGACTGTATATATGGGGTGGAACCCTGTTGAATTCTTAGGGAAACCTTGCCAATTGGACCATTACACCAGCTCTGACCTTTTGCAAATATCATTTGTTGCAACAAAAATTAAATCTCCTTATCTATAGCCTTGGTATTTACAATAAAAGGTTTTATTTCTGCCTTAAGCTTAAAGAGTGCTTCTTTCTTCCTTGGTAGAAAATGCAACTAATGAATGTTTAAACTTTGTCTTATGAACTCAAGTCCAAAAATACTTACTGGAAGAAAAACTGGTAAATGGTAAGTAGGAATTTTATAGAAATTAATGTGTAGATTCAATATTGTTCATGAAATATGCTAAATCACAAGAGTTGAAGCTACTCTATTGATCTGCGGAAGTTAATTCACCATCTTAAAACAAGAACCATTGACATGAAAAGGAAACATCACACATACACAAATATTTATCTAAGGGAAAAAAACTAC
The DNA here is from genome assembly GCA_031772625.1 of Pinus tabuliformis. Taxonomy (NCBI): domain Eukaryota; kingdom Viridiplantae; phylum Streptophyta; class Pinopsida; order Pinales; family Pinaceae; genus Pinus; species Pinus tabuliformis. The sequence goes on along the minus strand of CM062815.1, from coordinate 954,708,423 downwards.
TCAAAACCCCTTACTATATGTATTGCATTAATCAAAGAATAGAGAAGAAATACAATGCTTGCTCAACCTTGAGCACACCCTGCAATAGTATAGTCTATCCCTCTGCCTAACTGACTTAACTTGGACCAATACTTAAAAAATTTCAAGCCTTCCCAAGATCTTATTTCCTTGCGTTGTTCCCTTGGGAAATTTCCCCTTTTTTTTAGGAATTTCACACCAAGGAATTGCACAATAGCCTTAGGTCAATCTCTGACTACATGCACCACCTGTACACATGGGAATATGCTACAATTGATAGTACACTACCTTGGAATCTCCATCTCAACAGGGTAACTCGAATTCTTTGCATGCAACAATTATTTTGGATTCATTGATCAATTAATTGGTTGATCATTGTGTGCGGTTGAAGTTACACATCGACAACTTGACCTCCACTAGTTCATCTGACAGTTAGAACTAGTTAAACTGACACTAAATAAATTTGACTGAAATAGATTGCTACAAATTAGCAATCAATCATGTAGATCTGAAATCAAGTTTCTCTGACTCAATGAGTTAAATGAGTGACAAGAGCCATGTCACCTCAGTTAACTACCTCCAAGTATTCTGCTGAAATATAAATTCAAAATTTTAATCTAGTTTGACCAAGGTAAAGTCAAAACTAGATTTTCTTGCTTCATTTTCAACACTTCCTCTAAACAAGAAAGGAATTATTAGATACCCCAATCTTGTTTCTAGGGAACTTGAATTTTCCTTTTGAGAAGGCCTTTTTCAAAATATCTACATCTTGTTCCTCTTTCAGAATGTACTGCAACAACATAATCTACCTCTGCACATAATCTCGTAGATAGCGATACCAGATGTCAATATTCTTGGATAGATCATGAAATACTGGATTCTCTGAGAGTTTGATACAACTTTAATTATCATAGTAATTCATTGTAGGATCCATATTCTGACCAAATAACCCAACAAGAATCTTTCTCATCCATATAGCCTCACATGTTGCTTGACTTTTCACCATGTACTCTGCTTTTGCTGAGCTGGGTGCCACAGATCCCTGCTTCCTGTTGTACCAAGAAACTGTTGCAGTCGCAACACTAAATTTTTCTCCTGAAGTGCTCTTACTTTCTGATGGTCTCCTTACCCAATCTGCATCTTTGAAGCCTTGCAACTTCACTCCTCTGTCTGTTTCTACTAGATACCAAACTAAGTAGTGTCTTTGGGGTATCTCAACACATGCTTTGATGCATTCTAATACAGTTTGGTTGGATTAACCATATCTTGACTAAGCTAGTTAACTACATAACACATGACTGATCGTGTGTTCACCAAATACATGAGTGAACCTACAAGCTACCTGTAAATGGTAGCCTCCACTACTTCACCTGAAGTAGCATCCTCTTTACTCCAGTTTCCTGCTAGAGGAGTCTTCATAGGCTTGTACCTATCTATTCAGAGCCTCAGAAGTATCTTATTGGCATAATTTCCCTGAGAGACAAACAGTTCCCCATCTCCTTTCCATACTCCCAATCCAAAGAAGTAGTGCATGAGGCCCATGTCCTTCATCTCGAACTCTCTGCAAGGCTCTCCTTGTAAGAGCTGTTTAGCTGCTCATCACCAGTAAGGATCAAGTCATCAACATATAAAACAATAATCAATAATTTACCTTGTACCACAATGTGATAAAGGTTTTCATCTTCTTCACTTTTGGTGAAGCCCAAACCAGTGAGATAGCTATTGATCTTGGTATACCAAGCACGACGTGCTTGCTTGAGTCCATACAATTCTCAATTGAGTCTACACACATGTGACTCTCTCTCAAAGGTCTCAAACCCCTCTAAATGATCAATATACACCTCGTCCTCAATAAATACATTGAGGAATGATGTCTTCACATTCAACTAGTGCATCTTCCACCCCATCTACGTTGATAGTGCTAGAATTGACCTAATGGGTGAGTACCTTTCTACCAGAGCAATGGTCTCCTCATAGTTAATTCCCTCAACCTGAGAGAACCCATTGTCCACAAATATGGCCTTGTGTTTCTCTATGCTACCATCCTCTGCATGCTTTACCTTGTAAAGCTATATCGAACCAACCACTGATTTGTCTGTTGGTATTGGGACCCCTTCCCAAACACTATTTATGACAATGGAATCATATTCATGTACCATAGAATCAAACCATATTATTTTCTCTACAAATTCCTCGAGTGAGGATGGCTTAGTCTCTACCAGCTCATTCATCAGAGCCATGTAGCCAGTGTACTGATCCGGTGACCTCCTATGCCTGCGTTGTGATATGGGTGCTCCCACATTCTCTCTAGCATCCTACAATAATTTGTTGAATTCCCTGTTTAGCTTCCTTCCTTCTCTAGATGTCTCTTCTTGAGTGGATGTCTCCACTCTCTTCTCCTCTGCTTGTGGTTGCTCCAAAAATTCCTGAAGTTCTTCCTTTGGAGCCAAAATATCATGATTAGGTTGGAACTAAAACTCCCTCTCAAGAGAACACCTCATTGCCTTATCCTCATCAAATTTCACATCCCGTCTTACCACTGCCGTCCTAAGGAATGACAAGTACATATGATATTTGTGAGGTGTATCTGTGTTCCCCACAAATATGCCCAACTATGTTGTCAACTCTAAATTTTTCCTTGCTTCCTTGGAAACATGATAGTAAACTAATGATCCAAAGATCCTGAAGTGTGACACACATGGTTTCTTCCCTAAAAAAGCTTCCTCTGGTGTACTCATGTCAAGAACCTTGTGAAGACTCATGTTCTGTAAATAGACCTTTGAGTTGCATGCTTCAGCCCACAAGTGTAGATGTAGGCTTTGGTCATGCAACATCGTTCATGTTGCTCCCACAATACTTTTGTTCTTCCTCTTAGCCAACAAATAAAGTTTTTTATTTTGTTTATCTTATATGGTGGAGTCATATAAACCTTGTGTTATGTGAATTTTAGACATTTTAATGTATTTGGGTGGTGAAAGCACTCACAGGGATGAGTCTCTTTCATCGCATACTCATTTTATAATATTTCTAATTCTGTTTCTAGATTTAATTTCATCTTAAATATAGTTAATTATGGTGTAGATATGGTCTATATTGAAATTAAGCTTCAAGAATTTTGGTTTTTAAATAAATGAGTGGACAATATTTTCTTTGAAAATAATATTCTTCATCTAATTATACATCATTCAATCATCCAATAGATAGTATGAAAAATACTTAGAATAGGTTTTCAGTTTCAAATCAAAAAATAATATATTTAATATAAAAATTGAAAAATAACATATTTTTGAAATGGCTACGGTTTCGAGGGAACATTATGATAGAGGCCGATCAAGTTCGCGGTTCTCACAATAATGAAGTTTCTCACATTAATGAAGTCAAAGGCGACACGAGCTACCTGTCGTTCAAATTGAATCATTGTCTTCGTTTCATTGCAGAGTCTGGCGACTGAATGCAATTGAAGTTTAATTCATCCAAATAAAAGTGCATGTACATCCTTTTTGGTGGATCCTTTTTTCATGGCTTTATTAAACCACGTGTTTGCATTCCGCTGAAGAGATTGTTTAAGCGGTCATGATAGATCCAGAATGGTAAATTAGGTTTTCGTAAAAAGCTCCGAAAACCTCATTTTTTTATCCTTAAAAATCCTTTTTTGGTTCTTCTTTGGCATCATAGTCTTTTTCTTTCAATTGGTGGTTTAAACGGTTTTGTTTTGGTTCAAATCTAGGGTTTACAATCAAGATTCATGTCCGGAAGAAGATGTGGTATGGCACAAGAATTTTTTTGTGATATGTATTATATAAAAAAATAAATCTTTTCTATGATAATATATTTGCTCCATCAATTCAAAATTTGTTATATATAAAAGAAACAAAATTATTATTAGGTTAAACAAACATTTGGTTAAATAAAAATAACATATTGAGTTAACTTGTATGGCTCATTTTGTGTTAATGACTCTTTTGCTGAGGCCTACGAAATATCTCAATCACATTTATTGATGTGGCTAAGTTAGTGTGGAGATGAAGGAGATGGAAAGGTTAATGAACTTTCTTAAAATAAATTATTAGATGTTCTGAGGAAAAATGGATTTTTATCGCTATATGCATATTGATAATTTCTTTAGGATGCTCTAAGTTGGTAGAAGAGACTATGGGTGTACTTAATCACTAGGGGTAAAAATGTCCATTGTCTAAGCCCGGGAACTGGTTTTTGAGCCCTTAGGATTTCACCACTGGAGGTGTCAGGAGCTAGAGTAGATTTTGTCTGCAGTTGTAAATATTACCAACTAAAGTGGAATCATACAATCCTTCCTAAAAAATCCTTAGAGGTACCATGGTATCAGGAGCAATAACAAGTTTTTCTTCACACCATAACACTAGAGTGTATGGGGGTGTCATAAGCCCAAAGGCTTCTCCACTACATAATAACTATTCAATTGGATGTCCTTCCCGTTCATGCATTTTTTTTTAATTGAATGAGTTGATATATGTTGCATATTTAGATAATGTTAACCTATATTCTCATTGAACTTGAACCCTGCTTGAGTGTCATCACCTTCATTCATCGGTTGCATTGATACAATGGAAAATTGATCATTAGGTGTGCTTTCTCCATCACCTACATTTCTAGAATGGAGCACTAGTTTGGACTACCTGTTAGTCACCAATGAAGCATAAGGATATAGGTACATGTTATCCACTCCCTATTGTAATGCTTATTTGGTTGATTTAAATAATAAAAAACTCATTAGATAACCACCTTCACAACTAGTTTATACTAGGTAGTAGTGTTGATAGTCTTAAATTAATTATTTCTCGTGAACATTGGTTGCCCTCTTTATTTTGTGTGGTCATCCCGTTGCTTTTGTGTGAGTGAAAAATATAATAAAAATTATAAAAGATGAGCATTGTAGTGCAAAATATTGGACATAAACTGTTAATCCATATATAAGCCTCATGTTAACCTAGAAACCCTTATTAAGCCCTATATATTGAGTGATTACATTTCTATTGTTATATTGTTATGTAGGCTAGAAGCCTTCATGGTCCCATTTTATTATAATTGGATTCTTTGTCTCCTATATATATATAGTAAGAAGACATAGTTTTAGGGTAATCAAATATTGTCTTGTTCCTTGTATTTATTGTACCCCCCTCGAAATGGACTGTAATGATTGTTTTTTTACCATTTTTAAGGTGCAAGGATCATCAATTTTGGTATCAGATCTCTTGATCCTAAGGTTTTGCTACTTCGAACAGGTCATCCTAACATTTTCTCTATAACCATTTTTTTTGAGGTTTCAAATGGTGAAACCTCAAGAAGATTGAGAAGACATCCCAAGCAATCTGTGGTTCAAGTTTCAGATACTGGTTCACTATTTTTTGGAGAAATTGTCCAAGGAAGTTAGGGTTTCTTAATGCTCCTAAAATCTATCTCAAATATGTCAGTTCAACATTTTCACTATAACCTTTTTTTTTTTTCTTTTTTTTTGTGAGGATTTACACTATGATACTTGGACCACATTGAGGTGAAATCATGTTGAGCATCTGGTCCAAGTTACAGATCTTGGTTCACTATATTTTCAAATATATGCTCCAAGGAAATGAGGGTTTCTATATGCTCCAAAATTCAGTCTCAAACAAGTCAATTTGGAACTTGCGCTATAACTTTTTCTTTTCCTCTAAGGCTTCATAAAGTTAAACTTGGACCATATTAAGAAGAAATCCTAGGGAATATCTAGTTCCATTTTTAGAATTTGGATCAACATACCTTGGGAGTTATACCCTAAGGAAGTTAGGGTTTGTGAACAATCATGAAATAAATTCTAAAAACGTCAGCTTGGAATTTTTGTTATATCTTCTTCTATGGAAACTTTTAGACTGTAAAATATTCAGGAAATTTAGGAGACATATAGAATTACCTCATGTATAGGTTCTAAAATTATATTTCAATAATTGGACACGTGGCATACTATACAAGTTTTCTCATGGGAAGAGGCCACGAAAATCAACAAGTTTTGGCAAAGTTATGATAAATTTAAGTTGACACATCATATTTAGTTCACAACTATGGAATTGTAGAAGCTATATATTAGAGTATTGCAAAACAAATATAAGATCTAGAAGACCTCATATATATATATATATATATATTCTCCAACTTAAGGTATGTAACTTACTAGTAACCTAACTATTCATTAGAAGATTCCAATTTTTTTGGGTTGTAATAAAGCAGAGAGTTATTATTATTTTCCAACATACCTCCAAAGAAGCTACTCAACTAATTAAATCTATTGAAGGCCCATCCTTGACTCATGAAGAAAGTGATGACTTAGAATGTAGATTATCTCAATTAGAGAAGAAATTTAATGAAATTGATAGTAGTATGTTGCAATTTGCATAAAATTGAGGTAGAAACTTCCTATAGGTTGCAGCCTATATGAAATCAGATGTAATAAGGAGTAGGAGCTTGCCTTTGTATCACAAAAATAATAAAATCGCGGTTTTCTACCTTTATGGGTTTCCACTTATATCCGATGTCAATATGTGTTGTTATTATGTGCTAATGTGATGTTTTGGTTTGCTTATTATTTGTTGTTCACATATTCAATTTGTTGGTCATTATTCATTAAGTTGCTCATGTAATGTTTTAGTTAATGAGTTTAATGAAAAGAATTTTAATGTCCATGAATATACTAAATGATGCTAGCCTAAGCTGAATTTACCCACATTATGCAAATAAAATTGTATGTCACTAGTCCCAAGCCCTAATCACCTGATCTAAGGTAAAAACCTTCTTCAACCAAGGTTTAATGTTCTTAATTAATTTTTATGTAGAAACGTTATATTTGACTATTCAATAGTCTTAACCTTAATTAATCCTTTTGAGATGAACTTTATTCACCCTCATAAACTTTGGTTAATTCTATACCCCGCACATATTAACCAAACCCCACTCTTAACTTTGGTTATATTCGAACTTAACCCATAAAACCTTTATCCACTTTATTTCTATTATAATTCTTATATAATAGAAATACACATAAAAAACACGTAAGCCTTACCTTTCCACCAATCCACGGACTTTGCACATTTTCTGACACTCTACCTTTATCGCATTCATCCTCCACCATTGATTTCACTCCATCAGATCAACGGTTGTCGCATCGTATCGCCACTTAAACCCATTCATCCGCCGGAACTCAAATCACTTAACTCGCATTGATAAACTTCTCGGGTCCGCTCAGGCCCAAGCCTTATCAGCTTCAATCTCCGCCGTTGATCTCACCCTTCAATCCGACGGTTGATGATACACTCGAGCATCGCACATCGCAAATCGCATTTTCTTAAGGCCAAGGTTCCTCCACTCATGAAATATTGCAATGTGAAACTAATCGATGATCCTCCATCGTTGATCAAAACCTATTTGATCCAATTATTAACAACGATATCGACCGAGCCACTTGCACAAGGATTACCCGTTTGATAAAGCGGTTTCCTCTCTCCTTTAATGTGCTACGTGTCGCCTGCTAAATGGAATTGGGTGACCACCCCGAATTACCACTTACCACTTTTTCTCCACCCGATAAACAACTTCTGCTTATAAACCTGTCTTTCTTCCTTGACTATTGTACGAGATGATTGGTGCGCGATGACCGTTGGATATAAGAGGCCATCAAATCTACGGTTTGCGGGACTTCAACTAGCACACGGATTAAAACGGCCTTAACCCCCGCAGTTGACTATGATCTAAGAGGTTGAATATGAGATCGACGGCTAGGAGCGAGTGCAGGACTTCAGCCACGATCAAGGAAACCCGTACTCTCCTACCCCCACAGTTGTTGATCATCGTCGATCTAACAGATCTGTCAATCTGACGATCTAGATCTATTCCTCCGCCATTCTTCTTCCACCATTAATATCTGTCGATCTAACGGATCTGTTGATCTGATGATCCAGATCAATTTCCACGATTCACCTTCCGCAAGCACTTGGGTTTGATCTCCGTCGTTCATTTCTTGACTCCATTCTACGCGACTTAATCCTGGCCGCTTATCGCAAACAATCTCGTCCGTTGATCTAGCTGATCCAACGGCTCCTATGCATCGACACTTCACTTCTTCGTTCTTCCCTTTACTTCATTTTTATGTCGTTTCTTCAGTGTTCTTCTGTGGGTTCGGGTTTCTTCCAGGGTTTCGGTCTTTAGATGTCCTGCATCACAACTTCCTCCTGAGCTTAACTCCGCATGCTCTTAACACAGTCACTCCTGAATCTCGACTGTGATCCTTCGAATGGATTCAAGCGATCCATTACGATCCTTCATATCATTCTTCTTCTCTGTGTTATGCTCGAATTCCACCTGCAACCTCTGTTACACAAAACTTACTCTAGTTCACACACAAATTATAACTAAATTACTCCATACACACACATAAACTCAGAATTGAGTTGTTTGTATTAATAAACAGGTATTTACACAAGAACTCTCTCCTTGGCCTGATCTTCTGTATCAGTGGCCTCTGTTTTCCTACCTGCCCGTAGGCTTACAATCAAACCTCTAACTAGCTAACCAACTAACTATCTAACTTGACTATGCCTTTTAGGCTTACATTTATACAAAAGGATTCTATAACCAATTTCTGGTTTAGATTCATAAACTTCTCAAAAAAATCCTAAAATCTCATCTTTATCCCCAATGATCCTCTTTAATCCACAAATCAAGAAACCAACTCCTAATCTAAGATTTACAATTGATTCTCAAATCTCTCAACTATCCTGAATCTCTCATATTCTCCAACATTCGAGAACATTTACAAATATGCCTCACTATACTTAATTAAATCCCTATTCTAGCTTCTCTCATTAAAATCACTCAAAACCTTAATAATTACATTAATTCAACACTTATAAAACCAGCTTCCTTAAAACACAACACCCCCCTATGTCTACTAAAATACAATGATTCTTCTAAGTTGAATGCTCCTGCATCACTAAATTGATTCACCCCCCTCCTAGTTTAGTCAAGTTTTCATCAAGAGGAGCTCAGAAACAAAGAAGAAATGGGCCTTAGTGGGGTGGGATTAGCGCTGTAAAACAAAGAAAGTAGGTGGGCTCGACCCCAGAGATCCTAATCTCTTAGGGAAATCCCTTGGGGGAAAAACCTGATGGAGATGGTTAGATAACCCCAGCACACCTTGGAGGTAGCTCTGGCATGTGAAATACGCTCCCAATCACACCCACAAAGATCTCATTAAGCTCTCAGGTCAAGTCCAACACTTGACAATTTGGAACCAGGCATGGAGAAAGAAATAAGTAATTCAAAGGCACAACTACTGGAAGATTTGCAATGGGGAAATGCCCTTTTTTTAGAGGATGCCTGGCAGCAACTTCCAATCCTTGGCAACGATCAACATGCCTCTCTCTAAAGAGCCATTCAAGCAAAGGGAAAATTTTATGTAGCCCTTTACTGAAGGCCTATCACCCAAGGAAGTTGATGGAGAGAATGGTTGAATAAGTAGGATTGGATTCCCCTACCCAAAAATTTGGAATGCAATTCTTTTGAAGAGCTTCTTAAGGAGCGTCAAATCCAAGTGGGCCATGGGGAGGACATGCTAAGATGGGGAAAACATTATGCAGGACTTTTTAACCTCAAGGAGACTTATGGATATATCGCGAATCATGATCAAATGTGGCAACATCAAAGATGGAGCACTCTCTAGGGAAGACAACAATGGCCCAAAATCAACTCAAAGAAGAAAATTAATATAGCCAATATTAGAACGAACTCTCACGAGCTCCATAGTGAAACATGTAGTTGGGCAGTTCCTAAAACACCATGGATGGAAAGGATCTTCCATCCCTATGAAAATATGAACATCGAGGATGAAAACGACTTCCTCTTAGAGTGCCCCACGTACAACCACATTAGATCTCAGTTTCATAATCTTTGTTGCAATACTAACCTTCCTAGCCTTTTACGATGTCAAAATTATAGTCTAGGCTCAGAATGATTTTAATATTGTAATATAAGGATTTTCAATTGATATTATTTATAGGATTAATAGCTAAAATTATTTACTTTAATAAATTTTAATTTAATACTTATAAATAAGTCAAAGTTTGCATATATATATATATATATAATTTCATTTTTTGTATAAATAAAAGAATCTTTTATTTTTTTAAATATTATTAAATGGTTAATAGTTTAGCTAAATTATAATAAATAAAATAAATGGTAGGGGACCAAAGGAGCAAGTTTTATAAATAAATTTATTTATAATAACCTAAAATATGTGTTTAGCTTACTAGCCTAAATTATATATATATATATATATATATATATATATATATATATATATATATATCTATATATATATATATATATATATATATATATATATATATATATATATATATATATATAAAGTAAGTATTGAGTCAAGATTCATAATGATTTTAATATAAGAAGAATTTTTAATTAATATTATTTATAGGATTAATAGCTAAAATTATTTAGGAATATATTTTAATTGGAGATGGAAATAAGGTTAAAAAAATTTCCCCTGATATATATATATCTATATATATATATATATATATATATATATATATATATATGAAGGGGGTTTAAAGAAAGAAGGGAGGGCGAGGGGGCTAGGAGAGAGGGCGAGGGGGGTAGGAAGGAGAGGGGGTTAAGAAGAAGAAAGTTGATGGATTATAGGCTTCCAGGAGTGGTTAAGCATATAGCCATCTTCCCTATTGAAATTATTGGGATGCTTTTCAATTTCTAAAGCTTCCCTGATGATATGAGAGTTACGATAAGGGATACAAGCTAGGGGGGAGCCTCATCAAAGAAAATGAGTTGATTGGTATTATGAGAGTGCTCTACTATGGAAGATTTAGCCACTCTTTGGTGGGTGTTGTCTACAATCTGCTCCTTGAGGCGAACAAAGATTGAATGACCAGTTTGGCCAATGTAAGACTTCTGTTTAGTCAATTTAGTGTTCCTAAATTGATGTCATTAATTGTCAACCCGGGGCTCGTAAGCTGATGAAGTGAAGGTGTACTGTATGTACTTAAGCAACCTCTTAGATCTTTTTGTCGTTTGGGGGTGTTGTTTGTGGTCAATTTATCTTCCTAAGATGGAATGGAGGTTTTATAAACAGATGAGTGATAGTGTGTGTAAGGTGATTTCTAAATGAGTGAGTGTGTGTTACTGGTGGTTTCTAACTACCTTCTAAACTTGCAAAGAAAGAGCTTGAAAGAAATAACTTGAAATGAAACTGAAAGCAAAGCATAAAAACCACTTTCTAATGGCACTAGTCACTACTCATGCTGCTGCAATAAAAAGGTAAGAAAAACCACTTTAAAGACCAATTATAATGTTCATCTCTTCCTAACACTCTGCTTCCAACATATAGTACTATGTGAAACACGATTAAGAAGTAGTTAGATATAAGTCTCAAAAGTAATCAAGCTCTAAGATGACAAATTATAACACCACTTTGCCTCTCTCCAACATTCTGCTTCCAACATACATTGTAATGTGTAACAAGTGAAGAAAGAGTTAGTGATATAAGTCAAAAACTACTCAAAGTAAGCTGTAATTTATTAGTATTCTGATCTCTTAAAGATGAACAACTTATGATAAGGAGACCATCAATATGTTAGCATACAACTTGAGAAACTAAACTAGAAATCAAGCTAGAAAAACAGAGTAAAGGCAGCAACTATGAATATGACAACTGAAAATACCATTAGAGATAAAGCAAATACAACAAAGACACACAATCCCGGGCTAACACCTGCAGAAAACAATCCTGATCAGTTAAAGTAAATGCTAGAAATGAAATGACAGTGAAAGTAAATCAAAATTGTACATGTATTAAAGAAAAGGAAAATTGCTGAATTCAAAAGAAGGAAATGGCAAGAACATAAAGGTAAATTTACTGTACAAAGGCCGTTATGAATGGGGGCCCTCCATCCACAAAACCCAAGGAAAGATCAGCTACTTGAAGGAGTCAAAACAGCACAGTCTTCTATTAACTCATATGCAGAAATTACAGTAAAAAGTGCTGAAACAGCAGCTTTAAAACAGAGTTTTTGTATACACTAAAATTGTAGCAATTACATAAACAAAGCAACTAAATACTAATGCTTAAGCGTACGCAGACGCTGGATTTTATAGGCGTATGAACAACTGCCTACTGCGTAGAACATGAAACTAGAAATTAACTGACAGTCATGCTAATTAAAGGTACAGCAACACGTCAATAGGTCCGTGCGTTATCTGGAGGCTTCTGTCGTCATGGAGGGTGAATCCAAAGTTAGATCCTGTCTCCCATAACCTGCATAGCATGGAGGAATCGCCATCTGGAGTGACGTGACCTATCAACTCACGCAGCACCGTTTGAGCTGGCTTTGTTGACCGAAGTTTGATCCACGTTGACCGGATGTGTGCGTGGCGTTGCTGACCGAACTAATAGCATATGAACCTTTAACACCTTCATTCCCACGTGCCCATGTGATTCATTTTTCAAAATGACACGTGGAACATAGAGATCAATGAAAAGGCTGCGGAATGACTAGATAGCTGCGGAATTGCTGAATGGCTGCGGAATTGCTGTGCATATGTCAAAAATCTAGACAAACAGTCAAACATTAGCAAAGTTAACCAATCATGCTTAAAGACATCAAATGTAATGATCTGGATAGGTTTATGGGGAAAATAGGGCAAAAGAGAGAGATAAGTGAGGAAAAGCTGTAGGTAGTGATAGATAATTAGGTGCAAGTTAGAGGCTCTACATACCCCCACTACGAGGGTGTTGCATGTCCTCATGCAACGAAAACATTGTTTAATCCACCTGCTGAGATGCCTCTGCTAGGACATCTAGTCTTCTCCTCTTCCTCTGTGTGGCCATATTGACTCTTGGTTTCCTCACCAAGCATCTGAATTTTAAATTGACCAAAGCTCTGCTTAGCTTCCTGCATTTCTTCTTTAGCTTTCTGTTTTTCCTTTGCCAAAGGCCCAGATGAAGCATGGTATTATTGTGGACCATCTTTTCCACTTTAGCTCGCTCCTTCAATGCTTCATTCTCTTGTATGATGTGGCGATTTAAAACTTCAAGCTCAAAAATTTCCTGTTTGAGTGAGTGAACTTGCTGCTCAAGAGGTAGAACAGTGCTTGGACCAACAGTAGCTTGTTCTAACGTCTCCAGATAGTTATAAACTTTTTGCTGGTCCGGGTCAATCTCTGGTGACCTCTTTGGACTAGGCTCATGCTCAAATTCGATTTCATGCTCCTATTGAAAAGGGCTTTCCTCTCGTGGAGGAGTAATCTCAACATGTGGTGGGCTTGCCTCAAAGTCAAGTCTTGTAGCAACCTTTTCAGGTGTGCTCAAGTCAATAATGAGTGACTCTTTGTCCTTTGTGGCCCCCACTTTGTCTTGTAGCCTACTGCTCCTCCTCACGGTGGTGATGCTCTGTTTTTCCTTTTGTTGCTTTTGCTTTTGTTTTTGCATCTTCTTGGAAAGGGCAGCCTCATGAAGTTGGGCCAATCTATGTGCCAATGGCTGAGTGTCCTCTTCACTGGAATTTTTAGGAGTAAGGTAGGTTTCTTGGGCTATAGCTTTTCCCTTATCCTTCTTTTGTCTCTTCCTACTCTCCTTTTTCTTTTGAGCAGCCTCTTGGACAATTTCTTGCAGGGTTTCTGTAATGATTTCTTGGGCTGTTTGGTCAATATCTACAGCAGGCTCAGGGTCATTTTCTTCTTCAGAATGATGTGCAGCAATTTCTTCTTCAATCAGGTCTTGGACAGTTTCTTCTTGGTCAGCAGTTTCAGGGACAGCAGTTTCTAATTGGACAACAATTTCTGGGGTAATTTCCTCTCTTCTTTTCCTTCTACTCTTTTTAGGCACTTGAGGTGAACCACCAGAGGCTTCCCCTATCTCTTGGAAATGATTCCTTACAAGAAATCTTTCCCATGTATCTCTTTTTGCTTTCAACTGTTCTTCAACTAGTATCTTGACAAGCCCATGATGATACAAATGTGGCTCAATGTTTCTTGGGTTTCTTTGGACTATTGAGCACATTTTTCTAAGGCTTGAGAGTAAAAAATATGGAAGGTTAATGTCATGCTCTCCTAAGAAATGCATCATAATTTTGGCATGGTAAACATATAGAATTCCAAACCTTCCCTCACATGTAAAGAATTTTTGTACTAGTAGAAGCAAAGCTGTCCATTCTTCTTTGACAAGACTAACAGGGATTCCCTTTGTAAAAATGCTAGTATCCATACCTGGATTCTTCAGAATTTGCTTCCATTGCTGGTCTTTTACTGATCGGTTTTTTGAACCATCTCTCCCCAGTTTGTGGTAGTGAAGTGGCCTGTGCTAAACTGCTTTCGGTGACTGTAAATTTCAGATCTCCTATCTCCACTTGGTTGTCTTTGAAAGAACGTGCAAAAGCCTTTGTGACCTCTCTATGGTAACCCTTGAATTTTTGGATGCACTGGAGCCAATTTGCCTTCTGCAAAGCGTCTTTGATTTGGGGATATCCTTCCAGAAATTTGGAGCCCTCTGGCTCTGCCCTCAAAAGTTTACCCATCAGCTCTCTGGCTTGTCTTACAGCTCTGTTTTAATACTTTGGAGAAAGGGTTATACGGCTTCAACAGTGGCTTCAAGACAATAGATTTACGGCTTCAACACAATAGATTTACGGCTTCAACACAACAGCTGTAATGCACTCACAACAGTGGTCAAAGTTTAGCGGAGAAAAAATGAAACAGAGTATGGTTACGGTGGCAGAGTAGTGAATAAGGCAGAGAAGTGGAAAACAAGGGAAATGCGGAAGTGAATCAACAGCGTGAATGAGATTATACATGCGTAGGAGGGTTATGAATAATGGGAAGAAACGGTTAAGTCCCTTAGATATCGGTCATGAGTGTACATTTGGCTGCGGAATCATAACGCAGAGAGCCGTAGTACAATTGTCTACGTCACTCAGGTACAAAAGTTTTAATGGAAGAGCAGTCGTGTTTGAGTTTTAAAATCGTGATGAATAGGGACTGTTAAGGCTGAGAGATACGCGGATTTCCGGTCGAGTAATGGAAAGGACTGGTAATCATTACATTAAATGGCTAAAAACATAATCCGGAAACCATGCAAAATGTTATAACCGTAGGTTTAGAAATTAGATCATACCTTATGCATCCGCGCTTTGATTCCTTTTGCTCATATGACACTAACCTTTCATTGTTTATTGCTGCTACATGACCTTTTTTCAATTATTGCTGATGACTTTTGGACTGCAGATTCCTTCTTAAAACAGACTGTGTTTTTTTTTTATGCAGGTGCAGAAAGTGTATCGGCTGCAGAATTGGGATGTTGGCTGCGGAATTGCTCCTCAGCTGCGGAAACTGCAGTGATACCCTCTGTCTGCACAAAACAACTTTAGCTGTGTGAAATAAATCTGACAATGACTTTATTGGTGAGATGGAATGTAATGGATGGATGGATGGAAAGAAATGAGGTGGAGTGAGAGTGATTGGATGAATGAGATGGTGAATGAAGTGGGCGAAATGAGATGGAACAAGGAGGAGAGAGATTTTTTTTTTTTTTTGGAAAATGTGAGGTGTCAGGTGACCCTGATTTTCACCTCAGATTTTCTGCATAGGACTGCCAATCAGAGACTGGTTTTCAGGCCTACACTTTTATATATTTTTTTCCTTTTTTTTTTTTTTTTTTCAAAAACCAAAGATTAGGCTGATGGAGGAGAAGAATCCTTCTCCATCAACCTGATTGTAGAATCTTCTTTAAACAACTTGACAAATTCCTCTTTTGAGAGTGGCTTCTGGTAGATCTTCAAGCGATGGCCATTCACAATAAGAGGAGTATGAAATTCATCAATAGTTTTCACTCGAACTGCTCCATTGCTAAAGACTTCATCAATCTCATATGGCCCAAGCCAATGAGTTTGAAATTTTCCTTTGAAGTCTTTAAACTTTGAATCAAACAATAGAGCCCAATCTCCTTTCCGAAACTTCTTCTCCTTGATGTATCTATCATGCCATTTTGTTCTTTGGTGCTGAACTAGATCGGTTCTTAAAATGGCATCTTGTCTTATCTCATCTAGTTCATTTAACTGCCCCATTCTGTGCTTCTGGGCTTCTAAAAGATTCATCCCCAACTGGACTGCCATCTTGAAAGTTTTGACTTGGAACTCAATGGGGAGCAGGACTTCTTTCCCATAAACAAGTTCATAGGGAGAATATCCTGTGGTACTCCTCCATGTAGTTCTATAGGCCCATAAAGCTTCAGGTAGCCTTTCAGCCCAATCTCTTCTATGCAGATGAACAGTCTTGGTGATGATATTCTCAAGGACTTTATTTGTAGATTCCACTTGACCATTTGCTTGCGGATGGTAAGGAGTAGATGTTCTATGCTTGATCTTGTATTCCTCCATCAGCTTCTCCATCAGATTAGATGTAAATTGGCTTCCTTGATCTGTTACAATTTCTCTTGGGACACCAAAACGAGTGAAAATATCCTCAAAAAGAAATTGAACAACTGAATTTTCAGTGGCAGAAGGCAAAGCTTTTGCTTCTACCCACTTAGTAACATAGTCAGTACAAACCAATATATACTTCTTTTGTTTAGATGGCGGATTAATGGGTCCAACGAAATCTAAAGCCCATTTTTCAAAAGGTTCGATGAGTACCTGTGGCTGCAATGGCATCTCACTTGAAAGAGTTGGTCTCCCAATTCTTTGGCAGCTGTCACACCTTCTGACATATTGCTTTGCATCTTTGAAAAGAGTAGGCCAATAATATCCCAAAGAAAGGATTTTATAGGCTGTTCTCTTGTCAGCGAAGTGTCCACCGCATGGCTCGTCATGGCATGCCTTAAGGATGTCAGGCATCTCATCTTCCCGAACACATCTTCTAATCACACAGTCTAGCCCTGTTTTGAACAATTCATTAGAAATCCATGAATAACTTGAACTCTGCTGAATAATATTTCTCTTTTCATTAGGAAAAAGATGTGGAGGTAGTTTCCCTGTAACCAAATAATTAGCAATATCTGCATACCAAGGGGTTTTAGTAGTTATTGCAAACAAATACTCATCAGGAAACTTATCCTCTACAGGAGAATCTTCGTTAGCATTTTGGATTCTAGACAAGAAATCAGCTACTGTATTTTGTTTTCCTGGTCTATCTAACACAGTAATATTGAATTCTTGCAAAAGTAAGAGCCATCTGGTGACTCTGCCATTAGTAACAGGTTTGTTCATTAAATATCTTATGGCAGAATGATCAGTATGAACAAAAGTTTCATAGCCGGTTATGTAGTGTCTAAACTTATTGATCGCATGTACCACAGCTAAGAACTTTTTTTCTGTCACAGTATAATTTAACTCAGAAGGAGTCAAATTTTTACTGGTGTAATAAATGGCATAAGAGATCAAATCCTTTTGTCCCAAAACAACTCCTAGAGCTGTATCTGAAGCATCTGTGGAAATATGGAAAGGAAGTTTCCAATTTGGTCCTCTTAGAATGGGTGCTTCAGATATTCTCATTTTTAAAGCTTCAAATGCAGATTGGCATTCAGGATCCCATTTAAATTCACAGTCCTTTGTAAGTAGTTTGAAGAGCTGGGATGCTATTTTGGTGAAGTTTTCAATAAATCTTCTATAGTACCCAATAAACCCAAGAAAACTTCTAACATCCTTTTGGCAGTTTGGAATAGGTAACTTGGAGATGACCTCAACTTTGGATCTATCAACCTTAATTCCATCTCCTGAAATATGATGTCCTAAAACAATCCCTTCAGTAAACATCATAAAACATTTTTCATGACTTAAAGAAAGATTTGTTTCCTTACATCTTATCAGTACTTTTTCCAAATTTTCCAAAGCTTCTTCAAACGTATTACCATAGACTGTAAAATCATCCATATAGACCTCTACACAATCATGGATTAGATCTGAAAAGATACCTAATACAGCCCTTTGAAAAGTAGCAGGTGCATTGCATAATCCAAAAGGAAGTACTCGGTAGGCAAAAGTTCCCCAAGGACAGGTGAATGTGGTCTTATCTTGATCTTCAGGTGCTACCTGAATTTGATTATACCCACTAAAACCATCCAAGAATGAGAAATACTTCTTACCTGCTAAAGTGTCTAGTACCTTATCGATGAAAGGTAGAGGAAAATGATCCTTTAAGGTTGCCTTGTTCAATTCTCGATAGTCAATGCAAACTCTCCATTTACCATTCTTTTTGGGCACTATAACCAAGGGAGAAACCCATTGGCTATCTAAAATGGGGTAAATGAAGTTTACCTTGAGCAATTTCTGAAGTTCTTCTTTCACGATTTCCCTAAGGTTTGGATTCATCCTTCTCTGTGGTTGCCTAATAGGTCTGCTATTTTCTTCAATATAGATGTGATGAATACAAGTCTTAGGATCGATTCCTTTCATGTCAGTGTATTCCCATGCAAATGCAGTAGAATTTTTTTGCAAAAGCTTGGTTACTTTTTCTTGTTGTGGTCCTTCCAAGTTTCTATTAATATTCAATGTTTTCCCTGGAAGGATTTCAACTGTAGAACTACCAAACTCTTCCATTGAGAAGAGAGACATTTGTCTAGAGGAAAGATATTCAATGTCTGCATCTAACTGAAACCGTGTAGAGTCATATTCTGAAGATATTTTAAAGTTTTCTAATGTATTTAGAATTTGACTGTCTTCACTGATCTCAGAGATGGTTAGAACAGGTTGTATAGTATCCTCATCATCGACCCACTCGTCTTCTCCTATTTCTGTTATTGCTCTTGCTGGAGGATACAAGTTGAATTTCTTGGTTGAATTACCATCTGATATATACATGTCTCCAGACCTACAACTGATAAAAGCATCAGCTGTTGCTAGCCAAGGTCTTCCTAAGATAAGAGGATGTCCTCCTAGATTGTTCTTGGGAGTCAAAATCATAAAATCAACTGGATATTCCCAAGAGTCTAGAGAGACTGGAATGTCTTCCAATACACCATCAGGTTTAATGATTGATCGATCTGCAAGTTGCAGTAAAGTAGGTGTAAAGAGAAGGTTAGGAAGCTTTAACTAATCCATGGTTTGTCTACTCATGATGTTGATAGCGGCTCCTAAGTCAATCAAAGTATTTGGGATTTCAACCCCATTAATATGAGTTTTGACAATAGGGCTACCGGGATCCACATACTTTTGCATGGTAATCTTACCCATCATAATGTCTGCAATTTTTCCAACCAGATGGATCCTTTTGGTATCTCTGGTTTTCTTTCCTGTTTTCTTCAAACTCAACTCCTTTATTGTCTTCGCTAGAATAGGAATTTCCTTTATGGCTTGTAACAAGGGAATCTTGATACAGACATTTTTCAATTCATCTAGAAAGTTATAGTCAGGCAACCAAATTTGTTTTTCCACTCCCCTATCAATTTGCAATCTCTCAGGAAAAGGGGGAGTGGATGAGGATGTAGGTCGCTCAATTATGGGAGTTGTAGGTGTTATTTCTTTTTCTTTTTGCTTTTCTGGGTTTTGAAGTGATGCTTCAGGACCCTTATTGACTTTAAGAGATTCTTCCTCAGAAATGCTTGGCTGTTGAACATTTATAGAAGGTTGATCTAGGATTCTACCTGATCTGAGTTGTACTTCATTGAGAGGAACAATCATATAGGTAGGGAATGGTTGACCTTCCATCATGTAAGCATTTTGAGGGTTCCTATTATTGGGATTTGGTAATGGCTAAGAGGGAAGTTGATTTGACTTCTGTTGGGATTGAAGCAAGAGTTGAGAATTTTGATTTTGTGGAGGAGGTTGTTGTTGTTGAGGGTATGGCAATGATAGTTGTTGACCTTGATTTGGAAGTTGTGGAGCTTGCTGGTTCTGAAAAGGTGGAGGATATTGATAGAATTGAGCAAATCTCCCATAAGGATTTTGCATGCTTTGCATCCATGATTGAAAAGGATTTTGAGGTTGAGACCAGGGTTGTTGCCAAGGATTCCAATTTGGTTGGGGTTGAAAATTCATAGAGTTGTTAAACCCTTGATTCTGTTGCCCTTGCCAAGGTCTCCTTGCAACAAAACAGAGAGATTCAAGTGTATTTGGCTCTTCTTGAAAGACTGCTTTGAGGCCAGGAATTGAAGGACAATCCTTGGTCTCATGAGTTTCTGAGCAAATTACGCATGTTTCTACAACGTGTGCATCCAAGGGACATTCCCTTAAAGCATGTTTCTTTCTACATTTCGGGCAAAAAATGGCCAAAGCCTCAACTTCTGCTTTTTGTTTATTGTGAATCTTAAGGGTATCTAATTGTTCACTAAGACTCCCTAAGATGTCAGTTTTGAATTCATCAAGCATATTGCCAATTTCAGCCCTACTTACTGATCCAGTTGCAGATTTGTTTGCTCTAAGGAGAGAAGGATCTCTAGGCCCTTTTTGAGTTTTTGATTTGCCCCTTGAGAGATGGATACAAAGTTCTGCTATATCACTGAGTGAAAGTTGAGATATATCCCCTTTCCCCATCATGTTCAAGATATCTATCCATTCATCTCTAATGGCTTTTAATAGGAGGGCTTTTAAGGTCTCCTCATCCAAGTTACTCATCTTTGCTCTTTTCAGGTTATATTGAAATCTTTCAAGTAAATCTTCTAGGCTCTCGTCTTCTCTTTGTATCATTTTAAATACCTCGTCCTTGTGATTAGTAGGCATACAATAGTCCAGATACCTATCCAAAAATGTTTGTTTCATTTCATCCCAAGACCTAATGGATTGAGTGAGTAACCCCATGAACCATTTCAAAGCTTGATCTTTCAATGTTGAAGGGAACAATTTGAGTTTCTGAGAGTCATCCAGATAGTCATAAGTTCGACACACAACTTCAAACTCAAATAAAAATGTTTCAGGGTCCTCAGTTCTTAACCCATGGAAATTTGGGAGGACAGATGGCGATATGTTTTTCATAGTAGCTCGGGAATCCTCATTAACAATAGGAAACCCAAATGAGTTATCCCCATCTCTATTTCCTCCTCCAATGGGACCTCTACCTCCTCCATTGTTGTTTCCTCCTCTTCCTCCTCTACCTCTACCTCTACCACCTCCTTCTTCCTCTGCCATGATGGTTCCCCTAGGGATTTCAAGATCTTCTGGTTCTTCTACAAAGGGTGAATGAGAAGAGATTTCTCCTTCTTCTTCAGATGATTCCACTTCCTCAATTACAATTGGTCTTTCTGTAGGAGAAAGAGAAGGGTCTCTTCCTGGTTCAAATTCAATAGAAGGTGTGGGAGAGTCAATTCTTGGCTCTTGAATTCCAGGAATTCTAGGGCTAGGAGTATCGGTTGGAGATGAGGGAGGTGTCTCTTGTCTATTCCTTGAAGCAGATGGACTTGTAAAAATTGAACTTCGAGCTCTAGCTAAAAACCTTCCCCTAAAATCTATAGCTCTATGCATGTCATTTTTTTATTATTATTTTTCTTCAAGTCAAGTTAATAGTTCTTTTTCTGATCTTCCAGGTCACTCTAGGTGCAAGAAGAGAGCATACTCAAGAAACTACTAAATCAATAACTTTCTCTTTTCTGATCCTCCAGATCACTTTGCAGTGCAAGAGGAGAGCATACTTTGATAGGTTATCAACTTCTTTTCTTGAAATTTTATGTTTTATGTTTTTTTTTTCTAAGAATTTGGCTACTTAATTTTCACTTCCCCGGCAACGGCGCCAAAATGTTTAGTCAATTTAGTGTTCCTAAATTGATGTCATTAATTTTCAACCCGGGGCTCGTAAGCTAATGAAGTGAAGGTGTACTATATGTACTTAAGCAACCTCTTAGATCTTTTTGTCATTTGGGGGTGTTGTTTGTGGTCAATTTATCTTCCTAAGATGGAATGGAGGTTTTATAAACAGATGAGTGATAGTGTGTGTAAGGTGATTTCTAAATGAGTGAGTGTGTGTTACTGGTGGTTTCTAACTACCTTCTAAACTTGCAAAGAAAGAGCTTGAAATAAATAACTTGAAATGAAACTGAAAGCAAAGCATAAAAACCACTTTCTAATGGCACTAGTCACTACTCATGCTGCTGCAATAAAAAGGTAAGAAAAACCACTTTAAAGACCAATTATAATGTTCATCTCTTCCTAACACTCTGCTTCCAACATATAGTACTATGTGAAACACGATTAAGAAGTAGTTAGATATAAGTCTCAAAAGTAATCAAGCTCTAAGATGACAAATTATAACACCACTTTGCCTCTCTCCAACATTCTGCTTCCAACATACATTGTAATGTGTAACAAGTGAAGAAAGAGTTAATGATATAAGTCAAAAACTACTCAAAGCAAGCTGTAATTTATTAGTATTCTGATCTCTTAAAGATGAACAACTTATGATAAGGAGACCATCAATATGTTAGCATACAACTTGAGAAACTAAACTAGAAATCAAGCTAGAAAAACAGAGTAAAGGCAGCAACTATGAATATGACAACTGAAAATACCATTAGAGATAAAGCAAATACAACAAAGACACACAATCCCGGGCTAACACCTGCAGAAAACAATCCTGATCAGTTAAAGTAAATGCTGGAAATGAAATGACAGTGAAAGTAAATCAAAACTGTACATGTATTAAAGAAAAGGAAAATTGCTGAATTCAAAAGAAGGAAATGGCAAGAACATAAAGGTAAATTTACTGTACAAAGGCCGTTATGAATGGGGGCCCTCCATCCACAAAACCCAAGGAAAGATCAGCTACTTGAAGGAGTCAAAACAGCACAGTCTTCTATTAACTCATATGCAGAAATTACAGTAAAAAGTGCTGAAACAGCAGCTTCAAAACAGAGTTTCTGTATACACTAAAATTGTAGCAATTACATAAACAAAGCAACTAAAGACTAATCCTTAAGCGTACGCAGACGCTGGATTTTATAGGCGTATGAACAACTGCCTACTGCGTAAAACATGAAACTAGAAATTAACTGACAGTCATGCTAATTAAAGGTACAACAACACGTCAATAGGTCCGTGCGTTATCTGGAGGCTTCTGTCGTCATGGAGGGTGAATCCAAAGTTAGATCCTGTCTCCCATAACCTGCATAGCGTGGAGGAATCGCCATCTGGAGTGACGTGACCTATCAGCTCACGCAGCACCGTTTGAGCTGGCTTTGTTGACCGAAGTTTGATCCACGTTGACCGGAGGTGTGCGTGGCGTTGCTGACCGAACTAATAGCATAGGAACCTTTAACACCTTCATTCCCACGTGCCCATGTGATTTGTTTTTCAAAATGACACGTGGAACATAGAGATCAATGAAAAGGCTGCGGAATGACTAGATAGCTGCGGAATTGCTGAATGGCTGCGGAATTGCTGTGCATATGTCAAAAATCTAGACAAACAGTCAAACATTAGCAAAGTTAACCAATCATGCTTAAAGACATCAAATGTAATGATCTGGATAGTTTTATGGGGAAAATAGGGCAAAAGAGAGAGATAAGTGAGGAAAAGCTGTAGGTAGTGATAGATAATTAGGTGCAAGTTAGAGGCTCTACAACTTCCCACATGAACAAGGGATTTGGTAGACACTTGATCCTTGCATGGGGTTGGATTTATCTTTGGATGACCAGAATAATTTCCTAAGGGTTCTATGGGGTTTGAAGATGGTCTTGACGCTCTTTTTGGATAAAATCTTGGCAATGACATCAATGGTTCCTTTTATGCAAGGGAGAAAGACTTGGTTTACATGTAGGGTGGGGACAGAGGGGTAGGATTTAGGATGAGAGGCGACAAGGAATGCCTTATGAATTTGAGAGGCTGAGTAGCCATTAGCTTTGAAAGATTGGATTAGGTGGGCTTTTTTTTAGGGAAGGAACTGGGGAGCCGAGATTTTAAGGGCACAAGAGATAAGGGTCTTCATCACACCAGAATTTTGTGAAGGGTGGTGGTGAGACTGAGCATGGAGATAACGGTCCGTATGGGTTTTCTTTCGATAAACTTGGTGAGAAAGGGTCCCATCGAGCAGGTGAGAAACAAGAACATCAAGGAAAGGAAGAGAATTATTGGATTCCATTTCCATAGTGAATTGAATAAGGGGAGTAATGTTGTTGAGATGGTCAAGAAAGGCATTGAGGGCTTGACGACCATGTTGCCAAATGACAAAAGTGTCATCAAAAAACCTAAACCAACATTTAGGCTTGAGATGCCAAGAGTTTAGGGCTCTGGCTTCAAAGTGTTCCATGAAGATGTTAGCCACGACCAGGGATAGGGAAGAACCCATGGTTGTTCCTTCGGTTTGCTCATAGATGATGCCATTGTACAAAAAGAAGGTGGAAGAGAGGCAAATACTGATAAGGTTGAGGGTTTCTTCATCTACTAGATTAGAGATTATGCTTAAAGCTTCAGGGACAAGAATTTTTGTGAATAGGGAGACCACATCAAAGCTGACCATAATGTCATTTTCTTCAAGGTGGAAGTTTTTGGATTTATGAATGAAGTCAACAAAATCTTTGACACAAGAGGGGGCGGAGCCTAAAAATGGTTGAAGCTTTATGGCTAAATACTAGATTAGTGCATGGGTGGGGGCTCCTATGGCGCTAACTATAGGTCTAAGAGGGATTTCAGGTTTATGAATTTTGGGAACACCATAGATTTTAGGGGTTTGGGGAATGAGGCATTGTTGACTAGAAGAATCAATGGATGAGGATTTTATGGCTTTAGTGACACGTGGTATGATATTTCTCCCCTAGTGAAGCCCCCACATTTAGGAGCGTAATGGATCTTTGGTGTGACAATCAAACTTTGTGGTGGATTGTACCTGGCACCCCCAATTGCAGTTAAAGGAGAACTTGCTACTCAAGTATACTTTGATATGCTACAAGGTAGCAAGGCTTCCTTCCCTCCAGTGTTCGTGGAGATATGCATATGAGCCAATGGAGTGTTTTCTATTGTGGTGTTCATAGTTGAGGAGAGAGTTTGAAGGGGTTGTTGTTATACTTGGAGTCAAGCCGAAGATGGAGTTGAGGGCCATAGCAGAAGTCCGAGTTTAATTGAAATTATGTACTTCATTTCTCAATAAATGTATGCTTCTTACATTAGTGGAAGAGTTAAGTTACAACCGTCCTGAAGATCTTGATTTGTGCAGAGATGAAGAGCCAAGACTATGCATTGTGTTTTTTTTAAGGTAGCTGTGTTTTTTTTTTTAATTTCAAACATTACCAACTCACTATGAACATAGGGAAGAGTGCACTGAACAACACATTTTCAGCATAGGTAAGAGTGCGCTGATATGAGTAAAAATCAGAAATTCTATTTGAAAAGTGCGATGAGGGAATTTTTCTGTGTGGCCCCATTCATTTCGTAATTTTTAATTGACGATTTGATACTATTTAGTGCCATGTTTGGTTGAGTGTGATTGAAAGGATCCATTGCATGTATATTTATTGAATCCAAGGAGTGCACATGCATATATTTATCATCTTGGAGAATTTTGCGTCAAGATGACTAATCCCTTTGCAAAAACATTTCTAAATGAGGCTAATAAATTGAACACATCCAATTATGTTAACTGGAAATTTAGTTACAAACACTGATAAAAGGTTACGGCGTATGGACAATTACAAATGGACATGAAGTAAAGCCAAGTGTGACTGGAGGTGTGACAACTATATCAATCCAAGATTGGGAGAAGCGGGAAAATGAAGCAAAGGTATTATTAAGGATGTATGTGAAAGATAGTATAATTCATCACATTCGTGATTGCAATACTTCCAATGATAATTGGACTACAATTAAGGATTTGCATGAGACTAAAAATAGAAATCATGTGCTCTTTTTGAAAAGTAAGATCCTCTCCATTAAAATGGAAGAAAATGAAACTGCTATTAATTTCATTTCAAGAATTAAAGAGTTGAAAGATAAGCTAGGAGACATAGGAGAGTCAGTATATAGTACCAATCTTATTACAATCACTTTAAACAGAATGTCAGAGGACTATCAAGTGTTCATTATAGGTCTTGCATCAAGGGAGAAAGCTCCCACTTTTGATGAATTGACAGGGATATTAATTAAGGAAGAAGAGGGACGCGAGAATTTGAAGCCTTAAAATCCAGACTTAGCACTTTTGGCGAAGAATAAATTCTTTAAAGGAAAACAGGGAGAAGGAAGTAAAGGTGGAAGTCCATCTCATTAAAGGTCATCTGTAAATCCAAATCAAAGTATATCACCTACTAAAAATGATTCTAGAATGAAATTGTTTTATTGTGGTAAAAGTGGGCATCTTGCCAAAGATTGTTATAAGAAGAAAAGTGATGAAGCAAGGTATAAAAACATAAGGCATTCAATACATTATGCAGGAGAAGCCCTGAATTACGATATTAAGAATCTCAAGTTGTTTGTGTCTAATGTTGTGTTTTCTGCTAAAACTGATGATGTTAATGCAACAACATAAACTTTGAAACGAGAAATATAAAATCAAAATGAGAACTCTAGCCAAAAAACCCCAAAAAAACATGAAAAACAATCCAAAAAATGAAAAGTGTGTATTCTGGAATGATGTTTTTATTTTTTTTAGGGTTAATTTTCAACATATTTAAAAAATGGCAGTAAAACCAATTTTTTTTGTGCAAAATAAATGAAAAAACACACTAATGTTTTTGGTAGAATAACATTTTTCTTTCCCAGGTATAATTTCAACATTTTTTAGTAATGATGATAAAGATAAAATAATGGGATCCGAAACACATTAAAATTCCATTAGTTTTCATCCATGTCATTAAACATATAATAACATGACACTAAAGATCACTAAAATTCTAATTGTTTTCAACCATAACATTAAAAAAAAAGTACTTGGAAAATTTTTGACCATAGAATTAGAAAACTCTAAGTTTTCAACACATTTAAACCATGACATTATGGACAAATTACATGACTAAATTATTCAAAATATCAATACTTGTAGATTGAATGAAACATAAATTATATCTCTAAGTTATTGTTGCATTGTGGATATTCTAAAAAATAAAACTCATCATAATTAAAACATATAATCCAACAAACATAAAAATGACTCATAACTTCATTTAACATCATATGGAAATCAAAATTTTTATTTCAAGATAGATGCAAACATCAATTATATAAATTGTCTTTGACAAATGTTCAAAATCACTCATATCTTCTTGCACACCATCATAATTCACATATTCAAATGAATGACTAGATGTAGATGAAGATGTTCCATATTATTCTATTTCATCAACTAGTGCCCCATTTGGGTCCACATGCATACCCACCATTTCAGGTTTCAAAATTCTTCTAGATCTATGACTGGGTTCCACAGAGTCCCATCTCAACACTGTTTCTTCTGGTAACAACCTCTTCAGAATATCTATTGTCTTGAAGAAAAGAGTTCCTCTCTTTATTTAATTGAAGTCATAAACAAGTACTTCAACATCCTCCAATTTTAAGAGGTCCATGCGGCGACGATTTATATTTGTACCCTTTCCTTTTCTCTTTTCGCCAATTTTTTATCAACTACCATCTCTGGCTTGTACACACTTGAATTGGTGTGTATTTGTGGCATACCAATGTACTTCAACACCTGCAACATCTTCATTTTCTGTAATGACATTTATAACCTTAGAAACCTAGAATGGATAACCATTGGCATCTCCATCTACTAGCATTGCGATCATGCAACCCTCCTTAATATCCTATACTGAACCCCTGTAAAGGTCTTCCATGGCTTCATGTTGTGCATGAGATATTCTGGAACTAATATACACTTCTCTTTCCTCTACCTGTGAAGAATTAATAATACCTTGAGACTATTGTTATTCAACAATGTTTCTTTCCTCATGTTCATTTGACACATTTTGTGGCCAAATAAATGGAGTTTTCAAAGGTATATCTTAATTTGTTGTTCTTGAAATGATATCACTTTGATTATTGAAAAAAGACTCCCACCAAACTAAATCAACAATATCAAAGTACTCATATGTATATCTAATACATTTTTTATTTTCTTCCAGGCAACCAGAATAATTTATATCTCTCTTCTGCCTGCATGCATTATGAACTTCAGCAACTGATCGTAATAACAATATATTTGACACAAATATTGGATGATCTGGAATGAAACTCAAAAATGCCAAACCTGATGACGACGCCCATTCTACAGTAGTTGAATACTTCTTGCCACATATTAGTGTTTTCCCATCAATTTTTTTGAATTGCAATTGATGTTGGAAGCTAATGTTATTAAGTTGTTCAATGCATTTCTCCTCACCATGCGATCCAAGAATAAACATTCGCATGTCAACAGTTTCTTCCAAAACATCAAAAATAAGCTCTGGTATGTATAATTTCTTAATACATTCAATTAACGATGGAAAGCTACCAACATCCTTCCACCCTAATGTGACTGAAAAACGATTGAACATCTGATCAATATGGTCATGAGTGTGCCCAACAAGAAGGGAACCAACCTTTACCTTTTGAAAAATTCTCAATTCAACAAGCATGTTTAGATATCCAAAACCAATCTAATTTTTGTTTTCACAACAAGTGTTGTCCAATTGTAGATACAAAACTTCAGGAAGATTACTAGACCAATGAGAAAGCACATCATGAATTATGGTTATTGTCAGATTTTCATCATTATGAATATTTGGAGCTCTGAAGTATACCCTTGGCAACATTTCCCCATTGAAGACCATACAACCAACCAAGTGATACTAAATATTGTTTTCCTCCTATAATTTTTTGGGTGTGCAAACAAAATGTGGTAGAAGTGTTCTTTTTATTCCACACCATCAATTATCAAACCCAAATATCTATTTGGATTATCATAACACTTCTTTTGATGCTTGTACAACTTTTTCCTTTCACTTGTTTCTTGTTCGTGATGCTCTTGAAGCACTTTGACAATGGAATCTACACAACATAAAAGAAAGTCATTTTTAAATACATTTTCAGAGTTGATGACTATACAAATTTAAAAATTAATTTTATGAATGCTTACCTCTTTCTGACCCTTCACATTTATCCCTTTTTTATTTAAGAGAAGCACATGTACTGCAAACCCCCATCCTTTTCTTCTTAGGAATATGTACATTGTTGAATTATCTTCCATATCTTCACAAAATATTGATATGTAATAAATCGACCATTTCCTTCAAAACCTTCTGCATATTATTTGTATAAGTTGTAGATTTTGCGTCTTGAGAAATTATCTGGAATATATATTGTCTCTCTATTTGGCATACACTCTCCATGCTTTGAAAAGAATTATTTCATCCATGACACTATAGTTTTTTATAATGGCCCAAACTATCGTTTATGACATACTTCTGAATAAAATGTGGGACCCTTTTCCAAATTTTCTTGGATTATTGACAGATGAAAATTACCCATTGAATGAAACATTTTGAAAGTATTTCTATAGATAAATAAAGACCCAATATGATAATCATAACCTGACAATGTAGATTGCATGGACCCCACTAAATATGAATTTTGCATGCTTTTATTCATTGACAAATATCTCTTCCTTTCCTCTAATGCAAACTTGAAATCCATATGTTTCAAGCAATCCTTTTGACAACATTCACTTGAACAACCCCTTGTATGACTAGAAAATCTTGGATTGATACAAAAAGGTCTGCTCCTACTCCTTGATATGATATTTGATGGCAACGTATCCATCATTTAATCATCATATGTAGAAGAATTTTCATCATCATTAGGAGGAATATTATCCTCACTATGATCATCTATGCTTTTGAAATACTGACTTGGACGATATTCTTCATCTTGCCCTTCATCAGTGCTACCCTCATAATCCTTAGAATTAAGACTAAATGGAAAATTTGACTCTCTATTTATTGGATATTCTTCATCATGTGCATTGTCAGTGCTTCTCTCATAGTCCATAGGATTAGGACTATGCGGAAAATGTGACTCTTTACTTACTGGAAATTCTTCATCTTGCCCTTTGTCATTGTTGCTCTCACAGTCTTTAGGATTAGGAATAAGTGGAAAATGTGACTCTCTATTTACTGGAAATTATTCATCCTTCCCTTCATCACTACTTCTCTCATAGTCCTTAGGATTATGACTAAGTGGAAAATGTGACTCTCTATTTACTGGAAATTCATCATCCTACCCTTCGTCACTACTTCTCTCATAGTCCTTAGGATTAAGACTAAGTGGAAAATGTGACTCTCGATTTATTGGAAATTCTTCATCCTAACCTTCATCACTGCTGCTCTCATAGTCCTTAGGATTAGGACTAAGTGGAAAATGTGACTCTCGATTTATTGGAAATTCTTCATCCTAACCTTCATCACTACTGCTCTCATAGTCTATAGGATTAGGACTAAGTGGAAACTGTGTGTTGACACCTAATCATCAGGATTGGGTGAATAAGTGTAACTGATGTAAATAAATAATGGAAAATATGAAGAGGTACCGGGAGATGAAATGAACAATCTCTCCCTCATGTATATAATAAAGACCAACATGAATGAATATAACGAATTGATTTTGAGGAGTTACTACCTGGTCTGACATGGTATCAGAGCTAGCGCCATTTTTGGCTTCCCTCTGCTTTGTAATTCCCTATTCTACATATGTGTTGCCTTTCATAAAAGCGCTGCTTCTCCTGGTTCTGACAATCTAATAGCACTCCTCTCTCATACTTGTGATTTAGGGTAACGGTCTTCACTGAGATGGTCAGTCGGTTGGTATACTGTAACGCCATACCACCATATTTCGGTGCGCCATACCACCATATCTCCGCTCGGTTGTATCTCTGAGTAGCCATACCACCATATCTCTGCTCGGTTGGTATACTATAATGCCATACCACCATATCTCTGCGCGCCATTGGTGGTGCTGCCCAGGTATGATATAATGCATTCAATGGTCACCGAGTGGTAGTTGTGGAGCCGGTGCTTGCCTCCGAGAACGTGGAAGCTAATGAAGCCTTCCGGAATGTCGACGACACCATCCATCGATAACCAATTGCCAAGAAACCGATGCATTTGGATTATAAGCTCCTCTTCCTCAGGCGAAATGTTTCCACGCTTGATATCGGGGCGAAGATGATTCATCCACCATAATCTACAGCTCTTACCAGAGCGCTCCAGACCTGCTTGCTTGGGAAGATAACTCCAACGACCTGCTCTATGGGCATTTATATAGTCGATCTCCACTGCGCTTTGAGCGGTATTATTGTGATGGTGCTGCATTGACCATAAAATGACCAGCAACCTAGATATCTTCCATGACATAAGTCAGTGGTGTTGAAGTAGTGGTATGTACAACAAATTCTGCTTTCGACAAACGCCAATCTCATTCGTTTGAATAAGCTAGAAGTTGTTTTTATGGTGTGTTAAATCATTTTTTTATGCCTACACGTTAACCATTTTTGAAGACCGTGTATTATACAAGCCGTGAAGTTGTGTTCCATTGAGTTCTTAAAGGGTGCATATATATAAACATCGAGTTTTTTAAAGATGACTTATGGTCATTATAAGTGGTGGCATATTTAAAGGCTCATAAGTGAAGTTTTATAATATTAAATGTTTTATGTCCAAAAAAAAAAGTTTGCTGCATAATTGAGGTTCTATGTTGAGGTGTGGCTGCTGGAATGTGAGCTGGAGTCTAGTATTCTACCTCTGTCGGTGCGTATGACCTCTGGTTGGTATGCATTGAAGGGAGTATCGTAGGGTGCGATAAGAGTGGAAGTCAAGTTAGAGGTATATAATTGCCTCCTATGTACTTATTAGACTGCTACTTTGAATATGTACTGATTTTTTATGTGAGTTATGCAACTCTAATTTTTGGTCACAGTACATTCTAAATGAACCAACATATTGCGTATTTCCTTGGTGATGAAACTTCATATGGTGGATTTAAGACTGTTGGTTTTAATACACTGTTGTTTTCATTATCCCTCATTATTTTTTCAAAGTTAAACAGAGTTTGCCACCAGAAGTACAATTTTTTACACTATATTGCCAGAATTATTTTTTTTTACAGCACACAGATTTTATAATGCATTCGATCATATGTATTGTGGGAATAGTTCTCATTGGAAAGGAGAACTATCCTAAGTGGTCTCGGATGATAAAACACACCCTCATTTTCAATGAGTTTTGGAAAGGAGTGTGTGTTGGAGACAGAGACAAAGAGCTAGAACAACCTACCTCAGACAAAGAGTTCGCCATTTGGGAAAATAAGAACATAAAATCCTATGCATTAATTGCAGCATCTATAAGTGAAGAGGTGAGTCGCCATATTTCGCCATTTTCAACTACTTTCGAAGCCTTACAAAAGCTGAAAGAACTCTATGACTCACATTCTGCACTTGAAGTTGTTCAACTCATGATTAAACTCTTCACTCTTGAATTACAAAATAATGATCCTCTTGCTCTTGCATCCGAAGTAAAATCTATAATGCATGATATCAAAGCCACTAAGGTTGAATTGGATATTCCTCTTATCACAATTCTCAAGGAACTTTATCCTACTTACTCCAATTATCTTGAGTCATTGCAAGCAAATGGAAATATCAAAGATATTACCTTTGACTCTCTTGTGAAAAAAATTGCTGAAAGAGAGAAAGCTTTTGGAAAGAAGACAACCCTTGAATCTTCTGAAGAGGTTGTGTGCCTTGCTCATAAAGAAAAGAATCTTGCCTAAGATTCTTCCAGAGGAAGAGGTGGTCGAAGCGAAAGAGGAAGATATTTCAGAGGCATGGGGGGCAGACACTCTCAAGGAGAAAAGTCAGATTTGCACTGCATACGCTGCAAAAGAAATGGATCACATGATGCCTCTACATGCAGGTTACCTTGGGACAAAATTGAGTAGCAAAGAAACCAACAGAAAGGTAAAAATAATGACACAGACAAAGGTAAGGCACTTGAATCCGCTTGCCACTTGCTTCTTGGAAAAATGATTGGTTGCTTGATTCAGGAGCAACTTGCCACATGACTCATAGAAAATATTTTTTTGAAGAATCTACTAACAATGTTGATGGAGCAGTATACTTTGTAGACCAATCAAAACTCAAGCCATCAGGGCTTGGCACAATCAGGCTTAAATTGCCTAGTCTTCCAGACTTTCTTCTGCATCATGTTCTATATCTCCCACAGCTGAAGAGAAACTTGCTATCCTTGGTCCACATCCACCAACAAGGTCACTCCATTCATATATTTGATGGCAAGCTTGAGGTGAGAAAAGCATCTAACCACTCACTTGTCATGGGGGGAATAGACGAAGAAAGGCTTCTCAAGCTGCAGGGTACCTCTACTCGTGCACAACATTTCTCATACAACTCTGATTATGAAGAAGGTACACTTCCATCAAGTTTATTATGGCATGCTAGATTTGGACATTTGAACTATGATAGACTTTGCTTGTTGAAGAAAAATGGTGTTGATGATTTGCCTACAATTCCTAGGAAACTTAAGCAATGTGATGCTTGCATTCTAAGAAAGCATAGCAAACAGTCTTTTCATGATTCACATTCAAGAGCACATAAAAAACTTGAACTCATTCATTCAGATTTATGTGGTCCAATGAATGTTCCTTCTGCAAATGGCAATAAATATATGATGGCATTTATTGATGACTACACCAGAATGTGTTGGGTTTATTTATTGAAGAACAAAGTTGATGCTTTTCAAACATTCAAGAACTCTCATACATGGATTGAAAATGATGCACAATCTCATATTGGCTCTATTTGCACTGATAATGGAAAAGATTATACTTCAAATGAATTTTAAAACTATCTTCACCAACATGGGATCAAACATCAAAGAATTGTGCCTTATAATCCCCAACAGAACGGTGTAGCTGAAAGAATGAACAGGACAATCTTAAATATGGTACGCTCCATGATGTTTTTCAAAAATGTAAAATTGATGTTTTGGGTTGATGCAGTTCTATGTGCTGTATATATAAAGAATAGATGTCCATCTAATGCTATTAGAAACAAGACTCCATATGAAATGTGGTATGGGCACATTCCTTCGGTAAAGCATCTCAGAGTATTTGGTTCCACCTATTATGCCTTGATACCAAAGGTACATAGAAACAAAATTGGTGCAAGAAGTCGTAAGTGTATCTTCCTGGGGTATTCAAACACCTCCAAAGCATACCGTCTCTATGATGAAGTCAATAAAAAGTTTGTTGTATCTAGAGATGTAATCTTTCTTGAATCATCCAAAACTGACAATGTTGTTGAGTGGCAACTTGATTGCTTGGATAGATTCGTAAATGCAAAATCATTTCAAGAATTTGATAATCAGATTCCACATCTTGAAGGGGGGATTCCTATACTAGATCAACCTATGGAATCTTCTTCTGAAGAACTCTCTCCCCCGCATGAAACTCCAACAACGGATGATACTTTAAGTGATGTGATTGATAGAATTGGGAGACTCAATCTTGATTCAGTCCCAACTCAATCAACGGAGCAAGCTGGACCATCTGAGAAAGGTCCCCCAAAGTGGATGACAAAGACACTTGAAAGTGTTCATCTTGATGAGGTTGGAAAGACAAGAACTAGAAATTCAAACCGGAAAAGTGGAGGTGATGTAGATGACTCTGATTCACCTGTTGATATGGATGTTTCTTATGATTGTGAATTGAATTTGTCTACAGATTTCGACCCAACTTCCTTCAAAGAATCTTCTTCTCATGATGAATGGAAAGAAGCGATGCAAAAGGAGTATGATGCCTTGATAAAGAATGGCACTTGGAAGCTGGTTGATCCTCCATTAGGAACAAAACCAATTGGCTGCAAGTGGGTCTACAAGAACAAGTATAAAGCAGATGGCTCACTTGACAAGCACAAAGCTAGGCTTGTGGCAAAAGGTTTTGCACAGAAGGAAGGGGTCGATTATGAGAAGACTTTTCCCCCATAGCAAAATGGGCTACCATCCGAACACTCTTTGCCCTAGCAGCTTAGAACGGTTGGAAAGTCCATCAAATGGATGTAAAAACTGCTTTCTTGAATGGATATCTAAAAGAGAATGTTTTTATGTCCCATCCTGAAGGATTTGCTGTGAAAGGACATGAACATAAAGTATGCAAACCTGTGAAATACTTGTATAGCCTCAAACAAGCACCGCAAGCCTGGTATGAAAAACTAACTGAGCATCTTCTGAAACTCAATTTCAAACATTATGATCTTGATGATGCAACTTTATTTGTCAAGAAAGTTGGCAAAACAGTTGTATATCTTGTGGTATATGTAGATTATCTTTTGATGACAGGGAACAATGAAAGCTACATTGCATCCATAAAGAAGGAATTGAAGAAAGGTTTTGAAATGACTGATTTGGGCTATGTTCATTACTATCTTGGTATTGAAGTAACTCAATATCCGAAGTCCATATTTCTTTCTCAAAAGAAGCACATTGGAGGTCTGCTGAACAGGTTTGGCATGACAGAATGCAATCCTCTTACTACTCCAATGGAACAAAACTTAAAGCTCACATCCATTGAAGGAAAAGAATTTGAGGATGCAACAAAGTATAAACAGCTTGTAGGAAGTCTCAACTACCTAATTCCTACCAGACAAGACATTTCGTTTGTTGTTGGAATCCTCTCCAGGTTTATGCAAAAGCCTTGTGAGGGACATTGGTCTGATGCAAAAAGAGTTCTAAGGTACTTGAAGGGAACTCAAGACTTTGGAATCAAGTATACATAGGTGGACGACTTCAGCTTGATTGGATACTCTGATTCGGACTTCGATGGAGACAAAGAAACTGGGGTATCTACTTCAGGTTATGCTATGATTCTTGGATCAGGAGCTGTCTCTTGGA
This sequence comes from Pinus tabuliformis, assembly GCA_031772625.1. NCBI lineage: Eukaryota > Viridiplantae > Streptophyta > Pinopsida > Pinales > Pinaceae > Pinus > Pinus tabuliformis. The sequence goes on along the minus strand of CM062815.1, from coordinate 954,672,545 downwards.
GATCACGCAAACAATCAGTTCCAACAAATTCCATAACAGAAGCAGAATATGTGGCAACATCTAAGGCAACAAAAGAAATTGTGTGGCTCATGAAAATTCTTGAAGATTTGCAGGTAAAACAAGTACAATAGGCTCCACTCATGATTGACAATACCTTGGCAAAAAACTTGGCCAAGAACCCAAAGTTCCATGATCAAACGAAGCACATCAATACTAAATATCACCTAATTCAACATCATGTTGAGGTAAAAACAATCCATCTCCGCCATTGTTCCACTAATGAGCAAATTGCAGACATCTTCACCAAAGCGCTTGGAAGAGAAGAGCTTGAACGATTCAGAACGATGCTTGGACTCACCAACATCCCTTCAGATTAAGGGGGGGAATGTTGACACCTAATCATCAGGATTGGGTGAATAAGTGTAACTTATGTAAATAAATAATGGAAAATATGAAGATTCACTGGGAGATGAAATGAATAGTCTCTCCCTCATGTATATAATAAAGACCAACCTGAATGAATATAACGAATTGAGTTTGAGGAGTTACAGCCTGGTCTGACACTGTGACTCTCGATTTATTGGAAATTCTTCATCTCGACCTTCATCACTGCTGCTCTCATAGTCCATAGGATCAGGACTAAGTGGAAACCGTGACTCTCTATTTATTTGAAATTATTCATCATTCTCTTTACCACTGTTGCTTTCTTAGTCCATAGGATTAGGACTAAGTGGAAACCGTGACTCTTTATTTATTTGAAATTCTTCATCCTGCCCTTTATCAGTGCTGCTCTCACACTCCTTAGGATTAAGACTAAGTGGAATATTTGACTCTCTATTCATAGTGAAATAATTTTCATTAAATTCATCAATATGAATAGAGTTGTTACACGATGAAGATGTTGACGCTTCACAAAGAGAAACTTCACTATCAGAAGAATCTATGGCTTTCAAATAGAAGAGGTTGAATGATACAAATGCACTCTCTCCTAATGATAATATATAGCTTAAATAATGAAAAGTTCCCTCAAAAAATTTTGGCCAAAATTTTCCCTCCAAAATTCTTTTTTCATGTATTCCCTCCAAAATTTTCTTCCACAATTTATTGAATAATTCTAACTAAAATTTTCTCATGAAATTAAACTTTTAAACTAAATATTTTACCTAAATTAATCTTTTACTTAAACTATATAGCATTTACTAGACAATTGAATTTATATATTTTTAACTTGTATCATATCTTCTGTCCCACATTTAAAATAAATTACTATATCGACATAACATGATATATATATATATATATATATGAAGTTTTTATATAAAAAAGATTAATACCACATTCACCCTACAGTAAAACAATTCCGTAATTTCCGCTATGTCATAAATTTCATTATCACTATTCCTCACATCACATCAAGACTTTTTGAGGTTTCATGATTTTGTGGAGCAGCTACATTGTTATCAACAACATATTCAACGAGATATTATCACATTTGAAAGGTTAGTTTCCCTTTTGCTGAGTGCAAGTCTTAAAATCTCATAGGTTTACTAGTAGTTATGTGTCAGTTGGGTTGTTATGTTCGCACAGAATACCAGACAAAAAACACATTCCAGTGTAAAAAAAATAACATTTTATTAACGAAATTTAGATTCCTTTTACAAATTAAAAATTGACATGATCTAGGATTACCCAACAGCCCCCTGGAAGGCAGAGGGCCACTATGTCAGCAGTGGGTAGGTGGGTCCGATCGTGGTTTTCTCAGTTGTGGGCGTGCCTACCGGAGGTAGAGTGCCCCCTAGCCTACCAGGGGGCCGATCTGCCCTAGGCGGTGGGCGTGCCCACCCGTGACATCCACCCCCACGGCCTAGCCTGCCCATGGGGTGAGGGACAATTCCCGGAATTGACCCTCACCCCCTGGGCGGGCTGGGTCGTGGGGGGGGGGGGGGGTGGAGGGGGGATGGGTCTTTTAATATTAATATGTGCATGTTTTTGGTCTTTATTCATTTTTAGATTTTGTTTCGTTTTGTTTTTTTACTTAAGCTATTGGTTTTTTTGTAATTTACTGATTTATATATGTGTGCATATTTTTTGCAGGAAAATGAAATCAAGGAAGATTTTTGTGAATCTTTCTGGACCAAAGACTGCTAAAATTGGAGGTGGATCCTCAAAAAATACTGTTGAACGAACCCGACCTGAGGTAATAACTACAAATCTAGCAAGTGTCTCAAAGGATAAGAAGTTGATTTCTTACTAGAAGAAATCATAAGAAGCGAAGAATACAAAACTTATATGGTTTGTAAAAGATAAAAAAGGCAAACAATATCTGCAGATATATCTATATGTTGATATCCCTAATGATAGTGGAAGTTATGAGGTGCTAGGAAAAGTACTAGACATGTGTTTGATACCAGATACTGAAGTTGTTTATGTACTTACAAAACTGCCCAAGTCACATGACAAGATTAGATATCAGTTTGCATTGTCAATGTATGACACAACAGATGATTCTACAAAGATGTGTAAACAAATCATAAATGAGATTGCACAAGATATCGTAAGTATTGTTATTTATATTTATGTGTTTTTCGTTATTGTAACTGTATCATTATATCTTTTATAAATTAGTTTTTGTTGACATATGATATCTTGTTTGATAGAACTTTATTGAAAATCTTTCAATTATGTTGGGAGGAATTTATTTTCTAGAGCAAGATATTATGAATGTTTTCAACAGTTTGTACTAACGGTCAGAAGAAGATATCAGACACAAGCAAAAAAAAGTAATTCATGATGCTACAAAACTACACCCAAAGGATCAACAAAGAATGCATATAGTGGCTAAATCTGGCAAAACTAGCCATGTTACTTTTGAAGAGGAGGAAGTTGAAAGTGAAGCTGAAGAATATGTTGACATTACTGATGATGAGATTAGAACTAATGTTAGAAAGGAGAAGAGCTATAAAATACCAAAATAAAAAAATGCCCAAGAATGTCTCTGTTCTAGTTGATGACGAGGATGTTACTTATCTAGAAGAAAAGAGGAGGAAGAAAATAAAAGTTGATCATTCTCAAAAAATCATGGCCATCAATTATCAAACCCAAATATTTATTTGAATTATCATAACACTTCTTTCGATGCTTGTACACCTTTTTCCTTTCACTTGTTTTTTGTTCGCGATGCTCTTGAAGCGCTTTGACAATGGAATCTATACAACATAAAAGAAAGTCTTTATTACTTTTTCATAGTTGATGACTATACAAATTTAAAAAATAATGTTATGAATGCTTACCTCTTTCTACCCATTCACATTTATCCCTTTTTTATTTAAGAGAAGCACATGTACTGCAAACCCCCATCCTTGTCTTCTTAGGAATGCGTACATTGTTGAATTATTTCTTCCATATCTTCACAAAATATTGATATGTAATAAATTGACCATTTCCTTCAAAACCTTTTGCATATTCTTTGTATAAGTTGTAGAGTTTGTGTCCTGAGAAATTATATGGAATATGTATTGTCTCTCTATTTGGCATACACTCTCCATTCTTTGAAAAGAAGTCTTTCATCCATGACATTGCAATATTTGATAATGGCCCAAACTGTCGTTTATGACGAACTTCTGAATAAAATGTGGGATCCTTTTCAAAATTTTCTTGGATTCTTGACAGACAAAAATTACCCATTGAAGGAAACATTTTGAAAGCCTTTCTATAGATAAATAAAGACCCAATATGATAATCATAACCTGATAATGTAGATTGCATGCACCCCACTAAATATGAATTTTAGATGCTTTTATTCATTGAAAAATATCTCTTCCTTTTCTCCAATGTAAACTTGAAATCCATATGTTTCAAGCTATCCTTTTGACAACATTCACTTGAAATGAGAGAACTAATAGAACTTCTTGTGAGATATTCTGCTCTACCCTTTATATAACTAGAACATCTTGGATTGATATGAAAAGATCTACTCCTACTCCTTAATACGATATTTGTTGGCAACGTCTCCATCATTTAATCATCATCTATATAAGCATTTTCATCATCGTTAGGAGGAATATTATCCTCACTATAATTATTTATGCTTTTGAAATACTGACTTGGAGGATATTCTTCATATTTCCCTTCATCATTGCTACTATCATAATCCTTAGAATTAAGACTAAATGGAAAATTTGACTCTCTATTTATTGGATATTCTTCATGATGTGCATTGCCAATGTTTCTCTCATAGTCCATAGGATTGGGACTGTGCAGAAAATGTCTCTTTACTTACTGGAAATTCTTCATCCCGCCCTTCGTCATTGTTGCTCTCATAGTATTTAGGATTAGGACTAAGTGGAGAATGTGATTCTCTATTTACTAGAAATTATTCATCCTTCCCTTCATCACTACTGCTTTCATAGTCCTTAGGATTAAGACTAAGTGGAAAATGTGACTCTCTATTTACTGGAAATTCATCATCCTACCCTTCGTCACTACTTCTCTCATAGTCCTTAGGATTAAGACTAAGTGCAAAATGTGACTCTCAATTTATTGGAAATTATTCATCCTGACCTTCATCACTGTTGCTCTCATAGTCCTTAGGATTAGGACTAAGTGGAAAATGTGACTCTCGATTTATTGGAAATTCTTCATCCTGGCCTTCATCACTGTTGCTCTCATAGTCCATAGGATTAGGACTAAGTGGAAACCGTGAATCTCGATTTATTGGAAATTCTTCATCCTAGCCTTCATCACTACTGCTCTCATAGTCCATAGAATTAGGACTAAGTGGAAAACGTGACTCTCTATTTATTTGAAATTATTGATCATTCTCTTCATCACTTCTGCTCTCATAGTCCTTAGGATTAGGACTAAGTGGAAACTGTGACTCTTTATTTATTTGAAATTCTTCATCCTGCCCTTTGTCAGTGCTGCTCTCGCAGTCCTTAGGATTAGGACTAAGTGGAATATTTGACTCTCTATTCATAGTGAAATAATTTTCATTATATTCATCAATATGAATAGAGTTTTTTTGCGATGAAGATGTTGCTTCACAAAGAGAAACTTCACTACCAGAAGATCCATGGCTTTAAAATAGAAGATATTGAGTGATACAAATGCAATCTCTCCTAATGATAATATATAGCTTAAAGAATGAAAATTTCCCTCCAAAACTTTCGTTTCATGTATTTCCCTCCAAAATTTTCTTCTACAATTCATTGAAAAATTTTAACTAAAATTTTCTCATGAAATTAAACTTTTAAACTAAATCTTTTACCTAAATTAATCTTTTACTTAAACTATATAGCATTTACTAGACAATTGAATATATATTTTAACTTATATCATATCTTCTATCCCACATTTAAAATAAATTACTATATCGCCATAACATGATTTATATATTAAGTTTTTATATAAAAAAAAATTAATACCACATTCACCATGTGGTAAAACAATTCCGTAATTTCTGCTATATCATAAATTTCATTATCACTATTCCTCACATCACATCAAGACTTTTTGAGGTTTCATTAAAAGACTTGGAGTGATTTTGTGGAGTAGCTACATTGTTATCGACAACACATTCAACGAGAGATTATCACATTTGAAAGGTTAGCTTCCATTTTGATGAGTGCAGGTCTTAAACTCCCATAAGATTACTAGTAGTTATGTGTCAGTTGGGTTGTTATTCGCGTAGAATACCAGACAAAAAACACATTCCAGTAAAAAAAATTAACTTTTTATTAACGAAATTTAGATTCCTTTTACAAAATAAAAATTGACATGAGCCAGGATTACCTGACAGCCTCTTGGAAGTCAAGGGGCCACTATGTTAGCAGTGGGCGTAGTGGGCCCGGTCGTGGTTTTCCCAGTTGTGGGCGTGCCTGCCCGGGGCAGAGCACCCCCTAGCCTACCAGGGGGTTGCTCTGCCCTAGGCGGTCACTCCCATGGCCGGGCGCGCCTGCCCACAGGTACATGCCTGTGGGTGGGCACTCTCGACCGTGGGCGCGCCCACCCGCGGCACCCACCCCCACAACCCAGCCTGCCTAGGGGTGAGGGATGATTCTTGAATTGGCTCTCACCCCTTAGGCGGGCTTGGCTGCAGGGGTGGGGGGTGGAGGTGGGTTGCATATTTTAATATTAATATGTGCATGTTTTTGGTCTTTATTCATTTTTAGATTTTGTTTTGTTATCTTTGTTTACTTAAGCTATCGGTTTTTTTGTAATTTATTGATTTATATATATGTGCATATTTTTTGCAGGAAAATGACATCAAGGAAGATTTTTATGAATCTTTCTAGACCAAATACTACTAAAACTGGAGGTGGATCCTCCAAAAATATTGTTGAACGAACCCAACCTGAGCTAATAACTACAAATCTAGAAAGTGCCTCAAAGGATAAGAAGATGATTTCTTATTGGAAGAAATCATAAGAAGTAAAGCATACAAAACTTATATGTTTTGTAAAAGATAAAGAAGGCGAACAATATCTGCAGATATATCTATATGCTGATATCCCTAATGATATGCATAGTGTTTCGAATCCAAAAGACTAATAAAATTCTATGATGAGTATCATATTAAACATAATCACTCCACAACCTATTACCCTCAAGGTAATGGATTGGCTAAGTCCTCAAATAAAAGTCATATCATAATTATCAAAAAATTGTTAGAAGAAAATAAGAAGGCTTGGCATACAAAACTTAAGTTTTCTTTGTGGGCAGACAAGATCAACACTAAAATGTCAATAGGTACTACCCCTTTTCAGTTAGTTTATGGTGTTGATGTAGCATTCCCGGTTTCAATTTGAATCCTTGTTATTAGATATTTACAAGAATTAAGAGAAGAACTAAATCATCTACAAAGAAGGATAAATCAATTAATAGAGATCCAAGAGGAAAGAGAGAAGGTGTATGAAAAGGCTCAAGAAGTTCATAATCAAATCAAAAAGGCTTTTGATAAAAAGACAAAAGTAAACGATTTTAAGTGCCAATACCTAGTTTTGAAATGGGATGTCCACATTGAGGATAAAGGTAAGCACGAGAAGTTTGACAACATCTGGAAAGGTCCATACAAAATCGAAACTTTCCGTGGTAAGAACAGTTTCATTTTGTAATATCTTGAAGGAGTGTTGTTGCTAGGAGGTCCAATCAATGGATGTTTCCTGAAATATTATTTTTCTTGAACAAAGAATGCTTTAATTCCCTTGTGAATATCTATATATTTTTTAAAGTATTTGCAAGTGTGGATGAAACATTACGAAGAACTTGAAGCCTGGGGAGAAGGCCCTAAGTTTCAGATGATGTTTATTAGAAAATAAATGTTTTCACAACTCTTATGTTTTTGTTTCAAAAAATCCTCGAGACTGTAAAAGAACATATTTTTAGATAGATGTTTTCTTTTTATATATAGTCAAGCTAAGCAATACTTTTAGAAATAATTTCTGTAATAAGTAGAGCTTTGATCTATGGGGTTCCTGCTACCATTTATGATCGGCAATATCCCCGTGGAGCCAGCTATTACCACTTTTTTATTTTTTGTAAATGCTCATAGTTTTAGTGTCAGCGATTTTTTTTTGTAATAAATAGGGAAATTCTGATAATGTGGTTATCAACGTTTATCAACTACAAAAAAAAAATGATTAACGGGAATACGCTGACAACGAGAGTGTCAACTTTATCAGGTATTTGTTGATAGAGGGAATATCAATGCCAAAAATGAAATTTGAATTTCGATTTTTTACAATGCGCTCACACATTCCACGTTAGCGATATGGTAATTATTGATCAATCACGCCACGATTAACCTGGAGGTGAAAGGTATGTATTGAAAGTGAAAAGTTATGTCGCCGAAGAAATATGATGTGAGTTGTAATTATCAAATGGTCAAAGTAATCATTTAACCTGTCAATCAATTAGTTTGTTTAAAAATTTCTCATTGTTTTTACTACATGTTATTTTCACCTTCTTCATTTTCTTAGTTGGGTCAGTTCGAGTGCTAGAGGGATGTTTGTTTCAATTTTATCGGCGGGGATACAATTTTCGATCCTGAATATCTATTTGTGTAATCACCAAATTGTATGAAAATGGGGAGGAGCGGTAAACAAAACTAAAATAAGCCCAAACGCCCCGACCTTCTGGAGATTTATCAAGACATTTAACAACAATTTCAATGGAATGGGTGCCAAGAATTTTTCCACCGGTGCATCTACTACCATGATGTCATAGCTCTAGCTTTCGCCTAAGGGTTTGACGAACAATTGGTGGAAGTAGGACTTTCGTTCCTCGTTATAGAGGAATTGATCGTAGAAGTTACAACTTTGCCCACTGATGGGGAAAAAGTCTTCAGAAGCCATGTTCTAGCTGGGATTGATGTGTCATTTTTCTTGAAGACAAAATTCAAAGAAAGAAATTGGAAGACAGGGGTGCAAAGATCATGGCGAGAGGATAAATGGCACGGGTTGCTACACATTACCTAAAAATACTTCACGTGTGAAGGTCGTTTGAACGAGGTAAGTATTTACCATTTTCATTTCCTAGCTCATCTACATGGAAAGTAAGAATGAATGCTTGTTTTATTTACTAGAGAGCCTTAAACACATGGATGCTCGTTTTTGAGCCAGGACAGACCCGTCTCCTCATTTTTTTTACCACAAGGATTTAATCAAATTGTTAATTGATAACCAATTAGCCAAAGCTAGTAGGACTTGGAAACGTTTTTTGTTTTGGGGAGGGTTTCAACCTCAGCCCCCTAAATCCAAATGAGGGAGACAAAAGGGTACTAAGCCCAGTAAGAAAAATTAGGGAGAAACCTCTACTTAGGGCACTCCTACTGAAGCCCAAAGCCGAGAACAAAGAGAGATCCCCTCATCCTCTAAACCTACAATCCCTAAGGTGTATGCCAGAAGAAGTGCTAGACTGAAGAAAACCCAACCTACTGTTGAAAACCCTCCTGCTGAAGATCTACCTCATTTTGTGAATCCCCCTGAAGAGCCACCCACTAAGATTTCCCCTACAGAAACTCACCCACCAGAACAGACCAAGGGAAAATAAATTGAAACTGAGCCCCGGGATGAAGCAAAACCCTCTTTGTTTTAGATGTTCAAGGGAGGGAAGAAACCTCACACGAGGCCTTTAAACAAATTAAGGTTGAAAATAAAATTAAAGAAAAATCCTGACCTCGCCAAGGAAGTGATAGATGTGGACAACTTCCCATTAAAGAACCTGACAATAAACAGAGGGAATATTGCAGGTTATAAAAGGTCAATGCTCAAGGAGACTAAGAAGAAAATACCTATGGAGACCAGGTAGAGTAAGAAGAAGATAATGGACAAGGTGGATGTTCTTTTGGAGGTGGCCAACACCCTCAGCTAGGAACCTGATGACCATTTTTTGAGTTTTGATCAAGTCACTGCTACAGTGAGTTTTTGGTTATCTATCACTGATCACACACTTGTCAGTGTTTAAATATAGAGCAACGTGGAGTAGAGCTGACATTTCTCTTGTCAACATATTTTGCACAAAAAATGTTGACATTTCAATTGTCAATGCTTTCTGAAAAATAAACAGTATGGAAAAGGCGCTAACAATCGGCTTATCAACACAACCATTAGTTCAGGCAACTACAGCACTGGTAACGACAATATCCATGTATTATAGCAGGGATGACCGAGAAGACAACAAAAAAACATAACCCATTTTTGGAGGATGACGAGGCTGATCTACAGCGAGGAGAACATGATCATGATACACTTTCTCAAACTCTTTTTCAACATATTTACTAGCAAGTTATTATGACTTTTTGATATATTTAAAAGATATATTCAAGATGCATGTACCTATGATATTTATTCTTCTTCTGGAGTATTATAATTATTGTTTGAGCTACAAACATATTACAGTTATTGTATTATCTATATAAGAAAAGACTGTAGAAGAAGAAAGGTTGGATTTTATTTGAGATATATCATCCTTTGTTTATTTTTGAGCAGATTTTAATGAAAATTGTCTTCGTGAGCAGTTTCCAAAAATTCTCGTGTTATGATTCCCTGTCTGTCGTTTCTTTGTTTTATACTTCCTCATGTCTGACAAAAAGAGTATGAAATCGGGATTCATGTTTTATGCTCCTTTTTATTTGTTTATCAGGCATTAATAAATGTTGTTCACTTGACTATTGCATTGATCTCCTTCATTTTCTTTCCAAATTCCTTAAAGTGTCAAAGGAATTGTGACTACCCTGCTTTTGTCTTTTGCTCATCGAAACTGTGTTTATATGTATGTGATTGGGTTAGACTCCATGCCCAATGGTAGTATTTTTCACGTATCCCAACCAAACTTCATTTTTTGATAAATCTAACCATAAAACTCAATTGAAAAACCCACTGCTACAGTGACCTAGAGTAGTTGAGTTTTAGGGAGAGATGCCTCTACAGGTTGAAGGGCCAACTTCAACCTCAAAGAGGTTACAGGTTACCTTAGAGGTTTTTCTGCAACCATATTTCCTCTAAGAGATAACACAACTCACCTTTCTACACACATGGATCTCATAACATAACATGTAACCAATGCTCTTGAAGCCCAAAGCACAACAAGATGCATCAACACATAACATATGCACACAATTAATCTAGCATTCTCTATGCACCAAAGAACATCGAAAACCACTAAATTAATTATATTCTTATGTTCATTAATCAATCTTTCACTTTTTATAACCTCACTTATGTTAGGATATTCCAACACATAGGAAATAGTTAAGTTCAACTTGGTCTAGTATAGAGTTAGGTAAAGTGTGTTTCTTTACCGTTGTACATTTTGTAACTTACAATTCGACGGTCACGATATGTAGTGATCCGACGGTTCACTCTCTCCTCGGTATTACTGACACTTGATCCGTGGCTTGACACCCGATTGGTCCATGAGTTCTATTTAAAGTGCATGGAGGGTCATTGTTCGGGTAATCCGTGCATGAGAGAAGCTTATGTAAATTTTCATTCTTTGATTAATAAATTGCCTGTAGTAGCCACGTTGGCACAGGCCGTGGACTGTTTCCCTCTTTGAGGGTTTTAACCACGTCAAAAATACTGGTGTATTGATCTGTGATCTAGTTGTGAGTGGTGTCCTTTTGGTGTTCTTTCTGAGGAACTTACCCTGTAAATTCCTACATGGTATCAGAGCTATTTGAGGGCCGCGTCCGTTGGTGATCCAAATCTGAAGCCGGTAGAACTGCATCCGACTGTCGTTTCCTAGATCTGCTGTTTCTGACTGCTTTCAGGCCGAGAAGACTGCTCTGTTGTGTTCGGAGCATCTGTTCCAGTGAGGAACCCCTTTCGTTTCACGCGAAAAGGTTTCCGGTAGCCCTAGCTGCGTCATTTTTTAGATCTGGAGGTATACAATCTTTATTTGCAGTTTACTGTTATTTTCTCTCTGCTTATTTCGGTTTCTGTTTATTTAGCATTTTTTATTACCGGATCTATACCTTTCATTTCTGCATATGCTCTTTGCCCTGCGACTCTGTGCGATCTGGGCAAATCAGAAACAGAAAGGAAGTTTTTTTCTCATGCGTATGCTCTTTTCCCTGCACCTTAGTGTGATCTTGGAAAATCAGAAACATTGAGAAAAATATTTAGTTTCCGGTCAAAGCTAACTTTGAGCCGCAAGGTTCATTTTTGAAAATATCTAGTTTTTGGCTAAAGCTAACTTCAAGCCATAAGGTTCGTTTTCTTTGCATGTCCGTGTTGGGTTTTGTGTTTTGTGTTTTGTAGGGAAAAAGAGCTTTCTCAAGGCAAGCACGCAAACCAAGGCCCCCCCCCTCTCTCTCTCTCTCTCTCTCAAATTTTTTGTATAGATCAATTGGTTCAAAGCTATTTTAAGAGAGTAGAGGTCTTCGGTTCAAGTCTCCATTTTGTGGGGGCGGATTTTTTTCATTTCCGCACATTCGCGCACTTTGTCGACAACTTCATCAATTTTTTTCAAAAAGCCATAACTTCTTCATCCGGAAGCCTTTTTCAGAGCCGTTTTTTTTAAAACAGCCTAATTTTTCGAGATCTATCCATTGGAACACTTACTTTCAGCATCTTCAGCTTCAGTTTTTTTAAAAAAATGGAAAGTCCATGCCAAGTCATTCTTGACAGCACTAACTACTTCCAATGGATATCCTACATGGAAGATTTACTTAGAAGTAAAGGTCTCTACAGAATAGCCACAGGCCAAGAGAAGAAACCAAAAGATGAAGACAAGGCTGCAAAATGGGAAAATAGACAAGATCAAACACGTGGTTTGATAGGGATGTCTATTTCTCCAGATCTTAGATTCCATATTGCAGAACTTGAAACTCCTCATGAAGCATTAGAACAAATCACTAAAGTTTTTGGGATTAAAAATGAAATTAGAGCCCATCAACTTGAAAATGAGTTGCTTACATTGGATCCTAATAATTTTTCTTGCATTGAAGATTTCTTGTCCAAATTCAAGACCCTTAGATATCTCTTGGAAGGTGTTAAGGTTAAGAAAGAAGATAGTAACCTTATTTATTCCATCCTTACTAAGTTGGGACCAGCCTACTCTGTATTTGTTTCCACCTTCCATTCTACAAGGGAAGCTTTCATTTGTCAAGGAAAACACTACAAGGCCCCTTCCTTTGACTCTTTTTGTGATTCTTTAATAAGAGAACAAGAAAAACTCTTACACCTTGGTCTTCTCAATCTTGGAAACTCTTCCAAGAAAGCGTTAGCCGCCCAGCAGCAACCAAATTCAAAGAATCCTAAGAAGTCATATCCTAAAAAGAATGGTCCTAAACCAAACAAGGGTCCTAAGCAAACTCAGCCTCAAAATGAAAGATCATTTCAGCAAAATGATAAGAATAATAAAAACAAATGGAAGAAGACTGATAGACATTGTAACTTTTGTAATCGAGATGGCCACTTAGAATCTAAATGCTTTAAGAAGATGGAAGCCTTGGAAGTCGCAATGAAGAAACATAACATCCATGTGGAGCATTCTTCAACTTCAACTTCAACTTCATCTTCAGGAATGGCACTTTCTGCATGTCGTTGTCAATCATCTCAGTCTGGTTATGCTTTAAATGTATCTTCTTCTTCTCATTCTCATGAGTGGCTCATTGATTCTGGAGCCTCTTATCACATGGCCAAAAACAAAGCCATGTTTTCTTCTTTAAATGATTGTAACACCAAAAATATATATGTTGGTGATGATAGATCTCTTAATGTTGTAGGGACTGGAAGTGTTCATCTAGACAATGGTCAGTTTAATGATGTATTATGTGTTCCAACCTTATCCTGCAACCTTCTATCTGTATATCAGATAACTCATTCAGGTGAAGGTAAAATTGTTGAATTTTCACCTCATGATGTTGTAATCAAGGATCTAAGAGATCCTAAACAGATTCTAGCTACTGGTATTGCTGATGATTCCACAAGGTTGTATAAGTTTCACAACTTTGGGTCATCAAATCTTCCCTCAGTATTTGTTGCTCATAATGATGAGGTGAGCAAACTTTGGCATGAGCGATTTTGTCACTTAAACTATCGCTCCCTTCAGCATCTATGTAAAGAAAATATGGTGACAGGTCTTCCTATGGTATCTTGCAGAGATGGTGTTTGTTCCGGATGTGTACTCGGAAAACATCATCGGGACAGTTTTGAAAAACGTGCCTCTTGGCATGCCTCAGCCCCTTTACAGCTTGTGCACAGTGATTTATGTGGTCCACTTCCTGTTGCTTCATTCTCTGGCTGCAAGTATTTCTTAACTTTCATTGATGATTTCTCCAGATGCACTTGGGTATACTTCTTAAAACTCAAGAGCGAAGTATTTAACACTTTTTTGGCCTTCAAAGCCTTTGTTGAAAAACAATCTGGACATCAAATTCTTAAGCTAAGAACTGATAATGGTGGAGAATATGTTAAAAACACCTTCATCAACTTTTGCACCGAAAATGGAATTCAAATGCAACATACTGTTCCATACACTCCACAACAAAATGGTGTAGCTGAAAGGAAAAATCGCACCTTAAAGGAAATGGCTAATTGTATGCTGCAATCTAAAGGACTCAGTCTTAGTTTTTGGGCCGAAGCAATTAATTGTGCAAATTATATAATCAATCGCACTCCTACTAAGGTTCTAAATAATATCACTCCAGAAGAAGCTTGGAGTTCCATTAAACCAGATGTAAGTCACTTTCGTGTTTTTGGAAGTGAAGCATGGGCCCATATTCCAGATGAAAAGCATAAAGCTTTAGAACATAAGAGTGATAAATGTACTTTTGTTGGATATTCTGAAGATGTAAAAGGTTATAGACTTATTCCATTTAAGTCCAAAAATGTTATCATTAGAAGAGATGTAAAATTTGATGAAAATAAATCGGCCTGCGAGCCTAGTCCGGTGGATGTGCCACCTCTTCCTATCTCTTCTACTTTTGAAAACATTTCTTCTTCAGATGATAAAAGTGAGGATGACAATCCTCCCCCACCTTCTCAGGATCCTCAACTTCCAAGATGGGTCCGTGCTACTCGGGATGCAGCAGGTGATCTTGCTGGTGATCCTACAGATCAGCGACGTACACGTTCTCAGTTTGAAAGAGCCTCTTCTTTATTGGCTCAAGCTCGAGCAAATCATGATCCTGACACTTTTGCAGAAGCTTCAGGCCATCCACATTGGGAAGCAGCTATGAATGAAGAATATCATTCATTGTTGGCAAATGATACATGGAATCTTGTTCCTCTACCAAAGGGACGCAAACTTGTTAGATGTAAATGGGTTTAGAGAACCAAGTATGGACCAGATGGGAAAGTTGATAAACATAAAGCTCGTCTTGTTGCTAAGGGCTTTTCACAGGTTGAAGGCATTGACTACACTGAAACCTTCTCCCCTGTTGCCAAAATGAACTCTATCCGCCTTGTTCTTTCCCTTGCTGCCTCTTTAAAATGGGAAGTCCATCAGATGGATGTTAAATCTGCCTTCTTGCATGGGGACTTGCATGAAGAAATCTATATGGAACAACCCATTGGCTTCATCCAAACAGACGCCAGCCTTGTATGTCAACTTAAGAAATCTCTTTATGGTCTCAAGCAAGCTCCTCCGGCTTGGTATGCCAAAATGGATAGCTTTCTTTTAGAATCTGGCTTTTCTAGGTGTTATTCTGACAATATTGTCTACACCAAGAAAGTGGGCAACTCTCTTATCATCCTTGTTCTTTATGTTGATGATCTTATTCTTACTGGTAGTGATCCCAACCTTATAAACCATGTGAAGTCCAGCCTTAAAAAGAAATTTGAAATGATAGACTTAGGACACTTACACTATTTTCTCGGTCTTCAAGTCTTGCAATCCAAGGAGGGTATTTCCCTTTCCCAGTCCAAGTATGCTTGTGATATTCTTCATCACTTTCACATGGAAGATTGTAAGCCAGCCCCTTCTCCCTTTCAGTCTGGAGTCAAACTTTCAGTCTCTTGTACTTCTCCTGAAGTTGATGCTACCTTATACCGTCAACTTGTAGGAAAACTCTTGTATTTAACCCATACTCGTCCTGATCTTTCCTTTGCTGTTGGCCTTGTTGCTCGTTTTATGCAAAACCCCCGTGAAAGTCATTGGAAAGCAGCGAAAAGAATACTTCGTTATGTTCGAGGTACAGTACAGTTTGGGATTCATTACAGTGCCAAAGCAGCTCCTCTATTAGTTGGTTTCACTGATTCTGATTGGGCTAGTGACCCTGATGATCGGAAGTCTACTGCCGGTTATGTCTTCACTCTTGGTTCAGGACCTATTACATGGGCTTGTAAGAAACTGGCTGCCATTTCTCTTTCGTCAGCAGAAGCAGAGTATCGTGGTGCCGTGGAAACTAGTAAGGAAGCCTTGTGGCTTCGTCAGATCCTATCAGAGTTTGGCTTTGAGCAGCAGCATCCAACCACACTTTGGTGTGATAATCAAAGTGCCATTCAGCTATGCAAAGATCCAGTCCAGCATCAGCGCAGCAAACACATTGAACTACACATGCACTTCATCAGAAAGCTCATTCATGACCATGTTCTTGAAGTGCAATATTGTTCAACAGATGATCAGGTTGCAGACATCTTCACAAAGGCTCTCACAGAGGCGAAGTTCACTAAACTTTGATATATGCTTGGAGTTCAGGAAGTTGTCACTAAGGGGGGATAGGCTCTAGTGCCTCCTTCCTTCTCCTATTGTGTCATATTTGTAAATCCTTCAATCCTATCCCAAGTTGTTCTTAAGGGGGGATGTTAGGATATTCCGACACATAGGAAATAGTTAAGTTCAACTTGGTCTAGTATAGAGTTAGGTATAGAGTTAGGTAAAGTGTGTTTCTTTACCGTTGTACATTTTGTAACTTACAATCTGACGGTTCACTCTCTCCTCGGTATTACCGACACTTGATCTGTGGCTTGACACCCGATTGGTCCATGAGTTTTATTTAAAGCGCATGGAGGGTCATTGTTCGGGTAATCCGTGCATGAGAGAAGCTTATGTAAATTTTCATTCTTTGATTAATAAATTGCCTGTAGTAGCCATGTTGGCACAGGTCGTGGACTGTTTCCCTCTTTGAGGGTTTTAACCACGTCAAAAATACTGGTGTATTGATCTGTGATCTGGTTGTGAGCGGTGTCCTTTTGGTGTTCTTTATGAGGAACTTACCCTGTAAATTCCTACAACTTACAATTACACAAATTTTACACAACATCGATTTTACATAACTACAAAATCCACCCCCAAAACATTTAAGCACTTCACTCTCCATAGAGCTTCACTTTAACTAATTATGCTTAGTGAGCTTGCCATATGCCTTGGATGACTAACTTTGCTTACAGAACGAAACACACACAAATACAAATTACCATATGTGAACAGATTACTGGTTTGATCATTTGTTGAAAGGAAACAATCGGGATCATTGAATTGGGACAACTGACCAATGATTTATGTAACTTCAAAATGCGTACATGCCCCCTTAGAGATGTCTCAAATCACTGACAGTGTCTGTTATTTCGGAGAAAAAATAAAAAATCACCTACAATTCTGAAATTTGGAAAAATCCCATGGAAGTGCACACAAATTTACATGATGCTATATCAATAAAGATCGCAAATACCACTTGAAATTCCCATGCAAATTT
The DNA here is from genome assembly GCA_031772625.1 of Pinus tabuliformis. Taxonomy (NCBI): domain Eukaryota; kingdom Viridiplantae; phylum Streptophyta; class Pinopsida; order Pinales; family Pinaceae; genus Pinus; species Pinus tabuliformis. Next base: position 954,655,405 of record CM062815.1, on the reverse strand, counting down.
CCTGTGTAAAACTTCTATGAGGCTAGCGGCGGCGAGGGCTAAGAAAAATAATCCACTACTGCCTAGATCTCAATGCTGACAGTCTTCTGTGATGGGGAATTCGGCTCCACGTTTTTTCTTATAACATTGTCCAATAGCATACAATCAACTTCTAGGGAAATCATATGGATCGTTCCAATGCTGGCTCCATCCTCTAATACGGTCGAGTAAAAAGTCTGATTCATCCAGCGCGCTGCAAAACTCGTAAACCATGCCTTTGACTTTCAAAAACCAGAGTCAAAACCAGGAAACACAGGCTGTACACTCCACTGAGTTCTGGTGGCTTGGTTATATGCCGCTCATGCCCGGGAGGCCCTCCGAAGCTTCAATATGAAACAGTTTTCGTCTCCAATTCTCTTCTGACGCACACAACGACCACTGGCAAACATGTTAACAATCAACCTTGGATCCAATTCTGGCAAGGCTTGGATAATGACATTGAACAAAACAATGAATTCAATTGAATTGGGAAATGCTAGTGCTGCGACATCAACATGCGTGACACCGAAGACTGGAACAACATGATGTCCAATGAAAAGACATCTTTCCAATACATCTTTGTCGCCAACAAGAGAGTTATAGAAGGATTAATTGGGCTTCAGTCAATTCATAACATCATAGATAATGGGTTGACCTCTCATTGCATGGATATTGATACACAAATCGGTTGTATCAGTCTCCTCTTGATGTAGTTTTTGCAATCCGTCTACAACTCTCAACATCCACGCTCACCACATTTTTGCTGCGCTTGATCACAAAACGAACTACTGAGCAACCACACAAACTCAGCACTGACACGAACAAAACATTCTATCAAAGTAATCATTCTTGGACCCTCTCTTACGGACTCAGACTCGTAGCGGTTATGATACTAATAAAGAAATTGGAAGAGCAAACATTGTGACATATTTACCAAAAAAATTCGTTTATTTCTCCACTCAAAACCAAATTACATGACATATATAATGCTTATAAGATTTAATAGTTTTTAAACTATTTAATAGTTTTTAAACTAAAAAATTGCATGTTAAAAAAATATCTCAACAATCAACAAACTAATCTTACCTATATACTATTGTAAGTATTATTCTAGATAAATATATTCAATATTATTTTCCTTGAAAAACATTTTATGAAAACAAATATATCTTTTTTAATTGAGAAATAGAATTCAAAATTACCACATATAAAATTTTTGTAATGAAAGATGATTGAAACTTACAAAGTGTTTGCAAGAATATATAATAAGAATTCATAAAACTCAAGTCTCAATGTATAATGTTTACAGTTTTACCTTAAAGAAATATTTCTTTTTAAAATAAAAAATGAATGTATTATATTTTAACCTCATAGTTGCTATATTTTTTATTTCAATAATGTTTTTAACAAAAAATTATTTTTACATTGTAATAATTTAATAAAAGCATGTGTTTGTTCATAAGAGCTCATAGGTTTAAAACCGGGTGGGAAGAAAATGTAGATTCCTATAGGGAGTGATTAGTCTCAAAAAGGTAAATATCTCATAGGAGCTAGAACCATCTCATAAGACATCTGGTGGGTGGAAGAATGATTCACATGACCTCTTCCCAGATAAAATCAATTAGAGTTGATTTTCTTATACCTTTTAGCAGTGAATACCTTGTTCCACAAACAAAAAATCTCATATACTACTTTAATATCAATTCAATAAATTAGATAATAATAATAATAATAATAATATTTTTAAATCACAATAATCTCATAAAATTAGATAATAATAATAATAATAATTTTAAATCACAATAATGTTAATGTTATATTAATAATGATAATAATTTTGTATCACACTAATCTTATAAGAATATAAATTTACAATAATCTCATAAGAATATAAATTTACAAGATTATCGAGGCTGCGTTGCTCTGCCATGGATTAAGAATTTTGTTTTCCAATTAGTTATCACCCTTAGATCTGGTGGCGTCGGGCTAAACGTAAAGACAATTGGCAGCTGATATGCACACGGAATAAAAATAATCATAAACTCTTTTGCAGTGTCAGCGGACGATTGAGGAGACTCCGGTAACTAATCCTCTTCCTCGGGTAGTGCATGATCTTCAGGCGGGGGCTGGGCCAGTTGCCAGTGTCCATCGTTCCCCTGCACCATCCCCTTATTCTTCACAACCCACCAAGAATCGGGAATCAAATACTCATCCTTCAACCAATCTAACCACTTGTTAATAAGGGCAATATCTCGGTCCACCTCCAGCTTAAACGGATCATTTTTCCCTCTTGTGCCGGCCACAGCGTGCATGTACGCTTCCAGGTTGTGCCAGCAGGAAGCGTTCCCGGGATTTTTCAGATACCGGGATTTCCCCGTATCTACTCGTAGTTCGACGCCGACGTCTGCGTAACCCACTAACGGATACATCGGGACGAGGTCAGGGTTATTCGTGACACGCAGGATTCTGAGGTCGGGGAGCTTGTCGACCACTTTCTTGAATGCATCGTTGCCCACCCGGGTGCTGGCGAAAACGACGGCTGTCACGGGAATCGGTGCCGCTCCGCCGGGGCGCTTATTGAGGCCGTTGATAGCGATGTCGAAGGCACAGAGCGTGGCGAGAGCGGCGCCGAGGCTGTGGCCTGTGGTGGTGATGCTGATCTCCTCGTCGTCTTTGTATATTTCCAGGAGCCGTTTCAGCTCTCGCAGGACTTGTTGTCTGGCGCTGCTTTTGTTGAAGGCCGAGCGGGGATCGTCGGAGGTGTAGATAGAGAACCAACCCCTTTGCACTCTCGCGTCGTTTCTGACCATCCTGTCGGTCTCTTCGTCGAGGTCTGTTCGGTCGGGGAGGAGAGTGGATAGCGACACCTGTCCGGGGTCGAAATCGTCCATCCACTCCAGACTCTGCACGGTGCCTCTCCATGTGATTGTGATGTCGCGTCGCCCGTATTGGATTTTCCCGGCGTCAGTAACGTGGGCAACGTAGCCCATCCAGTTGGACTCGCGGCTCCACGCCTCGCGGGAGAGGGATCTCAGAAGAAAAGCTTCCGGCACATCGATGGCGGAGGTGGCGTAGATGAATTTGGAGAGGCCGTAGCCCCACTCTGTCGGCCCCTTTGTTAAGCCGAGAGCGTCGAAGAAACGATGGCCGCCGTATCTGCAGCTGCCAGCATATCTGGAGCGGGTGTCGCTGATGAAGGCATCGTAGGCTGCCTGAGAATGGTCTCCGTAAATGAGAATGCTTTTACGGAGATCAGGGTCGAGAGGGTCCGTCAGTCCCTCCCACCTGTCGCTTCCCTGTATTATTCTCCATCTGTTCGCTAAGCTTTCTCCTGCCCCCATTTTTTCTCCCCCTCTGCGTCGGAACACATATTGCCAGGCAGCCACATCTTGCTTAAATTATAAGTTCCTTTGATAAAATTTTAAAATAATTATTTGTAATTATGGACAAAATTACCTCCTAAATTCCTCAATAACCAGAGAAAATAGTTTTTTTATTGACAAAAATTATTTTTTACCACTTTCGCGTGTAGTTATTGGATATTATGTAACTACGATAATTTCGGAAGGGGTATTTGTCATGATTTGGCGTGTAATACTACTGGATTGACGTATAATTTTGAATCGAGCGAGATTGAGTGCTATGTCCATGGTTGGTGAAACAGGAATACCAATGTCCATGGTTGGTGAAACAGGTGAAAGAGGATGGACGCGAAATAGATAGTGAAGACAAAAGAGTCCGTGAAATCAGTTTCCAGGACCTGCGTAACTGAACATGAAAGTTTTTTTGTGCATGACATTAGTCTTTTTCATATTTAATAGCTTCGCTTAATAAAACAAAAGATTAGGTTCAGGTTTATAATTATTTTGAAATAAGATTAATTTAATTATTAGATGGAGATTAAAAATTTAATATTTAATCATATATTTTAACAATAACTATATATTAAAAATTAAGATTTATGTTAAAAGCATATTAATAATTATTAAATAGAAATTAGATATTTAATTTCTATTGAATATTTTAAAATATTTTTAACAATGAGTTTTATAATGAAACGGGTTGTTGGGTAGTTCCTAAAACACCATGGATGGAAAGGCTCTGCCATCTCCAGGAGAATACGAACATCCACGATGAAAATCACTTCCTCTTAGAGTGCCCCGTGTACAACCACATTAGATCTCAGTTTCAAAATCTCTGTTGCAATCCTAACCTTCCTAGGCTTTTACGATGTCAAAATTATAGTGAGCTCGGAAGGCTTCTCTCCAATCTTTTTGAGCACAGAAATAAAATCTTAGATCAAACTAAATAATTTGTTTCTTTAGGTCCGATAGACCAAAGTTTGATCTCACTTGACGTTAATAATCATCATCATCCTCATTAAAAATTAAGATTTATTTTAAAAGTAGTTATGTTATTTTTGTCTTTTTAATTAAATTGATTAATTAAAAAATGTTATATGAACGTGAGTTATGATTTTTTATGTTATGAGTAAACTAGCCTATATTCATTTTAACTCTGTATCTACCAAGCACGACATTCTAAAATAGGTTTACATGTCACGAGATTTGATCCCTCTTTACTCTTGTTAGATCCAACATTAAGATAGATCTAGACTGGTTTAATTATTTTTATATAATTTGACTAAGTCAAAATGTTATATTTATATATATATTAATTTGACAAATTCAAAATGTTAAATAAAACATTATTTTATAGCATCTCAACCATTATGGGTTGGAGAGCACCTATAGGTACAACCACAATTTTGATCCATAATATAGTAACAAAGTTTATTTATAAATTTATCTTCATGATTAATAGCCTTGCTACATATTTGTCAATATGTGCTTCATTTCAATGGTTGAGATGGTAGTTTGTCATTCTATCCACTCAATTTCTATCCCCAAAAACATGACAAATAATAATAATATTTTGAAATAAAATTTTAATTTAGTTAATTTTTATGAATTTTTAAAATTTAAAATATATATGATTTTTTTTAATATTTATTGAAATTTATTAATAATTTACTTTACATAATTACATCAATTTAATTATAAAATTCTATTAACTATTTTCACCATAATTTTTCAGAAAACATTTTTGTTATTAACAATTACATTTTTCTTTCCATTCCTCTACATTTGAATCTTTATCATTCTCTCTCATACAAACACATATTATAATATTATTATTATTATTATTATTTAATATTTCTCCTCACTCTCATTCTCATATATGAAGTTAATATTAAGTATTATTTAATATTTTCTCATCTTTATTTTCATATATAAAATTGATGCTTTTATCATTTATATATATACTTTTATATATTCGAGTGGGCTTACTGGTTAAGGGCATGTGTTGCCTCTTAAGAGGTTATAGACTCAAAACTTGAGAGGGGTAGAATATGTATGCCTTCGTAGATTTTAGTAATCAAATTATTGTCAAGAGGTGAGTTCCTTGTCCCATAAACAAAAAGGTATCATACCCCAATTTGGTGTCTAACACCAATAAGTATCAATCCATGATGGTTAATTTTATTTTACATCATTATTATTAATAATTAGAGAAAGAATTAGTATAAATTAAACATTTTTCAGAAAGAAAAAGCAGTATTGTATTATATTGAGAAAATATAACAGAGCAGATTGTTACATAATTCATATGAGGAAATAGCTCGAGGGAGAGGATCCTCGAAGAAGGATGCAGATAATACATGTATACAGATACATGAAGGAGAGCTGTACCCTGTAGATGAGCAGATTCAAAGCAGATACAGCAGATACAAGGCATATACATAATCAGGAACATGAAGATGAGCAGATACATAAGCATATACAGCAGATACAATGCAGAAAACAAAACAGATACATGAAGGAGAGGCCCCTTATGCCAATACGACACATATAAGCCGAACAAAAGCGATGAGAAGCCAAAAAGGATGAAAAACTGGATCAGTGGATCAAAAGCCTGGGAGAGAGAAGTCCTGGATGAAGAAGGATTCCCCTCCAGACCTTACCTCAAGGGACCAGGAGCCTGGGACAAGATGGAGACCATCCTTTGACAGATTGTCGGCACGCCAGTTCTGGGCCCTGTAGATGTGCTGGATGGAGCAGTCTCGCAAAAGGCCCCAATATAACATGATCCTGTCCATCCAAACAGAAAGGTGGGGACACCTGATTTGGCTTCTACCATTTACATGATCGACCATGATTTTTGAGTCTCCAAAAATAGAAATGGCATTTATATCAAGAAAAAGACATAAGGCAAGGAGACCAGCAAGGGCCTTTGCCTCAGCCAAGCTGTTGGTGCCATTTCCTGCATTCCAAGAAAGACTGTAATGAAGACTCTCGTCCATAAAAATGAGAACCCCGCAGCCACATGAGTTCCGCTGGCAGCGCCATCAAAAAAGCCTTTGGGAAGCAGGCTTGAGAGACCACTTGAGAAACTTCGTGTCCATTTCGGATTGATGCTGTCGATTTGGGAAGCTTTTTCGGAACTGTGTCATAGATGGAAATAATGCGTTGTGAAATATCAATGAGAGGCTCTTTTACATTATTGAAGATAATTCTGTTCCTCCACTTCCATGCACACCATAGGACAATAATAATGAAGGGGCGCCATATCTCTCTCTGTCCACTCCACCATTCAAAAGCTGCGAAAGTAGAAACGTGATTGACCAGGGGGAAACCATACAATGCTGCCAATTCACGCCATATTTGCTGAATGGATTTACATTGGAAAAACATATGATAGTTTGTTTCTTCTTCTGAATGGCACATGTGGCATCTGCTCGGCCCGTGCCACTGTCTCTTTTTTAAATTCTCCTAGGACAGATTTTAGTATAAATTAAACATATGTACACTTAAAAAAACATGTAACAAGATTCTTAACCATGGAGATTCAACCCACCTTATTATGACCATTCTCAATCTATAAATAAACTTTGTTATAATAATATTGGTCAATACCATGGCTCATTAATACCAAATGCTCAAAAAGCCATAACTCATTCCATATGACATTTGTTCATGTGGTCTTTTTTTTATTAATAAATTTAATTAAAAAGTCAAAAAATGCATAACTACTTTGAAGATAAATCTCTAACCTTTGATTTGTGAATACTACTAAAAATATTCTTAAATATTTTATGGAATTAAATTTAATATTGACCTAATAATTAAATTAAAATACCCCAAACTCTATTCTAAAATAAACACAACTATAAATATAATTTTATATAAATTTACTTAAAAATACTTACAACTCATATAAATAAAAAAATAGATATTATTATATTATAAAATATTATATTTTTATAAAAATCTCTATATTGATTTAATATAGTATTAACATTTAATATAATAGTAAAAAAATAGATATTATTATATTGTAAAATATTTAATATAATATTAACATTTAATATAATAGTAAGGTACATATAATTGTAATATATATTTTTTTAAATGAATTTGTTTTGATTCATTTATCCAAATAGTATTTATTAATATTTCACTGATTCGAAAAAGTGAACTAGATAAAATAATCTAATAAATTTACATTATTATTTTTGTTTTTTTTACTGATAGATATTAAACATTTTATAATGTATTGATTATTTGTTAATTTTTTACTAACTATAGATTTATTTTAAATATGGATTTAACATGAGTTTACAGAGATCCAATTTCTTCACCTACAATTTTTTTTATTATCTGATATTATTTAAATATTTTGTATAGTTTTCTTCTGGATCTACATAGTGAAATTTCAACTTTGATAATAAAAATACAAAATTACACATCACACTGAGCTGTAAAATAAGCTTCTCAAATCAATAAATCTGAATGCTTCTCGTAATGTTATTTATGAACTAGATTATCTAACAAATTCCTCAACAACCAAAAAAACATTTTTTATTAAATTTTTTTATTTATTATGGGATAGTTATTTAACTACGATAATTTCGGAAGCGATATTTGTCATGATTTGGCGTGTAATTGGTGAATACTACTACTTGATTGACGTATAGTTTCGAATATCGTACGTTGTGGGATGATTGACTGTGTGTAGATCCCTAGGCGCTGGTGGATGAAGACAGTGGGGTTGGTGTCCTGTCAAAAAAGGTAAGGAAACAAGTAAATGAAGGGAGCGGGATTGAGTGCAATGTCCATGGTTGGTGGAGGACGATGGACGAGAAATAGATAGTGAGGACAAAAGAGTCGGTCAAATCAGTTAAATGTTATTTCCAGAACCTCTAAGACGTGCGGGTAACTGAAAATGAAAGTCTTTTTTCAAGTGTGATTACTATCTTTTTTTTTCGTTCATGTTATTTCCAGAACCTCTAAGACATGTGGGTAGCTGAAAATTAGGGTTTTTTTTGAAGTGTGATAAGTAATTTTCTTCTTGTTTAGGTGGGGATTAGTTTATATTTTAAAAAAATGATATTATATTATGTTAATAGGTATATTTGATTTTAAATAGGATTTCCACAATTTTAAAATATTTTATTAGGCTAATAAGTACTTTTTTTGAAATAGGTTTTGAGATTTTAAATTTAATTGAGGATATTAAGGATTTTATCTCCATTTAATATTTTAAAATATTTTTAATAATAATTATATATCAAAAGTTAAAATTTCTGTTAAAATTAGTTCTCATTTTTATTTTATTAATTAAATTAATTTATTAAAAAAATGTCACATGAACATGTTTGATATGAATATGAGTTATGGTTTTTTGAGCACATGTTACTAGTAAACCATGATATTGATTCATAATATTATAACAAACCCTATTGACATATTAATCTTCATGTTTAATCATCCTATTATATATTTGTTTAAATCCATATAAGTTTAACTTATATTAATTTTTTTGTATAATTAATAATCAATATTAATAATAATATAAAATAAATTTATAATTTAGTTAATTTCTATGAATTTTAAAACTTTTTCAATCTAAGTTTTTTTTTGGTTAAACAATTTACACAAATTTTCACCATAATTTTGAAACAATTTTTATCCTTCACAATTAACTTTTACTTTCAATTTCTTCTAATAAAATTTGAATCTTTATCATATTTTCACACAAAGGCACATATTTTTGAATTTTAAAAGAAATATTTAAAATGATAAAAAATTAATAGTAAAAACTTAATATAATGTTAAAATTAGTATTCATGAAGTTCAATTTAAAACAATAATTTTTTTAATTTTTTTTAATTTTAGGAATAGTAAAAAGTTATTGATGATGATGGTTTTTGTCCGCCGAGACCAAACATTGGTCTATCGGACCTAAAGAAACACATTATTTATTTTGATTTAAGATTTTATTCCTATGCTCAAAAAGCTTGGAGAGAAGCCTCTCGAGCTCACTATAATTTTGACATTGTAAAAGGCTAGGAAGGTCAATATTGTAACAAAGATTGTGAAACTGAGATCTAATGTGGTTGTACACGGGGCACTATAAGAGGAAGTGGTTTTCATCCTCGACGTTCCTATTCTCACATATATGGCAGATCCTTTCCATCCATGGCATTTTAGGAACTACCCAACGACCTGTTTCACTATGGAGATCATGAGAATTTGTTCTAATCTTTGCTATATTAATTTTCTTCTTTGAGTTAATTAAAATAGGGATATACATATATGTTTCTCATATATGAAGATGGGTTTGGAGGAAATATTAAAGTAGATTTTATAAAATTTTGCTATTATTTATTATTTCAAGTTGTGGTGGGGAAATATAAGAGAAAATTAATTAAGTTTTTTTTTTTAATATTTCTCTTTACCTCACTCTTATAAATAAAGTTAATGTCAAGTTTTCTCTAACATTTACCTATATAAAATTGGATGAAATAGTAAATAAGACATTATCAAGTTTTATTTTTTAATATTTTCTATCATCCCCACTTTCATATTAAGTTAATATCAAATTTTGTTTAGTATCCCCACCTTTATATATATATATATAGATATGGGGTTAATAATATATATATATATATATATATATATATATATATATATATATATATATATAAATATAATTGGATGAAATAGTATATAAAACATTATCAAGTTTTTTTTTTTAATATTTTCTATCATCCCCACTTTCATATTAAGTTAATATCAAATTTTGTTTAGTATCCCACCTTTATATATATATGAGGTTAATAATATTATATATATCCACACACACATATATATATTCATAATATGAATAAAATATATTAATTTTATTAAGTATTTTTTTAATAATTTTCTTCATTCTCAATTTTATATATGAAATTAATATCAAGTGTTTTTTGATATTTCTCCTTCTTCATATATAGAATTGATAATTTCGTTTTTTAAATAATTTAATCACTTTACATATAAATATATATTCAAATATATATATACATATATATGTACTTCTATATACTTGAGTGAGTTTAATGTTAGAGAAAATATTTCATTTTAGAAGCTCGCAAGTTCAAAACTTGAGAGATACCATTAAAAAATCATAAAAACTAATTAAATTATTACTTTATTTTAAATTATTATTATTAATTATAAGAAGATTTAATATAAAATTAAACACATATACATATTAGATATCATTTTTTGGGATTCAACTACGTTAAGTAAGTCATTTATGTATGACCGTTTCAATGAGAGGTAGTCCTAACTCACTAATTTCTCATGATTTTTTAATAGTCCACTTAGCACTCATTGCATCGGGTGATGCTCACAGGGGTGAAGAAGTGGGATTGAAACTAGTGAAATGAATCACATAGCATCAATCATCACTTTCAGGCCTTGCACCCGGTAACCAGGATGCTCACAGGGGTGAAGAAGTGGGATTGAAACTAGTGAAATGAATCACATAGTGTCAATCATCACTTTCGGGCCTTGCACACGGTAACTAGGACTTTTCGGGAGGTCCCTCATCCCAGATCACCTCTAGCAACCTCCCAGGAAGTTGAGGTTACTGGGTGCAAGGCTCGAAAGTGATGATTGATGCTATGTGATTCATTTCACTAGTTTCAATCCCACTTCTTCACCCTTGTGAGCATCACCCGATGCAATGAGCACTAAGTGGACTATTCAAAAATCATGAGAAATCAGTCAGTTACGACTACCTCTCATGGAAATGATCATACATGAATGATATATCTATAGATATATATATATATATATATATATATATATATATATATATATATATATATATATATATATATGAACAAGTACATATATTATTATACTATAAAATATTATATTTCTCCCTTAATATAAATAAAATATTATTTTATTTATTTTAAGAGAAAATTTACATGTTATTGATTATGTGCACTATGAATTATTTATTGATGTTTCACTGATTTAGGAAAATTTAATTAGTTGGAAAACTGAAAAAATATCACATTATTATATTTGTAATGGAAATGCATAGTTTATATATAATAGGTTCTATGAAGATTGTAAAACATTTTTTAATTTTTACAACCTTGTTGGACAAGTAAAACATTTTTTTTTTTTGTAAATTGATGCAAGGGATTTTCATTAATAAGCCAAAATTTATATTGATTTCACATGTCTAGATTTTGTAAAATATACCCACCTAAGTGTGGAGGTCTCCACATAATGACAATAAACATAAGCACAATGGTCGTCACTAGAAAATTGAGGCATCAAAAACTAAAAGAACAGACCTATACCAAGAGGAGAGATATGAGCTATGTCTTCCTTAACCACAAGTAAAAATAACTTTCAATAGGAAAAGTGAACTTGCCATAGTTACAAATGGCAATAAGATAACAATTTACCGCAATGCACCATTTTTTTGTCAAGCCAAAATCCTATTGATCACCAGCAGGTGAATTTTCCATATATATGTCTGACAATCATTACTTCAATCCAACATAAACAAGAGAGTCATTGCCTGTAGTAAATGTACCATGAACCAAGGAGCCAGAGTGGGAGTCTAAGGTGTAAACCGAATTAACAACCAGGTCAATCTGAAGAGGATTGTGTAGGATTCAACATCATAACCAATGGCATTATCGAAAACACCAGATAGTGCACCACCACACTCCATTTTCAACCCACTTTCAACAAGGAGAAAACACATGGAGCAAAAAAAGTGAGGGACCAATAAAATACCATCATCATCTTTAAACTTCCATATATCACCACAAATAGGTCCATAAAAAATAGTGGACACCGAAAAAACATGGAACGCAGATATGCCAAAATTGTTAAGACAAAGATGTGCCTTAATAAGAAGAAATAACCATGAAATCAGCATTATTGTCAAGAGGAGGGTCATTAGGGTCTTCAGGAGGATCCATAAGATATCCTAAGGCTTAGTATGAGTCTGACACCACATATTATTCCATATGTTTTAGACAATAATTGATATCATCTAGGAAAAATCTCATATTCCTCAAACTACGCTTTATGTCCTCTTGGCCAACAAAGAGCTTGTAATTATCAACTTGTTCGTCTCTCATAAAAATATGAACGAGAGCATCCATTTATTTGAAAACAGATAGAGAGTGCAAAAAATACAATTGTCTTTTCCTTAAATTACATGGGTCTAGAACCCATTTGAGACCCTGTCCTCCTACTTTTGAATTGGAAAAGTAAGGATGACCTCCAATATCTTTCAATTCGAGTGGCAGAATTTCCCTTCAGACTTTGAGAGGGACTAAATCAAAGTAGGAAGCAACTGATTCCTAAGATAAAAGTCGACAATGATGAATACCAGAAGAGCTAGCGCCTCCTCTGCGACTGGGCATTCGTTGACAAGGAGGAATGATAACTAGAAAACTAGAATTGTTTCTACAACTGAAGAAAGAACCATGACCAACAAAACTAGCCACTGGACAAACCAATGAATCTCAAAATGCCAACCAGAACAAAATCAAATCATCCCCCAGTCCCCACACCCCAGACTTAGATTAAAGAGAAACTTGAAATTCGCTACAGAGTAAAGGAATAAAATTATGAAAACTCCACTTACAAGACACAATAATGAGACTCTCTAGACTTCACCTGTTCTTTGAAACACACCCAGGGTGCAGGCCCAGAAAAAACTTAAAACTTAATCAAAACAATTCCAATTGAAAATAGCCAATGGGCATTCCCAATTGTAAAAACAAAACCCCAATTCCTCACTAGAGGAGTTAGCATGGACTTACAAAGGAAGAATAAATGAAACACCCTAATGATATGTTGCACCTCCAAACAGAAAAGTGAAAACCATCGAACTAAAAAAACACACAGAAGTCACCTGGATAATAGCAACCACTAACCAACACTAGACAGGAATGAAAAATACCTAAAAATTCATTCTCTCGGAGAGCCAAATTTGATTAAAAAACATGCCCTCATGCAAGAAGAGGATGACAAAAATTGACCCGGATCTGTAAGCAGCTTGAGCGAAAACATAGACAAGGGTGTCTCTATACCGCCATAGCAACGAATGCCACTAGCCTCACCAAGGTAACATGAAAACACTATGAATCCCACAAAACTCACAACCTCAAAATACTAGAAGCAACATGGTGAGGATATCTCCTCACCAACACTGCACTCCACCACGTACCCTCACCACTGTGAGTCTGCCCCCATGCATTTATAATGAGGGGATGCGATTTTATCGATTCAGGCCTGTGAATTAAGTTGATGCCACACCATGACAGGAAACCGATAATTGTGAGCCTGGCTCGCCTTCCATTCAAAACATTCCCTCCATGGATAACACCTACATTGAGGAACCCCCATCTAGGGGTGTAATATCCATATCGATCAAAATAGACAAACTCTTCATTTCTTCAACCCAATACATGAGAGGCCAAGCCTCGTCTAAATCTAAATACTTCACTTGGAATCCCATATTTTCCAAAAAATCAGTAACATTGTTTTGTGTCCTTCTCGTATGTTGTATAATCACGTAGTCTAAGTTTCCTAAAAAATAACTAATATTATTCACCACCTCCTCCAGTCTACAACTCTAAACAGTTTTAGAGGTTGACTACCCATGTAATAGTTTTTGGATACACTGTATAACTAACAAAGAGGCACCATCAACTTGTAGCAATTTGAAGCCATCCCAAATGGCTATCTGAAGGCCTTTCTCCAAGGTCGCGAATTCTGCTAAGTTATTACTAGCATACCCACTATTCATTGCGAGAACTCTTAAGGGGGTAGAGTTCTCATCATGAAAGATGCCTCCAAATCCTGTAAGACATGAGTTTCCCTTTGAAGCCCCATTAAAGTTTAATTTAATAAAATTTCTGGGAGGGCGGAGGTAAGTCGTATTTTCCACCATAGTGCTATCCTACTACCCCATGAATTAAAAGGGATCATGGGTGTTTCCAATTTAAGGTTCCACCAAATTTCAAACTCTGACTCCCCCACTTCCCAGTCACCGGAGGACCATTTTGTAATTTGGAGTGTTTCCCTTAAGTTTGAGAAAACTAGATCTTTAATCACCCTAGCTAAGCATTTATTTTGCTTAAAAGTCTTGGAATTTCACTCTTTCAATAAATTCCATAATATAAAACCAAGAAAAAGATTCCATGTTCTGCTAATTATAGGATTCTTAAACTTAGTAAGGGACCACTGCTCTAACATCTTAGAAATATTATAATGATTAGGTCGAATGATACTAAAGACACAAATAATAATACGGTATACAGTTTCCTTTGCTTGAAGAAAAAGAAAGCATAAAGATTGTCCTTCATAACACTTCTTTCAAATTCTCTCCTAGGTTAGAAGTTTACACTATGCAATTAACCTCAGAAAATAGGAAAATTTTAGCCACCATGTACTAGACTAGATACAACTCCAAAATTTCTATTTCACCATGTTTGAATGATTCACTATAATTGAATATGCCTCCTTTAAGGAAAAATAACCAATCAGAAGCCTATCCCATCTCAAAATATCACAATTGTATGAAAATTTGGTCATCCTTTCCCTTAGCTCCTGATGCAGAACCTCCCAAGGTAGATCTTGTAATGATGAGGGCCAATCCTCCTTATTCTTCCAGGTCCTCCAAAACCCAATACCCTCCGTAGGTTTCCAATAATCTACTACTGTGACTGCACCAAAATTGGTAGTAAAAGTTTGAAGGTCACGTAGAGTATCTTTCTCCTTCAACCTTGGAAATTGTTGCTATGTATCATCCCAAAACTTGGTCGTCTCCTCTATGTTAATTTCCCAAAAGGCATGTTGCATCATAATTCCTCTATTTTATTGTATCCATACCCAGAAGCTTAAACCACCTATTCTCGAGCCATATCACAATCTCTCCTCTTGTGTCACCAATGGGGCATAGTTACGAAACCTAATTTGTTTCCATAATTCTGGTCCTCTTTCACCAATAGCCACCATAATTTTTCTCCAAACATCTTACTCAACAATTTAGGGTCTTGTAAACCTAATCCTTCAGATTGTTTGGGTTATACAAGTTTTTCCCATCCTACTCATGATTAACACGTGGCCTTTTTTGAACCTCTCCATAGAAAATCACATCGTAATGTTATGATCTTACAACACACTATCTTTGGAATAGGCATAATAGCTAGTTGATAAACTCAAATAGCTTGCAAAATAGATTTTGTGAGAGTCAACATACCCGCAAAATTCAAAGCCTGAAAAGTCCAATTGTTGACCCTCGTGGACATTCTTGTCAAGAGGTCTCTCCAACAAGAAATTTGTTTTGGATAAAGGACCAAAAGAACTCCCAAGTATTAAGAGGGGATATTAGCTGTATGAAATTTTTGTACCTAAATTAAATGTCACCGAACAAGTTCCTTAACGTTAAAGAAAAAATATTGGTTTTCTCCTTCTTTACCAAAGTTCCTTAAACTGCCATAAAGATCTATATGATTGTTTGAATATCTTTGCCTTCCTTAAAATTAGGCTAACCAAACAAACAAACATCATCAATGAATTGTTGATGGATGAGTGGAAGATCAACCCCATACAATTGTAAACCTTTGATAAAACCCTGTGAGTAGGCACATGAGAAAAATATTCCTAGGCCTTCCATAGCCAATATAACCAAGAAGGGAGATAGGGGATCTCCCTATCTCAATCCACAAGATGATTTAAACATAAAGGACGAAGAACCATCTACTAAAATTGAGAAAAAAAGCGGAGATAAAAGAGTTGATCCAAGAGATCTAGTGCTAGGAAAAACCGAAAGCATTCAAAACATGCACCAGATAGTCCCAACTGAATCTATCATAAGATTTGGACATATCTAACTTAATCAACCTACCTGGTTTCTTTAGTGTTTTCAAAGAGTGAATGATTTCCTAAACTATGAAGATACCACCTGAGGTCTGTCTTCCTCTAACAAAGCTAGTATGCTCTAGTGAAATAAGCATAGATATAGAGGTTTCAAACGCTTAACAATGACAATGGATATCACTTTATAGATAACATTACATAATTATATAGGATGAAAACCACTGGGATCTTTTGAATTTCTTGAATTCGGTACTAAGGTTATGAAAGTAGCATTAAGGCCCCCCCATAGAGACTAAATTTGTTTAGGTTCTTCTACAAACTCGTGAATATCCTTTCCAAGAAAAGGATAATACTCTTGATATAAATCCAAAGTGAAACCATCTAGACCTGGCGATTTATTTTGTAGCATCTCCATCACCACTGTATCTACCTCTTGGAAAGATACAAGTCTCATCAACACCAAGTTCTGCGTTGTACTAATGAGTTTAGGAATACTTGCCTAAATCCTATTTATATGTGCTTGCTTGTGAAAAGAGGGTTCCAATAGAATATTGTGATTGTAATCAACCAATTCATGCTCTATTTCTGAGTGAAGGATTTTTCGAGTTCCATCTTTCAACATAAGAGAAAAAATATGGTTATTACGGTGACGTTGCAACATGGAATTATGGAAAATTTTGTTAACCCTCTTTCAACCACTGAACATGTTACTTCTTCTTCCATAGAATATCTTCCTTCTTTCTCATTTATTTTAGATTTTCTAAGTTCAAACCCTCTCAATAAATAATTCTTGAGATCTTCCTGCAAGTATCATATGTTGTTGCAACTCTTGCATCTTGTCCTCTAGTTTTAATTTCTCCTAAAAAATCTTTCCACATTCTTGTTTATTCCATAGTTTTATTTGAGTTTTCAGCACTTTAAGTTTCAACTAGAATGAATGCATTTTATTCTTATCTGTCACCTTAATCTCCTCCCACCAACCTTTGATCTTGTCCATGAATTTTGTCACCTGTAAGCAGAAAACTTCAAAACAAAAGAGGCAGTTCTTGGGCACTTATTTTAAGTCAATTTCTAATCTGAGCGACCAATGATTTGACCTAAGACATGGAAAAATAACGACTTCCACAAAAATATGTTTGTGTATCACCTACTTCAATATAAGGAAATGACCCAAATGACTAGCTATTTGATGTCGACCACCCCTTATGTTGTTCCAAGTAAAGACACCATTAATAGTGGATATGCCAACTAGTTTCAATCATTCCATGAGACCATTAAACAAAGCAAAGAAAGGGTTCAGCTTCCACAACCCCCATTTTTTCTTTGACATGGATTGTATGAGGTTGAAATCACCCCTTAAAATCCAAAAAGAGTTTGGAAATACCCATTGATGTAACAAAATTTGTTCCAAAAAACATATTTTTTTCCCTTGCATCTGGAGAACCATATATTGTTTTCAAAGCAACCATCTCCTTTGTTCCAAGATAACAAAAATTACCCATATAGAGTTCAATGATCCAGGGGATAAAAAAAAATATGCTCAAAATATCCCAAAATTAGCATCAAATTGTAGTTCTCACTGTTTTGATTCCAACAATGCTTGAATCACCTCAATCTGACACCCTATGAGGAAGTTATTGCTTTATGAAGTTTTTGGCAAACAACTAAAAAATCAACTTGCAGGGTTTATTTTATAGTGTACGGATGCCACGTGGCAGTCCGTACGATGATTTCATCTGCTGACTTTGCAAGTATGGGCTTCATGAGGGAGTTAATTGGAATCTTCCATTTGGGTCAGTCTCGTGATGAAACTTGGCGCACCATTATTAGTTGATGGTTTTAAGGAATGGGCCAATCACAGAGTGACACGTGGCCCAATCCTAGGGTGCCACATGGCACTCTGGATGAGGTCAAAAATTGGTTTGACTGATCGACAAGCCTATAGAGGGATCAAATGCATGACCTCCCAAACGCACAACGGACGCCCGACCAACAGGCCACACAACATTCTTATTAAAGATAGGCCAACAGGTTTGAAAGAATAACTTGAAACTTTTTTGTGAATATTTCTTGCAGAATTTTTATACAACCCTTCACAGATTATAAGTCATAATTTTTTTTTGGTCAATCCTGATTCGCATTCTCTGTTTACTTTCGGTAGTAGATGTTTCTATTTCAATTAATTAATATAACTTAATTATTCAGTTATATAGGTTAATGATTTAATAGAGTTGACATTAAAAAATGTTTACATATGACATCTAACGTCTAATGCTACTGATATCTCCCATATCTTAATTTTTTTTTACATATTTAACATCTGAGACATAGACATCTCCCCTATACTTAGTTGTAGACTGCCTCTTTACCGGATTAGAAAAAATGCCATATGAATACGAGTTATGGTATTTTGGGCATGTGGTATTAGTAAGCCATGATATTAGTTTGTGGTATTGTAAAAAATTCTCTTTAATAGGTCAAGAATATTGTTACGTGCTTTTTTTCATATATATATAATAAAGTTTTAATTTAGTTATTATTATTATTATTAATTTGGGTTATTCTAAGTTGTATTAGGAGGTAACTCTTTTTATGTCTATCAAACGTTTACAAACATTTAATTTATATACCTACTAGTATGTAAAATTATTGTGATTGAAAATGTTGTTAGAGAGAAAAGATAAGGAGAGATTTTGATTTAGCAATGAAGTTTAATCGTGAAATTAAGATTAAAAAAAAAAAACAAACAAACAAACAAACATTAGTTGTAAATATTGTTATCATCTATATGTCTTGAATAACATCAGAAAAGCATTGAACCAAATATATGTTTTGTAATATATTATCCTATTTAAAAAAAATAATAGAAATATTGTTAACTATGGTTAAAAGGTTATCATTTTAAAATTTTAATTTTAATATTATTATATGTTTTGAATATATATTTAAAAGAGTGTTTTTTTAAGAAGTCAATCTCTCTTTTAGTTTGAGAAGGAAAGAATGAAGGTCAATAATACAACAATATTTAAAGGCACAAAGCCATTACAGTTACAACAATTTTATTATCATCATGTCACTCACAAGAATTTGATCCTAAGTGGGAAAGATAACAACCATTTTGCCCAACTAATAGTGATAACTCCAAAATAAATTTTAATATAAAACAAAATTTCATTAATAAATTTAATATATAAATAATAACCTTTAACATATAAAATCATTGTTATTGAAAATGCACTTAAATGAAGACCAGACAAGACAAAAAACTAGTGAAGAGAGGTTCTGATTTGGCAATATTAGGGTTGATCATTAAGTTAAGGCAACGAAAAATGTGACTTAATGAAGAACAATCTTGATTCAAATTCAAGGCTAATCACCAAAATAGAGTTAAGTTAGAGGCAAACTAGTGAAACAATCTTTGATTTAAGAATTGAAACTATTTTAAAGTAAACCTCTAAAAATATTTCGGCAAGAGTACGAAGAAGTTTTAAATGGATAGATAGGAGGCTTGAGTTGACAATCATGTTTGATCTGACAATATAAAAATATCTCAATTAATGAATGAATAGAAGGGGTTGGCCCAATCTAAAAATTGGAAAAATAAATTGAGTAATCTAAGAAAATAGAAAACTAAAGTGAAAATGTCACCAAATTGAGATAAGGCAAAAGGTGAACTAGTAAGGAGATCTTGATTTGGCAATCCAAGCCAAACGCCAAATTGGGCGCAACTAAAAAATTGCCTAACTCGTGAAAGGAGGCTCCCATTTAAGATTCCCATGATTTTCAAATAGGACTTTTAAATATATTTTGGCAAGAATTTTGAAATAGGATTCTAAAAATATTTTGGCAATAATATTTAAATAGATTCAAAAGTTGGGAGAAAAATATATTCTAACAATGGATGGATAGGAAGTTCAATTTAACAATCCAGCCAAATTTGGAAATTAAGAAAGAACTTGGCTATTACAAGCATAGAACGGAGCTGATAACGTACAAAACGACCAGCTATTCCAACCTATTTTAGAGGAAGAATTGAAGGCGACCATGAAATCTTTCAGCCGAGACAAGAGTCCTGGACTAGACGGCTGGTCTATAGAATTTTTTATACATTTCTATGAATATATAAAGGACGATCTACTAGAGATGCTGGAAGAGATCAGAATAAAGGGGAATATCAGCAGGCAATTAAGTTCTACATATATAGCACTCATTCCCAAAAAAAAGGAAGATCAGACTTTTTAGGACTATTGGCCGATTTCATTATGTAATACCACCTTCAAAATTTTATCAAAGATCATTGCAGAAAGGTTGAAAGGAGTGTTATCTGAGTCAATATCAAAAGAACAATATGGTTTCCTTAAAGGGCGAAGCATCCATGACGCTGTAGCTGGTACACAGGAGGCATTATTTTCTATCCACTCAAAGAATAGAGAGGCGGTCTTACTCAAAGTAGACCTCAGGAAGGCATACGATTGTATTGATTGGGGATATATCAGGTGTTTATTGGCAAGAATTGGTTTGAGGAGCAACATGATCAACTGGATCATGGCTTGTGTCGATCCTGTGGATTATGCTATTATTATAAACGACATTCCTACTTCCTTTTTCAGTGCAGAGAGGGGGTTGCGCCAAGGATGTTCTCTCTCCCCTTTATTATTTATACTGGCTATAGACTCTCTCAGCTTACATATTCATAAGGCTGTGAAAGAGCAAGCATGGCGGCCCCTCAAAATATGCAGAAACATATCTCTGACTCATAATTTTTTTGTAGACGATATATTATTATTCGCTATGTTTTGCAGGACCACTTGGACGCGCTTTCATAAGATAATGGAAAAATTTCAAAGGGCTACGGGACTTCAGGTTAACCTGGATAAATCTTTTATATACCATTCTGATCTCAAGCAGGAAGATGTTCATTGGCTATCTGAGCTATTTGGTATAAAAGCCCATCATATCAGCAGTGGCATAAAGTATTTGGGTTTTCGAATAAAAGCGAATGGATACTCGAGAGCTGATTGGAACTGGTTAGTGGACAGATTCTATAAGAGAATCTCCGCATGGGAGTATCGATGCCTTTCTTTGGTTGGGAGAATCATATTAGTACAATCCATTTTGAATCAACTCTCTGTTTATTGGGCGCACCTTTACCATATTCCGGTGTGTATTATCAACAATATGAATAGACTTTCTGCAAATTTCATAGGGGGGGGGGTCATGCTGATAGGAGTAAATTACATCTTACTAAGTTGTCCGGTATCTCTCTTCCTAAATCGATGGGCGGCTGGGGTTTAACCAATTTGAGGATCTTTGGTAGAGCTCTCTTGTGCAAGTCTTTTTGGAGAGCTATTCAAGGTGTAGGCCCGTGGAGTCATATGATACGATCAAAGTATCTTGCTAAGAAGAATTTCCAGTTCTGGTGCCGTAAAGGCTCTATCGGTGCAGCATATGGATCCCCCATATGGCTTAGTTTTCGAAGGATTGAGGCACTCTGTTTGAAGCATCTGATCTGGCGCTTTCAATCAGGGAATAACATCTTAATAGGCAGTGACCATTTCAAATGCGGCGCTGATGATATTGATATTCCAGATTCCCTTCTTCATCACTTCCACAGAAGTAGAATCTTTTATTGGGATAAATTAATAGCAGAATGGAATGGCCCCATACCACGATGGAAAGATGCAGCCGATCTGAACATCCCCCAAGGGATTGCGCAGCAGTGGCATAACATAAGATTGAGACTACATAATGGAGGTCTCTACAGAACAAGAGATTCAGATTTCTTAGCTTGGAACATCCCGAATGAGGCGGAGGATATATCAATAAAGGGAATTTATCAACAGTTGATCGGACAACATTCTACTGGATCCCCTATTTTCCCACAAATCTTCTGGAAAGATGGCTGCCCTACGAAGATGATTCTCTTCTCATGGCTTGCATTTCACAATCAAAACCTTACCTGGGAGAACTTACTAAAGAGGGGATGGAATGGACCTAGCATCTGTTCTTTATGCAGAGAGGACGAGGAGTCAAACTTGCATATATTTCTTAAATGCAAGCAGTCATATCTAATTTGGCAGGAATTAGACAGAGTCTATGGCTTTAAGCTGGAAATGCAGGATTCGATCCAGGAATGGCTCATAAAATGCAGTGAGCGCCATATCCTATGGCGAAGAATTTGTATTTTAACCATGTGGTATATCTGGAAAGGGCGAAATCACTGCATCTTCAACTGCTCGAAATTTTCTTTTGCCAAATCTTTTGATTCAATCTCTGTTTATTTGGAATCTCTTCCTCAGAAGAAAAACAAGTACCAAAACAATTTCCCAGACATGTCTTCTACTGTACAGCTTTCTCAGTTGATCGCATACTTCGACGGAGCTGCTCAAAAGGGTCAATGTGGATGTGGTTTCCACATCAAGATAAATGAGTCTTCTCATTTTTCTTCATTCTGGCACGGTGGTCATGGTTCCAACAATTTGGCTGAAGCCTATGCTCTCACAGGTCTTTTAAAATTTTGTATCTTCCTAGACATACAGCAGGTGGCTATCTATGGAGATTCGAAGCTATGGGTAGATTCGGTAAACAGGAAAAATACCATATTGGCGCAGCACCTGACCGGTTGGAGAGACAGGATCAACTTCTACTGGAGCCGCATGGTGAATAGCACTATTCAGCACATCAGCAGGGACAAAAATTCAACAGCCGATGCACTTTCTAAAAAGGGTCTTTCCTCCTCACCTAGATTCTGGCATCTTGAGATAGTTTCGGATGAATCCACTTATCAGATCAAAGATTTTGTTTTACCAGACTTTTAGTTTTCTGTTTTGGAAATTTAGCCACACCTATTTCAGAGATTTTGATAGCAGATAGTTTTGATGGCTACATAGACATTATGTTTTCTTTATAGAACATAGGATTTTTTGAGACTATGTGGCATACAGATCTGAATTCAACCTTGTGGATGTATTTCAGCAAATTTTGGACTTTATATTTCTCATATAATATATTAAGCTTTTTTTCTTCTGAAAAAAGAAGAAGAAGCATAAAACGGAGCTACTTTCACAATTGGCCCAATCTCAAAATCTGAGTGAAGTTAGAATGGAAAGTAAAATGTAAAGGAATGAGTCTTACACAACATTAAACTTTTCTGAGTTCAAGGTAATTTAGGATTTACTACTGAGAATTGTTTACTATCTAATTTAGAACTAAAAAATATGCATAAATGTCCCAAGTAATTGTAATATAATCACCCACTTAATCATAGGGATTGGAATGCGGCCATGCCATAGGGATTTTCTTTAATAATTAATGAAAGAAAACAACCTTAATGAATTCAGGTAAGTAATCCTGTAAAAAGGAAAAAAAAAAAACTCAAGAGATTAACTGGGTCGATTGCCTGAATCGAATGCCCAACAACACATGCTTTCCTCCATCAAAAATATTTAGGGTTCAAAATGAGTTGCAGAACTCCTACTTGGGCTAAGCGACGAAGCGAATGACCAAAAATCGTTGGTGATATGGAAGGTCATTACCTAAATCCCACTCGTTGAACCTGAACTGTTGGATCTCTTCCTCCAAAATCGATTGTGTGGATTGTGCGAGATTGTTGCCTTACAACTTGCCACCAAAGCAAAAGGGTACAACTAGTGGAGTTTGAAAGTAATCCACTTGAATTTCCTACGAATATGTATATATATATTTTTCTCTATCATGGATTGTGCACTTACATGGTGTAACCATCGATTGCTTTGAGATCAAGCATATTTGGAAAAATATCAAATCTAGGCCGTTAAAAAGTTAACGTGGGTTCATTTGAGGGTGAAATAGGAAGCTTTAAGCTAATTAATTAATTAATTTATTTTTATTTAATATAAACTACACTCTCTGGTTCTAAACGCATCTACTAAATATTTTCAATGTGATTTTTTCTGAATTTTTTTCATTAATAATAATTGATTAATTAAAAATAAATAATAATAATAATTAGTTAAATTTTTTTTATTTATTAATTAAATAAATCTTAAGTTTATTATTATAGATTCAAAGGACTAATAAACCCTAGGATTAATATTATAAAGCCAAAGGATTAATAAACCCGAGGGTCAATATTTTTAACCTTGTGAATAATATTATACCCTAGGAATATGAACCCTTAGATAAATATTTTAAATCCTTAGATAAATAAAGGCAAGGGATTGATGTTATAAAACCAAGAGATTAATAAACCATAGGATAATATTATAAACTCAAAGGACTAATAAATCCTATGAATAATATTATACCCTTGGAATATGAACCCTTAGATAAATAGAGCTAAATGATTGGGTTTGGGATTAGTATTAATCCCTTGGGTTTATTATACTTTTGTGCTTATAATATTGGCTCTATTTATCTAAGGGTTCATATTGTTGGGGTATAATATTGTTCAATATCAATCCCTTGGATTTAAAATTAATCTCATGGTTTAATGTTATTCCCTTGTGTTTATAATCTCGTGGGCTTTTAATATTAATCTCTTCAGTTTATACTATTAATTGCAAAGTTTATATGACTTTAGTGTTTATAATGTTTATAAAAATTTAGTGTTTAGTGTTTATCAACCATGTTTATTTTAGTGTTTATAATATTTATCTTATGGTTTATATACCTTTAGTTTATAATATTGGTCCCTTGGGTTTATTATTATTCAACCATGGTCAACCATGTTTTATAAAATCAATTGTGGTCAATAATGCTTCAACATCACATTGTGACAAAGATTGTCTCAATATGAAAATAACTCATTGTCTCAACCATGGTCCAACATCGCATTATGACAAAAATTGTCTCAATATGATACTCATGGTTAACCATGGTCAATCAAGGTCAACCTTAGTCAACCATAGTCAACCATGTTTTATTAAATCAAACATGGTCATCCACGGTCAATCATGGTCAACCTTGGCTGGACATCGCATTATCACAAAGACTAGATTGATATGAAAATCAACCATGGTTAAGCATGGTCAGCCATGGTTCCATGTCGCATTGTGATATGGATTGTCTTAGTATGAAAATAAACCATCTCAACCATGTTTATTTGAGTGTTTATATTTTTTATCTTTGGTATATAATATTAGTCCTTTAGGTTTAATATTATTCCCTTGGGTTCATAATCCCTTGAGGTTTTAGTATTAATCCCTTAGGTTCATTATTCCCTTGGGTTTATAATATCAATCCCTTGGGCTTATTATTCCACTGGGTTTATAATATCAATCATGGTCAACCATGGTCAATCAGAGCCAACCATGGTCAAATGTCACATTGTGAAAATGATTGTCTTAGTATAAAATTCAAAGATGGTCAACCATGGTCCAATGTCGCATTGTGACAAATATTGTATCGATATGAAAATCAATCATGGTAAAGCATGGTCAGCCATGGTTCAACGTTGAATTGTGATAAGAATTGTCTCAATATGGAAATCTACCATGGTCAACCATGTTTATTTTAGGGTTTATAATATTTATGTTAGGGTTTATATACTTTGGGTTTATAATTTTCATCCCTTGGGTTTATAATATCAATCACTTGGGTTTATTAATCAAAGGGTTCATATTCATATGGTTTAATATTATTCCATTACATTTATAATCCCTTTGGTTTTTAGTATTAATCCCTAGGGTTTATTATTCCCTCGAGTGTATAATATCAATGATGGTAAACCATGTTTTATAAATTCAATCATGGTCAACCATGGTCCAATGTCGCATTGTGACAAATATTGTCTTAATATCATAATCAAACATGGTTAACCATGGTCCAATGTTGCATTGTGACAAATATTATCTCGATTTTAAAATCAATAATGTTCAAGTGTGCTCAACCATGGTCCAACGCCACATTGTGACAAGGATTGTATCAATAAGGAAATCAAAAGTGGTCAACCATGTTTATTTTAGGGTTCAAAATATTTATCGTAGGGTTTACATACCTTGGGTTTATAATTCTTATCCCTCAAGTTTATAATTCCCTTGGGTTTATAATATCAATTCGTGGGGTTTATTAATGTAAGGGTTCATATTCCTAGGATTTAATATTATTCCCTTGCATTTATAATTCCTTGGGTTTCTATTATTAATCCCTAGGGTTTACTATTCCTTTAAGTTTATAATATCAATTATGGTCAACCATGTTTTATAAATTCAATCATGGTCAACCATGGTGTAGTGTTTCATTGTGACAAAGATTCTCTTGATTTGAAAATCAATCATGGTCAAGAATTCTTAACCATATAATCCCTTGGGTTTAATACTAAAAAGCCAAGAAATTATAAACCCTATGGAATAATATTAAACCCTAGGGATTAATATTAATTACAAACCCTATGAATAATATTATACCCTGGGAATATGAACCCTTAGATTAATAAACCCAAGGGATTAATATTACAAACCCAAGGGAATAATAAACTCAAAGGGTTAATAATAAAACCCCAAGGGATTATAAACCCAAGGGAATAATATTAACCCAAAAGATAATAAACCTAAGGGATTAATACTATTAACTCTAGGGTTTATATTCCCTTAGGATTTTAGTAATAATCCATTGGGTTTATAATATCTATCCCTTGGGCATATTAATCTAAGGGTTCATATTCCTAAGGTATAATACTATTCATAGGTTTATAATAATAATCCCTTAGGTTCAATATAAATCATGGTCAACCAAGGGTTTATATACCTTGGATTTATAATATTAGCCCCTTGGGTTTAATAATATTAGTCCCTTTGGTTTATAATACCTTGGGGTTTTAGTATTAACCCGTTGGGTTTATTATTCCCTTGGGTTTATAATATCAATCCATTAGGTATTTTAATCTAAGGGTTCATATTCCTAGGTATAATACTAAAACCCCAAGGGATTACAAACCAAAAGGAATAATATTATCCAAAGGGATAATAAACCCGAATGATTAATACTAAAAATCCAAGGAATTATAAATCCAAGGGAATAATATTAAAGCCTAGGGATTAATATTATAAACCCAAGGTATATAAACCCTAAGATAAATATTATAAACCCTAAAATAAACATGGTTGAAAATGGTTGATTTTCATTTTGAGACAATCATTGCCACAATGCGACATTGGACCATGGTTGACCATGGTCAACCATCTTTATTCAAGTGTATTTAATGTTTATCTTAGGGTTTATAATATTAATACCTAGGTTTTAATTTTATTCTTTTGGGTTTATAATCCCTTGGGTTTAATACTAAAAACCTAAGGAATCATAAAAGTAATATTAATTACAAACCCGAGGAATAATATTATACCTTGGGAATATGAATCCTTAAATTAATAAACCCAAGGGAATAATATACCCAAGGGGTTAATACTAAACCCCAAGGGATTAATACTAAAAACCCTAGAGTTTATATTCCCTTGGGTTTTTATTATTAGTCCCTTGGGTTTATTATTCCCTTAGGTATAATATTATTCATAGGGTTAATAAACCTAAGGGACTAATATTATAAATCCAAGGGATTGATATTATAAACCCAAGGGATTAATACTAAAAACCCAAGGGAATATATACCCTAAAATTTTTAGTATTAATCCATTGGGTTTATTATCCCTTGGATTAACATTATTCCGTTGGGTTTATAATCCCTTGGGGTTTTAGTGTTAACCCATTGGGTTTATTATTCTTTTGGTTTTATAATATCAATTTCTTGGTTTTATTAATCTAAGGGTTCATATTCCGAGGGTGTAACATTATTCATAGGGTTTGTAATTAATATTAATCACTAGGGTTTATAATTTGTCAAGTTTTTAGTATTAAACATAAGGGATTATAAACCCAAAGGAATAATATTGAACCCAAGGAAATAATATTATAAACCCAAGGTATATAAACCCTAATATAAATATTATAAACCTTAGAATAAAGATCCTTGACCATAGACAATCATGGTCCAACGTCACATTGTAACAAAGATTGTCTCAAAATGAAAATAAACCATTGTCAAACATGTTCAACCATGTTTATTTTAGGGTTTATAATAATTATCTTAGGGTTTATATACCTTGAGTTTATAATATTAATCCCTAGGGTTTAATATTATTCTCTTGGGTTTTTTATATTAATCCCTTGGATTTATTATCCTTTGGGTTAATATTATTTCCTTGGGTTTATAATCCCTTGGGGTTTTAGTATTAAGCCCTAGGAATATGAATCCTTACATTAATAAACCCAAGTGATTGATATTATCAACCCAATGCAATAATAAACCCAAAGGGTTAATACTAAAACCCCAAGGTATATAAACACAAGGGACTAATATTATTAAACCCAAAGGACTAATACCATAAATCCAAGGTATATAAATCCTTGGTTGACCATGATTTATATTGAACCTATGGGATTAATATTATAAACCTATCAATAATATTATACCCTAAGAATATGAACCCTTAGATTAATATACCCAAGGGATTGATATTATAAACCCAAGGGATTAATACTAAAACCCCAAGGGAATAATAACCCAATGGATTAATACTAAAAGCCCAAGGGAATATAAACCCTAGGGTTTTTAATATTAATACCTTGGGTTTATTATCCCTTGGGGTTTTAGTATCAACCCCTTGGATTTATTATTCTCTTGGGTTTATTAATATAAGGGTTCATATTTATATTACATAATTTAAAATTAAATAATAATAAATTTAATTTAATTTTAAATATTAATTATTATAAAGAAATAATTATTATTAATTACAATGATAATAATAATATTTTTATTACACTAGTTTTTTTGTATTTTTATTTCTATTGCTATATATTTATCAATGGTAGATACAAATGAAGCCTACGGCTATATCAACCACATTAATATTTTTAATGTGGTTGTGCTAGTAGAATATGTGTCATTAAATTCCACTACATATATTGTGTATATAACATTAATAAGTTTCATGTTCGCATTTGTTGATTATATACAAAATTTGGTGAAAAATTATTTTGATCATTTTTTACAATCAATTGTAAAATTTCAGCATAATGATACTAAGTCAAATAAGCCTTTTTCATGACTACTACATTTAACTAATATTATTCCATTTCAGACAAAATTTTAATAGCCATCTCTCTTTTTCAATCAATTTACCTGGTCAATGATGTATCTCCATTATCACTGCCACTTTTAGGTATATAATCGTATATGCTTGCAATCACCACCACTTTGAGTATGTATTCCAAGTATATATACATATATATCACCCCTCTAAGTTGTATATATCATTATATACCCACCCACTTCACCATCATCATTACCTTGAGATATATATCTCAAATCTATACCCAAAGGTGAAGGTTGTGAATGATTGGTGATTGTAGCCATGGAAAGCAACAAGGAGTGGAATGTGGTGATATAAAAATCAAGGTATCCACCATACATCAATTCCATCTCTCAACATAATGCTAAGAAGATGTATTTGTTAATCGAGCAAATTTCTCTTGGAATTTAGTCTTAGAAAAATAATTTCAAATTCAAACTTTAGAAGGTAGATAACTATCACAAGGCTATAGGCCTTACCTCTGCTAAAGCATGCTTACATCCTCTAGGCGTTTGGCATCAACGTTTTTCCAACTGATGGCATGACTAACTCGGTTATAGTCGACTTGCAATACACCTCAAAAAATTCTTACTTATTTTTTTACTTAAGATTTTCAGTAGAATTATTATTACACTAAATCAATTCACATTTTCCATAGGATGAAATCATAGACCATACAACAACATTCAACAATGTCCAATATTAGTGCACAAAAATGTGTGACAGGAAACCCTTGGCTTTGCACCTGAAGATATCAATAAACAAATGATATGTTACATCAACCATTCGATCAACCAATTGAAATACAAAGCAAGAAGGCCACAACACCTTGGTCGAATCCAATACATATAACTCCAACCCATTTCCCCTAGTGAAAACATCTCAAGAGGTAGATCACAACACCCTACCCACCCAATCCCCAATCAAGTTGTAGGATCCTCCTGTCACACATACAAAAATTTCCAAGAACCATCTAAACTCCTTCTTCCAACCTCGCAACTTGTAGAGTGTTTATCTCTTGGCTCGCTCCTTGTACAAGAGTTCTTGCCTTTCCCTCCTCTCCACTAGGCTCCCTCCATTGATATGTGTGTGTGTGAGAGACCTCCTATTGTATCCCCTACAACATCTACCAAAATTTTCACCCTGTACATTTAAAATTTTTGCATCCCCCTTTCTTTTGTTGGTTTTTATGGTCAATTTTGTTGCATTTCTTAGAGAAATTATTTAAAGTGGCTTAGTCATCATTAGTTGTAGTCCATGACTGAATCATTTTCATGAAAGAAAGTTATTTCTATCTCACCATAGAACCTCGCAGTCGAGAATAATAATAAGAGTACAACAAAATCCTTATTAAAATCCAGACAAGATGTGAAAGGTCATCTCTCCAACTCTTGATATGCATGCAAATAATGTGGCTCATACATATTTTTTGGAGCATAAAGGGAAAAATCTTTGTCAACATATGTTGAATGAAGAGGCAACAAAAGAAATGGGTGAAGTGAGTTGATATATTGAGAGAGATAAGCAAGGAATTAGTGTCCTAGTTGATGAGGCTACCACATATATCCCATGGGAAGTTCTAATGTACCCAAAAGCCACACCTACTATGAAGGATATGGGATTTTTAGGAGAAGGTGGATTAAGAAAATAAGGTACAGGCATTCTTGAGATTATTGAAGTCTAATATAGACCAAGAGGCCTAAGATTGGGGGCCGATCTAAGAGCCCCTATAATGACAATTTAGAGCTATAATCCATGTTCACCCCTCTAGCCTAGACAACATGGGAAGTTTATAAAATGATGCAGGGGTTGGTGGAACTAAGTCAAAAGGATGGACATAAATAAAATAAGGGGAATGTAGCATTCATTTTTCAAGGGCAGAAGTAGCAAGAGGAGATGAAAAGTAAATAAGAATAGAGTTAAGTGTGGCTCAGCAAGGAGAAATATCTTCCTCCCATACTTCACCCTCTTCCTCCCTTTCCAAACTCTTTCATATTTGATTAGTGGTAACATCAATAGGAGTAACTGTGCAATCTAAGATGAATTTCTTAAAAAATTGTGAAATTCTTTTGAAGCTACAATTTCTTAGTATAAATTCTATATAGAAGATGAGAAAAGGAAAGTAATTATAGTAGGAGGACTTCATGTAGAGTGGCATGAGTCAAGGCACAGTGACTTAAAGACAACATCCTTCGCATTTTTGGTGGAGATTGCATAAAGGGTTTGATGTGAGCATTTGGAATTGAATACTTACAAATAGAGTCAATATGCTTACAAAAGCATTGGATGAGGCTTAGAGGAAGGTGGAAAACTACTTTTTGAGATTAGGAGACAACTATTTGATTATGATTAAGTCCTCAATAGCCAATGTGATCATATTTATATAGAGTGTAGTCGTGCTCTTGAAGCTGATAATATTTGCGATATCATATCTATAATTATGAGCATCCTAAAACCTATATATTATGATATTATCCTAAGACCCATCGAGATTTATATCACTATTCTATTGGTGATATTATCCTTAAGACTTACCGAGACTCCAAATGTGACTCATTCCTGCATTGACAACTTTACCAATCCACATGACATCAATATCATCATACAAAAATGTACCAGAACAGAGATTCATATTCTTGTCCCAAAAGGTTTATAACCAAAATTTCTAGATGTACCAATCTATGGATGAATTACAACATTGGATATCTTTCGACCTCATGGGGAGACACAGGGTTATCTTTTCATTTCCACTGAGAACTATATAAGTTTTATGTTCTTCAATGGGACACAGAATTAGATGAGTTTATTACAAGGGAAATTAGAGATATCTCATATCGTATTGGGTGTCCTACAAATAATTTATAGATTGGTATCATTGATCCAAATTGTTGGTTAAAAGGAATCCACCTGTATGATGGTTTATTCAAGGTTATACCCTTTGAAAATAAGGTACAACTTAAAAATGCTTTCAACATTAGGCTTGAGGAGCTTCAAGTTTGGATATAAAGTTTATATGGTTGTGAAAAACCTTCAATTGTTGTGTTATACCAGGATAACAAAGATATAAGGCATGTCAAGACATATGAGG
Organism: Pinus tabuliformis; assembly: GCA_031772625.1. Lineage (NCBI taxonomy): Eukaryota > Viridiplantae > Streptophyta > Pinopsida > Pinales > Pinaceae > Pinus > Pinus tabuliformis. Next base: position 954,622,931 of record CM062815.1, on the reverse strand, counting down.
TCCTTCTAAAGGAAAAAGATTGTTTTGAGGGACCTTGGCAACAAAACAATCTAGATAATGGTGTTGGTCTATTAATAATCATTAAACTGCCTTTGGTAGGTGTGATAATCATTGGTGAACAAAACATTGTTTATTGTAGTGCATATGTATTCAAAGCAATACCTATTAGACAGTCTATTACAAAATCTTATGGCAGATTTAATGTGGATGGTTCTCTTCGTATAGTCTGAAATGGGATTGGAATCAATGAGTAGGCATCTCTAGAGCTTCTAGGAATAAAGTGACTTTGGTCATTAAGATGTTCAACTGATGACATATTTGATACTTATTTGGTTGTGAGACTCATGTAGCATCGTAATGCACAAGGAAAATGTAGCTATAAACCATGCACTACGCTACCAACCATGCTTGCACTGCGCTACTCAACACCATTGCGGTGCACCACTCAACATCATTGCAGCGCACTACTCCACACCATAATGTTGCACTACTCAACTCTATTGGGTTATGGTACTCAATTCATTTCCTTGTGCACCATCAAAGACATAGAAATCATGCCATAATCCTTTTGTAACATATGTCGGGTTGGGAAGGGGCTTGGAATTGATTACCTCCACTGCATGGATTATAATTCATGCATGTTAAATACTTTCTTAGTGCACACATGTCATGATAAGGCTTTGGAATCAAATTTCCCTATTCAACGTGTTTCTAGGCATATACTTGTAGTCGTTATACATGCCAAATTTGTAGCAAGTCATTGGGAGACAAGACTATGTATTTTGGAATGTTTAATTCTTTATTAATTGTTGGGATACATCCAAAGGAATACCAAAGGAACACTCAGGATATCCTCTTTAATGATTGTGAAAAGCATATTTCCATCAGATATATCATAAGTGCAACATGTGTGGTTAATATAACATAAGGGTTTTATAGTGATATAAGAGGGAAAATTTTGATGAAGGTTTCTTGAAATATTCTCGATGGGAAGAGAGATGGACTACTTTATTTCAATATGTTGTTTCAACTTCCATCCTAATTGAAGACCAACCTGCAACAATGTACTTATGGAAGATGATGGTGTGTAGTGCTCTTGCATGCTATCCTCCTCTATCCCAACAAGAGTTTGTAACAAAAATTGTCAATGTGGAATGACAAATTTTAGTTGTTCCTCAAGCTAAGGCTATGGAGCATATAAAATCCCTACAACAATGTGGTATAACAATATCTATAGATTTGGTGTTGCAAGTACTTTCTAGAAATAAAATGATATGAATACTTATATGTTTTTCTTTATGTGGGCCTCTCAACAACCTGCTTATAGCCTTGGGATAGAGACTTCCAATGCAATGCTAAATAGTTTAGGCAGGATGAAATATTTTAAGACAATGTGGAAGCTGGTAAAATAAATGCACATTGGTGGAAATGGTTCATCTTTGGTCATAGATGAAAACCCTCACCATACTGATAATAAGATTGTGTTTCTCCTTAAATGGCGGAGAGAGAAAGTGAGACATTTCACAAGCGAGAAGAATTTGGTCCAAATCTCAATACACCCGCTTTCCATATTCTTCTCGGCGCTCTATCTCTATTTAAACATGTATGAGAAGCGGAGGCATTGCTTAACCTGAGACAAAAGTAATTTCCTCCGGATATGAAAAGCTAAAACATCATTCCTAATGGATGGTGTGCCTTGGAAAATATACGCAGGGAAAAAGGTTTTGGAATGAGTTGATAAAGAGGGGGCATAAGCCTAATTTGGTAACTTAAGGTATCTTTATAAATGGTTTAACAAATTTGGGAAGATTGGATAAAGATTTTAAATTGTTTGAGGCAATGTAGAACAGAGGATGCACTCCAGATGTTTTAATCTCCAACAATATTATAGATGTGCTTTGCTCTAAAAGATGCATTCCTTAAGCTCTAGTTATCTTTGGTGAAATGAGTGATCATGGTTTTCTTCCTAGTGTTGCAACTCACAACTCATTGATCAAACACATATGTAAGTCTAGGAGGATAGACAAATATTATGAGCTTTTCCATGCAATGGAAAACAATGGTCAATATGGTAGTATGATTTCCCAACTACAAATATTGTCCAGATTACCACTTTGAGTCCACAAAATAGTGAAACTATTGTACACTTTGGATGCATGTCATATAGTAATGTGCAGATCCTTCAAAGAAAGAAATATGGTTCTATAAATGTTCATTACAATATCTATCAGCATACAAACATGCTAAACATTTTGGAAATGTTGAATGAAATAACAATTAATGAAAATCATTAAATAGTTAAACCAACACCAAGGTTGTCTTAGGGTTCGGTTAAGACACCAACGGATCTCTTCCAAAATTCAATATCTTCCTTCCAAGCTGCAACATGAAATTTCAGTGTATTTCTTTTGTTATATTATGAATATTATTTTTCCATAATTATGAAAATGGGGAAATACCAAAGTCATGTAGGAGTCAATATGAAAATGAAAAGTTATTACGGGTGTGATATGTCATGAGGTAGCTAAACATTCATGGGGAAGGAAAAAAGTTGCCTACCCATTTGTATAAATATACTCTCATGCCTCTAGCAAAGGGTTTTAGCATTAGGGAGGCTTTTAGCACTTAAGTGGCTCTTAGAACTCTTACTCTTGGTATTTTGAGGATTGAGCTATAGTGAGGCCTTGGATTTATTTTGGAAATGGTATGAGTAGCTCTCCTTCCACTATTGGATCTTGATGGATTTGTGGTACATGTACTTGAGTTTTCAACATTCTCAATGAGAAGATCTACTGTTGGCATGATTCTCATGCACTTTCATGGTGGTTGTAAGGCTATCATATACTTCTATTATGTGTGCATGTTTTCTTTCACATGAGTTATATATTAATGAACAAATTTGTGCCTTATGACTCACATACTTTCTAATGGATTTATGCTCTTTCATTCCACACATTACACTAGTTATTAGTTGTTGATTACTTTGAAATTAGTTTTTGGTGCTCTCATTACTCTTATATGTCTTGGATGGTTTTAGCTAACCAATATGATGGAAATGAGACATTGGGGGTTAACCAAAATCCCTTTTCCTTAAAAACAAATTGATCCTTGACCTGTGGGTTATAAGCCACAAGTCTATCTGAAGCCTTCTTTAGGCCTTAAGCCTTTAAAGTCATGGACCATTCAACTATCGGAGTTGTTTTATGCTATCGGGAGCTTTAAAGTATGCTTTTAAGCCTTAAAACATGTGGCCATACATTAATTAAATTACAAAGGAATAACGGGGAAAGACCCACTCCGACACACATAACCGCATATCAAAATTTATAAACCCGCCTCTATCTCTATCGGTGGGTCTGCTCTTATCGCTTTCCGCTGCGCCGCCTCTCCAAAACTCTGACTACCTGATCGCTGATCGGTTTATCGGCGATATCGCCATATCACTCATTGGTGTATTAGCATCGCTCCTCCATTGTTTTATACCTCTTCGACATGCGATCGTCGATCGCATATAAACCGTCGATCTGGACCCTCGATCCGACTGTTGCGATTTAAATCGCATTTCACTATCACTATATTGAAAGGTAGGTTCCGATACCATTATAATCGTTCCACCGATGAGATAAAGCTCTGTCCCATGCGACTTGATCTGGACCATTGATCCATATGATCTAATGGTTCCTGTGCATCCGCGTTGCTTCCTTCTTAACTTAATTCATTCGCCCTTTGATGGATTTTGTGTTAAACATAGTTCTACCATAGCCTCAACCATTCTCTATTACGACGCACACAACACTCAGGCAACAGTTAACTATGATAATTTGGATTTCCATCGATCCTTTCAGTGGTCGATGGTCAATCAACACACTTGTAAATGGATTTAAACCATTAGCACATATATATATAAATAACTAAAATGGGGAAATAATACATAGACTCGCGAAGACCAAAGAACACATATTTATTATACATACACAGGCTTCTGTTACATGCTAAGGAATTTCAGCCTTAGAACACTTCTCCCCTCGACTACATCAATCTATGCATTGATTACACAATCTCTATCTATTTCTCTATATATCCTATTGAATGTGCAGGTTCATATATATATGGAAACATTAGTTCATCGTTATAGGAATATTGGATCAGATCACTATGAAGGATCCAATCAATCCTCTCCTTGATCTCCTCTAACAAACCGCTCCATAATGCATGCATATGTGGCAGATAAAGTCTTCTAGAGACTTATCACTTCCATCTTTTTCTCTATTTTGAAACAAATTTGTCCCTATTTTTCTCCATGGCCCACATCCTCCTCTTTGCTCCGCTTTGGATTCCTCCATTAATTAAGGGTGTTGGATGCTCCTGCATCACAATAACCCTTGAGATTTACATCGCCTTGTTGCTTTTTAATTATATTTTTGTACTTTGTATTTCAAGTTTATAATTTTTTAACTGATTCATATTCATACTCTGGATATTTCACACTTGCCTTCACATTAACACCTCTTCACTCAAAACCCAAGAGAAAAGAAACAAACATGGTGGCATCCAAGCCCACGTATTGGATGTGACTCCTATCCCAAATGGTGTGAGGTAAAATTGGCATTTCATATCGGGGAGATCCTCTAACCATTAGCAGTGCATTTCACCCTATCAAAACCTCCCAAGAATATGAAGGGTCATGCTCATTGGGGTGACCCTTAGGTTGAAATTTTGTATGCATTACGCATTCATTAGAAAACCTTGAATCTGCTCAGTGCAACATGCACAAACTCTACTCAAACTTATTCATCCCATACTCCACATGTTTTCTTGCTCTTTTTATACTCGATCAACATGTCACTCCATCCATGAATCACTAAAGTTGACCTAATGCACTTCATTGTGCTCCCACATCCATAATGTGATGGGTGCACCATGACATGGTGTTTTTAACATAAAATTGACTAATGTGGGGACTAGGTGTCTGATAGACTCAATTCAGTTTATTCTCCCCAATGGATATTGTGTGACGTGTAGGAGTGCACACACCCATGTGTCTAGCAACCTTACATTCTCCCCCACCATCATTCATTGTTGTCGTTAAGAATCTTGGTGCTACCAGTGAATTCTATTCCTAAAAATCACAGAGATTATTCTCCCATCTCCACAATTACAAATGTGTGTCACAACCATTTTCCTCTTCTAGAGAACCCTTCCACCAAACAAACTACTCATGTGGATGATTTTTGTTGATCCTTGCAATCTTATATGCCAAGATCTCATGAAGTTCCATCTCTAGTTGATCAACAATCAATGTTGGTGCACACAATGGCTCTCCTCTACTTCAGTCATCTGTGTCTACTCGACATGGTTTAAGCTTATTTATATGAAAGATAGTGTGGCAAACCTTTGAATAAAACGATAACTTTAGCTTATAAGAGACATCCCTAGTCCTTTCAAGAACCTTGACCGATTCCTCAAAATTCCACACTAGAAATATATACATCCCAGTCATGGTGGGAACTACTCCTTACTCATCTTAACAAAGACAAAATCTCACACATTGAAATTTGTGTCATGCCTCTCATGATCAACCACAACTTCATCTTTTTAGTTGCATTGTTAGGTGCACTCAACCCAACTCCAACCTCTCATGATAACTCATAATGAATCCCAAGGCCAAAGGATTCTTCGCATAATGTCCCCACATCACCAAATGTGGCATCATGGGTTTCTATTTGTTGGTAAATCGAATGGACCCTAACTTGTTGCTAAACCCTTGTGTAAATTATCATTGAATTATGCCGCATCACACAAATCTAGTTATTTTTTCTGATAATCTCTCACATAATATATTAAGTAGTACTCTAGAATTCCATTGATATGTTATGTTTATCCATTTTCCTATGCATGGAAACTTGAACCATCTAGAAAATATGCATTGACAAGCTTGAACATTGATTTCCAAAACTTCCTAGTGAATCTTGTAAACTTATTTCACACAATTCTCAATGGAATACCCCAGTACTTAACTATATATCTAAAAAATATCTTTGTTATCTCTTCCACACTACTTGGCACCTTCATTTGAATGAATACATCATACTTGGAAAAACAATCAACCATGACCATAATCTCGTTATACCCTTGTCCCATTGGAAGTTGTGTGGTGAAGTCCATTGAGGCACTCGTCCATGGTCTATCTAGAATCGATAAAGGTTGTAATAGACTTGTATGCACTATGGTATCCAACTTGTCTTGCTAACACACAATAAAAGTCTACACATAGTCCTCAATGTCACACCTCTTGTGCTCCCATAACTACTCTCTCTCCAACAATGCCACTTTTCTATGTTGTCTAGGTACTCATCCTAAGACAAGTATTCAAGAGATCCTTTCGTATACTACTCATCTTAGGAACAAAGATATGTTCCCCAAAAAGAAAGACTCCATCATGAATTAAGAACTCCCTTGCCTTTCCTTCTTTCACCTGCTTCATAATGTTCTTCGCAGTTGAATCAAATTCTAAACCATAACGAATCCTCCTTTGTAACTCCTCTACCATTTTAAATTGATTCCCATTTGATGTAGGCAACTCCTCCTCCTTGAGTGAAACGATTTATCCCTTTCTACTCAAATAATCTGCCACAACATTGAGATGGCATGACTTGCACTCAATGGTCATGTCAAACTCTGCCAAGAAATCTTGCCACTGAGCTTGTTTAGGGGAAAACTGGGTTGAATTGCAAAGTAACTCGTCACTATTTTGTTTGTACTAACCACAAATGGCTTTGCCAAAATATAATTCCTACATTCCTATAGACAATGCACTACTGCAGTCATATCCTTTAAGTTAAGCACATACCTTCCCTCCCGATCTTGTAAATTCCTACTCTTGAAAGATATGGGGTGCCCATCCTGAGTCAAAAATCCTTCACTGGCCAAGTTCTATGCGTCTATTTGTTCCTTGAATGGATGTTCAGGGTATGGCAGCTTTAAAATTGGGGTAGAGACAATTATATGCTTAAGCTACTCAACACAATCTTGTTGTACTCTATCCATCTCCATGGTCTCTCCTTCTTTACTAAGTCAGTTAATGGTGCAAAAATATTCCAATAGCCCTCCACAAATCTCCTATAGTATTTGGCCATCCCCAAGAATAACCTCACATGATGTAATTCGTGTGGCTCCTCCTAGTCCTCGATCACCCTAACCTTCTAAGGTCCATGCAGATACACTCATCGCCAATTAGATGTCCCAAAAATGGTATCTCCTTCTATAGAAAAATTCACTTTTACTCCTTCAAGTAAAACTAATGCTTCCAAATGTCTTAAATAATTTTTCTAAATGCTTCTTGTGCTCTTCCATGTCCTTTCTATACACCACAATGTCAGCAAAATGTACTAACATGAACTTTTCCAAGAAGGGATGAAGAACGTCGATCATCAAAGTGTGAAAGGTAGCTGGGGAAGTAAATAGATCAAAATGTATCAGAAATAACTTAAAGATCCTACACATAATCACCATGGCTATCTTTTCCTCATCATCCTCTACAATCTGAACTTGATAATATCCCTATCTTAGGTCCAACTTCGTGAACACCTTGGATTTTTCCAATTTGTCAAAACAATCAGATGCAATCGATAGTGATATTAGTTCTTCACTCTCTACTTTTTTATGGATCTGTAATCAATATACATCCTTGACTCATTGGTATCATTATCCTTTGAATAATATCGGGACCATATAGGGACCTCGAAGGACGTATAAAACCTGCATCAATAAACTCTATCAATTGATGTCTCAACACTGCCAACTTTGGACTCAGCAGTTGCGAGCTCTTTCCAATGGCTATAGTTGAGGCTCTACCTATATATGATGATCAATAGTGAGCCTAGGTGGGAGCACTTTCAATAACTCATTTGGAATCTGATTTGCATACTCCAATAGGTCAAAAAGCTTTGGTGGAATAGGCATCCCCACTCCATCAACTACAACCTCTTTTATCAGTGTGTTGTATAACTGTGACTCCATGCACCATGCTAGCCTCTTCATTCTTAATATATATACTAGTTTCACCGTTCCTCCTTTGCCTTTGTGCGGTTGTGTGCACAAACCACATCTTATGCTCACCAAGTATAATTATCTAATCCAACTGTAGTGCAAGAACAACCATGTTCCTTTAGAGAAAATCGTATTTGAATATACCTCAAAATAATTTGTTAGTAATATAGTGAAATCCATGCATCCATGCCACATGCCCACTTGTATTTGAACTAACAAGACCACCCCTCTTGCTATCCTTGCCTTAGAGTTTACCACCCTCACTACAACTTTACTCATAGTAATTCTCACCCAAGTTCCTTTTCCAAATATACCCTCATACATTTTTGTAATGCACCCATATCTATAAGTGCCTAGATCATCTTCTCATGGGCCATAATGTCCACAAAGCACAACCTATGCATATTCTCATCTAGTTTTCCTCCCAAGTCATCAATCCTCATATGTGTTGCATCAAATGAAGAACAACAACAAGATCTTGATACACCTCCATACTTGCACCCTCCAAGTCATATACTTTTGTCACCTGTCTTCACCTCTAGTTATTGTCGAGTGATATTTGTTTCTTGTTTTGTCATGTTGTTAGTCTGCTCTGATATCATCTATGACAACACTAAAGGCCTTTCTAAGGCTATAGCGTGCTTTCATCCTCTAGGAATGTGGCATGAATTTATTTCTAATTGATGGCATGACCATCTTGGTTGTAGTAAACTTTGACTAGACCTTACAAACTTCTTACTTATTTCCTTAATTAAGTTTTCAGCAGAATTTTTATTACATTTAACCAATTCATATTTTCCATGGTATGAAATCATAGTGTGATAGGCTTAACACCTCGAGATTAATATCAATATACAAATAACACGTTACATTCGTTGTTCGGTCCATTAACCAAAGTACAAATCAAGAAGGTTGCGACACATTGGCCTAATCAGAGACGAATAGATCCAACCCATTTTCCCCTATTGTAACACATAAAGAGGTAGAGTACAACACCCTACCCACCTGATCCCCAATCGAGCAATAAGATCCCCCCCCAAGATTTACGGAAAACCTAAAGAAGCCACTGAACCCCTTCCTCCAACCTTACAAACTGTGATGCATATATTTATTGACATGCACCTTGTACAAGAGTGAGTTTCCTTTTTGTCCTCTCCACTAATATTCCTCCAATTATATTTGTGTGTGTGTGACCTCCTAAGGATATGAAGGGTCATGCTCGATGGGTTGAGCCTTAAGCTGAACTTTGAATACCTTGCGCATTTGGTAGGAATCTCTGAATCTACTTGCATTGACAAGTATGCAATCTACTCGGATCAATCTGTGCTACACTCCACACACTTTCTTTCTTCTGTTTCAGTCAATCAACGTATCGCTTGATCCATGAGTCACCAAAATTTACTAAATGCACTCAGTAGGCTTTAAATCTGACATTTCACACAAAAAAGATTTGCATTTTGAATGCATTTGATGATGAAGAAAAAATTTTAAATGTGAAAAACGACCAGTGAAAAAATTGAAACCGTAAATTTGACATATAAGTGTTTAAGTAGCCTGTCATAAATTCTAATGAGTGATTTAGACAAAGACTAATTTAGACAATTTGTTTAGTTGCAACACCTATTTATTGTCGATCAACTGGAAATGTACCTATTTCTTGTAACCATTCTTTGGTGACAAGAAAGGAGTAGAAATAAATATTGAAGTAGTGGAATTCTCTAATTAAACAATGTTGACATACATTTCATTTACAGAAATGGTGTTATAGAGCTAAACTAGTGAGCTATTATGCTTAGAATATTCTTCTTCTAAGTATAACTACCTGCAAGCCTACTTCACACTCACATATCTATATAAAACATATAGGTATAAGCATGAAAAACAAATGATTAACATAAAATTTCCACTTGACAGGTAACATAAGTTTGAAATTCTAGACCTAGCACTAGGTCGTGTACCCATACCATGTGATCATGTCCACAACGTGATGGGTACATTGCGACATGACGCCTTTATCGAAAAATAGACTAATGACAGGACCAAGTGCCTGACACGTTCAATCTGGTTGAATTCTATCCATGAGGTGGAACATGTAAGAGCACGCGCTCGTGTGCCTAAGGGCCTTATGATAATGCTTTCGACATTATGGAAGGTGATTGAACCCATGAGTGTGGCCACCTATCGTTGCCAAAAGAGAGGTGACTTATGATGGATGAACCACTTTCCCTTCCCTCATCAATAAGTGAAGAATCATAGTTAGTGATTGAGACTAAAATAGTATGTTTAGAAGTTTCAAGAAGTTGATAGTGAATATCATAAAGTTTAATGGTTTATAGTGTGAAAGGACAAGTTATCTAGACACTCATATTAACAAGGCTGTGATGGTGTCCATTTGGGAAAATTTATTATAATGCTTCTTTTGTATGTAGATGACTTTATTCTAATTGCTAAATCTTCTCTTGGCCTACAAGATCACTTACTTTCCCTTGATCATTTTTATAGAAAGGTGGTGATGCAAGTCAATATTAGCAAGACGAAAGTGGTGGTTTTCTCTAACAAAAGAAAACAAAGCCAACATAACTTCTACTCTTAAGACAACACTCTTGAAGAAGCTGTTGATTACAAATATCTGAGAATTGACTTCAACAAAAATCTAAGTTGGGAAGGTTACAGAAATAAAATAACTTTGGTAGGTTGGAAATCATTTTATGCTTTTCAAAATAGGGTGGAAATCATTTTATGCTAGGGATTGGAAGACTACCCAAAGTCTTTTTGGGCTTTTAGTGATGATGATGGTTCTCTATGGTTGTAAATTATGGGCCAACAATACATATGACTTACAATAGAAGCAAATTGAGAAATTTCGAAATGTTTGATTACAAACAAGTTCAATAAATAAAAGTTAGTTCCTTATGATATCTTACTAAGTAAAATCGGGGAAGCAATTGGTATGGTGCAATTGATAAAATATTTAAAAGAAATTGAGCAAATGGAAGAGGGAAAATGACCTAAGGTTGTCTTCAATGAAATATTGTGCCACAAAAAGAAGACTTGGATGTGGAGAAATAACAAATGGTTTAGTAAATGGGATATTTACTTAAACATGTGTCCCACAAATAGTAAATAGCTAAAGGCTTTTGTTATGGATAAATTCCACAATCGTACTTCGGATAAAGAGCTAGGAGAGAAATATAAAGTATAATATTGAAGAGTTTAATCCCACTAGTAATCGTGATCAAAATGCGTACATAGGGGTCAATATCTCATGAACAATAAAAATTCTTATTGCTTAGTTAAGAACTAACTCTTATCAACTAAAGACCAAAATATGTTTGGGGAAAAGTGTGTATTTTTGCACCTCTCGAAAAATGGAAACATAAAAAATCTCATTTTAGACTCTAAGGCCTTCAAGGAAAGTAGGAACAATTATGTAAATATCGTGACAACTAGCTCTTGAGATAATTTATTTAAAGAAAAATCGCTCATTATAACATTACATACAAAAATGCTCATTATAACATTACATAGAAAAATAGCTTAATGCAGAAATGAAATCACCATTTTTTTTTCCTTCTTTTCCTAATCCCAAAATAATATCATAATTTTTAAAAACTTTAATTTGATGTAAATTTTATAGCCTTTACGGAAAAGGACTAGAAATCCATCAGTACTTTTATTGTAAAAAAAGGAGTATACGAAGAAAAATAAACTTCTTAGCCCAGGAATTATTTCGGTTGCCCGTAAATTAAACTTGATCATTAAATATGTAAAACATCAATTTATTTATTATCTTCACACAACAATAATGAGATGCACATGTTGCTTTTGGTAAAAGTATCTTGAGACAGCAACGATACAAACACTTCTAGATGTTTTTATTTTACATATTTGGTATTTTATTATTTGAATGAGGTTATTTTTTAATGGAGTGATTTTATATTTGTTTATATCAATTCTATTAAAATTTAACAGGAATTTTGGGAAAATATTATAAATTTAAAAATTTGAATTGATAAATATTTATTAATTTGAAAAAAAAAATATTTTTATATTTAAAATTATAGTTTAAATAACAAAATATTATAATCTTTTAGTCTAGATGCAGTTTAATTAATTATATTATAAAATAATATATAAATAAGGAGATTCTAATTTCAAATTCTCATAATAATAATTAAAAACATTACAATTTTATCTATTGAAGAATTGAGGCTTTTGTGATCCATAACAAGTTTATGAACAAATTTAGGAGATAATCACATCAAAATTCATTTGTGGACGGTTTTTGAACCAGCAAGTGTGGTTCATAGTAAGGACGGTTTTCGAACCAGCAAGTGTGGTTCATCGTCAGGAGAAGATGAAGAACCAGATCATGGCAACATATTAAATAGAGAGACTCCTCATTCAAAAGGATAAAAAGAAGCAACTAATTTGGACCATAGGAAGCGGCTACAATTGATTGGACTCCAGCGAAATTTGACTAGATCAAGGGCAAGGGGAGTTTTACTACTAAATTAGATAATAAAATTTTTAATATTTAATTATTTTGATTCAATTTCGTATGAATAACCATTGATAATTATTAATTTTTATTTTTATTTTTTTTCGACTTTAAACTAAATAAAAACTTATGTTATGGGATTAATAATTATTGAAAATGAATTAATTAATAAAAATAAATAAATAACTTTCCGAGAATAAATTTATTTAACCTATATGGGATATGAATATATGGTATCTAATTTCTTTTACTTGGTTAATTTTTTTTAGATATAGTAATTTTGATTAAAATGCTATGTGTAAACTCTTGTATAGGGATAAACCTATGAAACATTAAAGTTTAATGTTTAAATATTTAGTAAGTATAACTTAATGGTTAACCCATTTTTACCAAGAAATTGATAAGCATTATGAAATATATAAGAATGTTTAATACATGACCAAAGATTATTTGCTAAATAATTATAATTGATTTCTTTTAGATGAATGAGATACTATTAGAGATGGAATAAAGGAATCAAACAATTAGTTAAAGCCAATAAGAAGACTATATGATATAAATAACTCATTTATAACACTTTATGTTTATAAATAAAATTAAAAAATTTAATATAAAAAATTTTGAACTGAATTTATTTATTATTTAATTTTAAAATAGGGAACCTAACCTAAGCACATCTAAAAATAAAGGGGGAAGGGAACCAAGGGGGAATCCAAACACTACAATAGCTGAGAGGAAAAAAAGAAAGGAAACAACTAGAACGAAGAAGGGAGAAGGGGAGCGAGGCAGAGCAGTGCGAGGGCTAGGAGGAGAGGGCAGGGATCCAACAACTACTAATCTTCTAGCCGTCATCCCTATTGAGATTGCTCGGCCTTCTTTCGATTTCTATGGCCTCCCTAAATTTACAGTGGTGAGAGTGAGCAATTTTAGCAATAACCTTGGTCTCCTCAATACATATATGATGCTTGGTCTTCTTTGCATGCTTTGCCAAGGCTGAAGACCGAGCCCTCCCATGCTTAATGTCAGCTACGTGCTCATGAATCCTCTGATTAATAGAGCGCCCAATTTCACCAACATAGGGGGTCCCACAAGAACAAGGAATAACATAGACCCCTTTCATGTCTTTGGGGTCTACAGGGTCTTTTATAGATCTAAGGGAACTACGAATGGTGTTAGGCTAGTTAAAAGTTTTTTTGTATTGTCAACTACCAAAATTTCCACTCACAAAATGTTAGATTTTTTCGTAGATTTTTGTCAAATCTAATCCGAATTTTAAAAAAATCAAGTTACATTTGTCAAGTTGAGGAATTTGGAGTGCCCTGGTTTTTTTGAAGATGTTGAATCCATTTCTAATGTTAAAATCATGATTGAAACACTAAAAACTTAAGATTTTGCTATCCAAAAAATATACACTGGCTAAATTGTTGCCTTAGTAGGCAAGTCATTGTAAATATTCACACGAATCTAGTAATGCCATCATAAATTTTAAAAATTTTAATTTCAATCAATTGTAAAAGAGCAATTTAATTAATAGTTGAAATGATTTTATTTTTTTGGGCTTAAATTAGTATTACAATTTTGAGCTCAACTTTGATTTTTTTGTTGTTTAAATACAATTTTGAAGGATAAATAAATTCGACTCTAAATTTTAACTTAAACATAGTAGAATAAACAATTTATACTTGTGATTTTTAAAAATTTCTACAAATTTTAAACAAAATGGACTTCATTTTTAGTTAAACTACATTTATTGTAAAATCTTAAAATGAACTCATAATTTTTAAAAACTTTATCTTACCCACCATAGCCGTTATTAAAAATATTAAATATTTGAATTCATCCATACTTTTAGCCGTCCGCGCAATTCCTGACTCCAAAATTAAACACTTCGGCCGAGGAAGTTACTTGGTTGCCCGTAAATCAAACACATTTGAATTCATCACTACTTTCATTGCGAAAAATGGAAGTATACTTTAAAAAACCAAACTCTCCGGCCGAGGGATTAAATCGGTTGGCCGTAAATTAAACTTGATGATGACATGTATAAAACACCAATTTTAAAAATTTATAAATGATGAGATGAGATACGCCATATGCTACTTTTGGTAACAATACCTTGATAGAGCAATGATGAGATGCCTCGTTTTTGTTCTACCTATAAAGTAGTATTTTAATATTTGAATGGGAGTGCTTTTTTAATGAAGTGATTTTTTATCATTTTTATTGAGTAGACCAACGCCAAATTTCACATACACCTTTGTGAAGTGGTTTGCTAGGTTTTGTTAACTTTGTTAAAATTGGGAAGGCATACCTTTTCAAGACTTCTCCTCTACTAAGAGAAAGTAGAACATTAATATTGGTAATATTTGATTTTTAAGTGTGGTTAGTGTCTCTTGCTACTACCTGAAAGGCATTAAGAGCCTTGGTTTACTGTTTTTCATAAGATGAGCTTTGGCAAAAAAAAATTTGGACATAGCTACTATTCAAAGGCATTAAGTTGGTAATTTTTTCTTGAAAATAAGTATTGGAGCAGTAGATTTATATTTATTATTGATTTTACATTAGTTATCTTTTTTTTTCCAAAGGAAAAAACGGTAACCTTTTATTAAAAAATGAAAAGTTACACTAGCAGATGCATTGAAGCATTTCCATAAGCTGCCCATATGGGCTCGAGTGCATTCGCACCCCACGCAACGTTAGAAGACTAACGTGCATAAAGAATAATAAGAAAAGAGAAGAGAGGAGAGAGAAAGAAAGAGGCAAAAAACTGAATTCCGGCAGTGAGTAAAAACTCACGCTTCAAGTTTTTCTCCCCTTTTTCTTTTCGACCTTGCGCCACTCTCCTTGAGTGGGCTCGATCGAAGCTATGACTAACTGTGTTTCTGCTTTCTGTGGGGCTGTTTCCTTGTCTGAGTCTGAAGTATCTGAGTGGTGATGCCGTTTGATCCCTCCCATGCTTTGATCCTCGCTTGTCTTCTCTGCCTGATTTTGGTGGATCTTTGTGATCTTGTTTTCTGATGTAGCTTCCTTCTGAGTCTCCATTTCTTGGGATACCTCTGCATTCTCTGCGGGGATGTCGTCCTCTTCTGCTTCTGATTCTTCATCATCTGAGTCAGGGGGGGGAAATTGCCATCCTTTCCTCTGCTTCCCTTTCTGCTTCTTTTTACTGTTTGCTTTTTTTGCTTCTGGGCATGTGCTTTGCAGGTGTCCTGTCTGCCTGCAGAGCCTGCATCTGAAAGCAGTATTTTCATAGTCTAGTGCTTGCAGCCAGTTTTGTTGTTTGTAGATCAGTCTTATGTTGTCTGGCAACCCTTTGCTTAGATCTACTTCCACACAAATGCGTGCAAAAGTGTATACCCTTTCATCAATCCTCTCCAGATCTGTTTTGATATATTTCCCTATGCTGTTCCCAATTCCTTCCAAGACTTGTTCACTCCAAAAATGAAGGGGAAGGTTGTATAGACGGACCCAGACCGGCACTTTGGATACAGTCGTGTTGTTTGGATCGAAATCTGGGAACCATGGGGTCATGAACAGCCCCGATGTTCCCCAAAACCAAGGCCCATCTCTGATGATTTTTTCTCTGACTTCCGAGGATGCGAATCTAACTATGAAAAAACCCTTGGAGCATAAATGTATATCACATTCCATGGTCCAAGTGGAGAAGATCCAATGGAATAGATCCATTGGTTTAGGCCAGAAACTGTTAAAACGACAGATTAGGGCCTGCGTTTCATAGGATTTAACGAAAACATCAAGCCCTGTAGAGTCAAAGTTTAGGGCTGGGGTTTGCCCTAACTGATCTACTATGTATGGCCTAGGAGTATACCTGCCTTGATCTGGAGAGGATCCTGTATCTTTGTTACCCTGAAGAATGTTTTTGTATGAGGAACCTCCTTTGGGTTGCTGCTGAGATGCTGTCTTTTTCCCCTTATCCCCTCCTGAGGAGTTTTTGTCTCCCCCTGAGCTGCTTGTCTGACCCTGAGGAGGGGCTCCTCCTCTCAGTCTGAGGTTCAAAACAATGGTTTCTCCTGGGCTAATCCCATAGCTTCCCATGGTTCTGTTGTCTTGGAGAGACCATCTGCCATTGACTAAGTGTTGGATCTGTCTAGGGTATCCAGTCAATGCACAGATTTGCTGCTTCAGCTGCAGCACAGTACTTTCTGCATGTACCCATACTAAAAAAGATTTCGTCTCTGGGGTTTTTATGAAAATCTGAAAACGATTTTTTGTTACCTGATGTCTGCAATCTAGCTGAGTTCCTGCTCTGCCTGAAACGGTGACATTGCTGGTTGCCTTATGATCTGGCTGTCGGCGATCTTCCAGATCTGAGCTTCTATTGAGGCATTCTACCATTTGCCTGTCGCGATCTGCAAACCCTCTGTTGGATCGGTGCATATAACCACCGATCAGCTGCCTGAGCTCCTGGAGGTCTTGAATCTTGCTCATATTAGAGAGATCCGGCCTGGATCTACAGGTTTTGGGCCATGCAAAAGTGTACATAGGCGGATCTGCCCCATGCAACCCTTCGTCTTTGCATGCATGAAGCGACTGTAGATGGGTGAGCCAGACTATCCCTAGGCTGACAGATCCTGTATATATCAGACCGATTTCTGACAAATTTTCGCCCCCAAAATGAGATCCGAGCCCAAAGACGAAAAAAGTCTGCAGATCTCTGGTCTCGAGCGGCTTTGCTGGCCTCTTCTTCAGATCGGCCCTAGTTTCATTTGGCCCAGCATGCAATGGGTGATATGGACGAAGGATAACTGCTGTAACCACGGCTTCCGGTAGTTTCCAGGTATTTGGGCGCATGATCAAGGCCGCTTCAGAAACTTGAGGAGGGTCGAGACACTCCAGCACCGCGATCTTACTGTCAAACCTGAAGGGAACAGTGTCTGCGTCCTTCCCTTCCACGCCGCCTCCGACGATCGCCATGCCGAGGGTTCCATTTCCTGCGCAGACCGAGATCTCAGCGATGGCCATCTCTCCCGCTCTGTTCAAAGAGTGCCACATTAGTTATGTTTTAATTATAAATATTTATTTATTTACTCTCATAAAATATTAAGTAAATATTTTTATTTTTATTTTAATTTCTTGTGATATATTAAAATTTTGTTTTTTTAGTTAAAAGAATCAAAATTTTATTACAAAATTAAATTGAAAATAATAAAAGAAAATGTAAAAAGAAAATTGGAAAAGTCAAAAGTAAAAATTAATAAAGTCAAATAGAGAAAGCAAGAAAACAACTCATGACTAATAGAAAAATCTAAACATTGTTTCAATCTTATTTTATTTATTTGTGACTTGAAATTCCTGAACCGGTGAAGATTTTTAACCACATTATATACATTAATGAATATAATATAAATATAATAATATTTTATATACCTATTATTAACATAGTAAATGATATATATCTATTTTTCTTTATATATAATATGTTAAGATGGTGCAAATATCTAATTTACAATGAATAAGTGTTCATACAAACTTGTTGGTCAAAAAAATTATATCTTCTTTTGCTATTATGATAGATGGTTCAATCTTTCTTTAGAAAATATTTTATGAATAAATAATACTTTTCTTATTTTAATTATCTTTTAATAAAAACCACTATTTTCTTGTGTATATCACCTTCTCTAGCAAAGACTAAGCTATCCTACGACACTTGTTTGTATAGAATTTGTCCTCATTTCATATTTATATAGGTAGTATTGAATCTAAACAAATACCCTTTTTTTAATGCTCTTTGTTGTGCTCTTTAGTTTCAAAGGGTTTTTCCTATACACCTCTAGGATGCACCAGGATAAATGAGAAAATGCTAAAGTTGACATGTTATGGGAGAGAAGGGAACATACCTACCTATCTTAATGATGGAAGTCTTACAAAGCAATTCAATTCCAAGTGTCTAAGAGTCATTTCAAACAAATGAAGCACAAGAATAATTTAGTGGTTAATTAAAAACGAAACATGGGGATAATCTAGTGGGATTTTAATGCTTTGTTGAATGAACAATAACAGGTGGTTCAAAGTCTCCTGGATCCGGGTATCTGATTATGGTACAGGTACGTGGGCAGCAGCTTGTGCGGGCGCGTGGCTCATCTCCACCGCCTTTCGATCTCCCACGGCACCAGACATCAATTCCCCTGCGTTCAAGATTAATGCTGCATTAATGCAGCCTGTCCCTCCTCCTCCGCTGGTTTATCTCCTGAGCATGGCGCCCTCAACTTGCCGCATTCGTGTTTCTCCTCTTCGCTTAAGACCCTCATTTGTAGCAGCCAAGGTTCATCCACGAACCCTTCCAGGGATACTCTGGGCCCTGGTTCGTTGGGCGAATTGCTGGCTGAGTCCTCAAGCCCCTCCCTGCCTCATCTGCAATCTCGCCAGCATCTTAGTCTCTGCTCCCCATCTCGGCCTTCTGGTTGCTGATGCCAAGCCTGTGCTAAACCTTTTCTACCTCCATAGTCTTTCAAACTGCCCGGATCATCCTGGTCTGCCAGCTATGCCGAAACTTCGTCAGAGGATGAGCAGCAGGAGAGGTAGCTCCAGGGGGCAAACAGGCCGCCAGGCAACCTCCTCCACGACGGATTCTTCGACTTTCTGTTCGGACTTTAGCATGGATCGGTATCCGGCTACAAGAAGTGGACGGGGCAGGGGCAGAGGCCTGCACAATTTGGCAGCGAGCTCCCTCACTTCTAACTCCGCTCGGCTACAGTTCCCCTGCAGTCACGGCAATCTCTCCTTCATGGCCTCTGTTACCATAGAGCTCAAAGAGATCAATTTTGGTCAGGTTGCAGGTTCCCTTGGAGCGATGACAGAAAAGCCGGCGGAAGACAAACAAGGCACAATCCAAATGAACTATGAGCTGAGCAAGGCTTCAGGCTCAGGCAAAAGCACGGCTTCCCAAATCATGAAGGATCAGGCAGGCCCGAGCGTATCTATAGTTGGAGGCTCTACATGCAGAGAGGGCCACCCCTCTGAGGACGAAGATGATTACCAGTTTGGATGCCGCATCATCGAAGAGCAGCCCGATCCCTCCCATGGTGTTTAAACAGGTCTGTGCTCTTTGGTTTTTTGGAAATTCAGTGTGCTCGAGGTTTTTCACTTATCACCTGCCTTACAGTCACGATGAGTGCTCCAGTTCTAATCGCCAGTTTCTACCGCGAGGGAGGCACTCTGCTAGCTTCTGGTCTCTAGCCTCGATTGCAGTCTCAGATGCTTTTGAAGTTAGTACTCAGATTTGTGTTTCAAGCAGTGTTTCTCGGTTCATTCGTCATGGTCCAGTTTTCCTGTTATTGTTGTCATATGGCCCCTGTTCTATTTTCAGTTCCATGTACAACAATGGGGTTTTTTTGAATTTTTGCATTAGTCATGGTAAGGTTCCTGGCAGTCCTTCTAGGAAACACTCAGCCGGGTTCTCACTGAATACTGATAAGTTATGCTTGTAAATATGACGATTCTCTAGGCTAGCTTTCATGAGGCCATGACCTCGGTGTAAAATATTTTTGTACTAATATAGGAGTAGACATATTCAGAAAAAAAACAGGTGGTTCAAAGTGTCGTTAATGAGGAGGACAAAACACACATACACACACACATGTTTGATTTACACATCTCCCTCATATTAAGTTATGGAAATCCCCTTTAGGTGCTATAAATTTTATTTATGGAAAATTTATATAATCTAGAGAAAACCCATTTTTTTTAATAGTCATATGTTACCTTTCCTCTAAAATATATGATGTCTATGTTAATGCTAATATATAGTTTAGTACTTAAATGCTAAAATATCTTGAAACAATTTATATAAAAGCCTTATTTTTAGTGTTTAGGGTTCGGTTTATATTTCACTATAGAATTTGTTTTCCCCATTATAAATAATTAAAAGTAGGCCAAATCCCATAAAGCGTAAAATAAACAATGAGAAGGTGTTATGTTAGGGCACTCTTTGGTGAAAAGGTCATGACTTAGATGCCTCTCGGTCACAGTTACTCAAGCCACAGGTTAGGCATGCCAATTATCTCACGAGCCACATCACCTAACAAACAAAAAATAAATAAAAACATAAGCCAAATTAAAAATCTTTGTATTTTAGAATTATGATACATACTTACTAGGTTCATAAATTTGAAGCTAAAATCAAAGTATCCAACTCATCCAACATGTAAAAAAACCGATACAATCACAACTCTTATTTATTTTTTTCTAAATTCATAGGAATGTCAATGTGCCCATATTATTATTACATAAGATAAAAATAATAGTAAGATTCTCTCACTTTATATGTTTCAAAAGTGAATCCTTCACACTAAAACCTTCTTTGAGGGGCAAATGACGTGTTTTCTTTTGTTGTGCATAATCAAGGTCCCTAAACCCATCCCCTTTGCACAAAACTAATTAATGGTACATAATACGAATTAGACTTGAAAGACTCCATAGAGTGGGCACATTTTGTGGCTGTAGGCCTTGTTTGTAGCACTTGCGTTCAAGAAGCTTCATTTTCCTACATAAGGTCTATGTTTTCCTCTTTGACCATGGTTTAGACCCCTAGACTAATAACTATTACTCAAAACCACTTAATGAAAATCATATCCCACTCAGGGGCCAAAGTTCACATGGATGTAGAAATTATGGTGTAGATTTACAATTGCTCATGAAATTTTAATCAAAATCATAAGACGCAAACCGACTATATTTCTCCACAGAATTAAGTTCACAATTTAAAACATCAATAACAAACATGCAATGAGAAATAACATGCATGCACATAGTATTTTTCCAAGGGAAAGCAATCTGCTAAAAACTCCTTTGCATGTTTGGATTAATCTAATGAATATAGATGTATTACAATTGCTAGCTCAATCTGAGCTCAACCTGCAAGTGAATAACCTATCTCTCTGTTAATTGAGAAGCTTTTACCTAGACTTAGTTAATTTTTTACTTTACTTGAGCCCATATTTCCTTGCACAATTCTTGAGTAAATTAGGCCCCTATTATTTAGGAATTTCCTCAAAAGTGCTTGCGCAATACCCAAGGTTTGATGATATGACTACATGAAACACCCGTACAGTCAAGACTAGTCTACAACTGATGTTACTTTGCCTTGGAATCTCCATCACAGCTGGGGAACTCGAATTCTCTGCATGCACTAGCTATTTTGAGCTGATTGATCAGTTAAATAGATGATTACTGAGTTAGACTAAAGTCTCACTGCACAACTAAACTTCCATTAGTTCCTCCAACAGTTAGAACTAGTTTAACTGAAAACAACTTGAAATAACTAACCTTGATTGCTACAAATTAGCAATCACACATGATTAACTGAACTCCAACTCCTCTAACTTGAATTTATTGAGTAAACTGAGTGACACAAGGCATGTCACAGAATTTAACTTCATCCAAATTGTTTGTTGATGTGGAAATTCGAATTTTCTCAATTTCACCAAGGAAAAATAAAATTGAGGCTTTCTTGCTGCATTTTTCAACACTTCCTCTCAGAAAGAAAGGGATCATCAACCACCCCTATTCTACACCTGTGAAACTCGAACTTCCCTCTTGACAAATCCTTTGTCAAAATGTTGGCATCTTCTTCCTCTATCAGAATGTATTGTAACAACATTATCTGCCTCTACACACAGTCCCATAAATGGTGATGGCAGATATCTATACATTTGGGTCGATCATGAAATACAAGATTCTCATAGAGCTTAATGCAACTCTTATTATCACAATAGATCACAATTGGATCCATCATCTGACCAAATAGTCTCACAAGTATCTTTCTCATCTAGATCGCCTCACATTTGCTTAACTTGCAGCCATATATTATGCTTTTGTCGAGTTGAGCGCCACAGATATTTACTTCTTGTTGTACTAGGAAACCACTATGGAACCAACACTGAAAATCCACATGATGTACTCTTTCGGTCGGATGGAATCCTTGCCCAATTTTCATCTATGAAGCCACACCACTTCACTCCCTTTTTCTGTCTGTACCATAGTCCAAACTGGGTAGTGCCTCTAAATTATCGTAAAACATGCTTAGTTTCCTTCCAAAATAATTTGGTTGGCCTAGCTGGTAGACTGCATAGCACATATCTAGTCGTGTGTTCAAAAGATACATCAGTGAACCCACTAGTTGTCGATAAATGGTAGCATCCACTTCCTCACATGAAGTGGCATCCTCCTTCCTCTGGTTGGATGCTAGAGGTGTCTCCATGGGTTTACAACTCTCCATGTGGAATATTTGTAGTATCTCATTTGCATACTTTCCTTGAGACACAAATAGTTCCTCGTCACCTTTCCATACTTCCAACCCGAGGAAGTAGTGCATGAGACCCATATCCTTCATTTCAAATTCCTTTTGAAGGTCCTCCTTGCAAGATCTGATTAATTTCTCATCACCGATTAAACTAAAACCATCAACATATAAGACAAGAATAAGAAATTTACCTTGTACCAAAATATGATAAAGGTTTGAATTCGATTCACTTTTGGTGAAGCCCAAACTAGTGAGATAACTGTCAATCCTAGTGTACCAAGCACGGGGTGCTTGTTTGAGACCATACAATGCTCGCTTGAGTCTGCACACATGAGACTCCCAATCAAATGTCTCAAAACCTTCTGGTTTCTCGATGTACACCTCCTCCTTAATAACCCCATTGAGAAATGTTGTCTTTACATCCATCTGGTGGATCTTCCACCCCATCTATGCAACTAGAGCAAGAATTTCTCTAATGGATGAATACCTTGCTACATGAGCAAAGGTTTTCTCATAGTTAATTCCCTCAACTTGAGAGTACCCCTTGGCCAAAAATATGGCCTTATACTTCTCTATGATTCAGTATGTTTCATGCTTAATGTTGAAGATCCATCTCAAACCCAAAAAATATTTATCTTTTGCTCTTGTCACCACTTCCCAAACATTATTCTTTACAATGGATTCATATTACTCCACCATTGCATCAACCCATACATGTTACTCTACTGCTTACTCTAATGAGGATGGATTAGTCTCTACAAGCTCAACCATTATATCCATGTAGCCAGTGTACCGATTAGGTGATCTCCTTTGCCTGCACAAATTTGAAGGAGATCCCACATTCTCCCTCGCATCCTACACAATTCTATCAACTTCCCTGGTTCTTTTCCTTCCTTCTTTGGATGTTTCTGCTTGAGTGGATGTCTCCATTCTTTGCTCCTCTACTTGTGGTTTCTCCACAACTTCCTGAGCCTCCTCCTTTGGAGCTAAAATATCCTCTATGGTGGGATCTGAAACTCCCTCTCAAGAGAGCATTGCATCACTTTCTCCTCATCAAAATTTACATCCCTTCACACAACTGTGATTCTAAGGGAAGGTAAGTACACATGGTAGTTGTGAGGAGTTCCTGTGTAACCCAAAAATACCCCCAACTTTGTTGTTGGCTCAAGCTTCTTCCTCAATTCTTTGGAGACATGCCAGTAAAAAAGGCTCAAAAATCATGAAGTGCGGTACATCTGGATTTCTCCCCGAGAAAGCCTCCTCCAGTGTAATTATGCCAAGAATATGATGAGGACTCTAGTTATACAAATAGATTTTTGTGTTGCATGCCTCATCCCACAAATGCAGAGGTAGGCCTTGGTCATGTAACGTAGCTCTCGCTGCTCCAACAATGCTTTGGTTCTTGCTCTCAACTACCCCATTCTGTTGTGGGTTTTGGGGTGAAGTCAACTCTCTTCTAATGAATTATTTCACACATAAATTTTTGAATTCATTTGAAACATACTCACCTTCATTATCGCTCCTAAGAGCCTTCACCTTCTTATCAATTTCTTTCTCAACCAGTGCCTTGAATTATACGAACTTGGATAATGTATCATATTTCTTCTGCATGAAGAAGATCCAACACTTTCTTGAAAAGTCATTAGTAAAAATGACAAAATATTTGTGGATAAATGTCTTTCAGAAAAATCACATCATTAGGATTTGGTTGACGTTTCAAACCAACCAATGTTGAGCTCGTTCAAATTTCCGAGTCTTATTAGCCATTTCTCTTCCGTGTAGGGTAATAATGTTAGATCTAAGAATTTTGTGATCGATATTGTAGATAATTGTCTTTCAGAATAATCACATCATTAGGATTTGGTCGACATTTCGAACCAACCAATGTCGAGCTCATTCAAATTGTCGAGTATTATTAGCCATTTCCCTTCCGTGTAGGGTAATAATGTTAGATTTGAGACTTTGTGATCCATATTGTAGATAAATGTCTTTTGGAATAATCACATCATTAGGATTTGGTCAACGTTCGAACCAACCAATGTCGAGCTTGTTCAAATTTCCGATTCTTATTAGCCATTTCCCTTCCGTGTAGGGTAATAATGTTAGATTTGAGACTTTGGTGATGCATATTGTAGATAAATGTCTTTCGGAATAATCACATCATTAGGATTTGGTTGATGTTTCGAACCAACCAATGTCGAGCTTGTTCAAATTGTCGAGTCTTATTAGCCATTTCCCTTCCGTGTAGGGTAATAATGTTAGATCTGAGACTTTTGTGATCCCTATTGTAGATAAATGTCTTTAGAAATAATCACATCATTTGGATTTGGTCGACGTTTCAAACCAACCAATGTCAAGCTCGTTCAGATTGCCGAGTCTTATTAGCCATTTCCCTTTCGTGTAGGGTAATAATGTTAGATCTAAGACTTTTGTGATCCATATTGTAGATAAATGTTTTTTTGAATAATCACATCATTAGGATTTGGTCGACGTTTCAAACCAACCAATGTTGAGCTCTTTCAAGGATGCATGGATCAAGATGGATCTAGTAATACTGCTAAATGTTTCTAGTAAAAAAATTAATTTTTGGGTTGTCAAAATGCAAACTTTTCTTTGATACAAAGAGTTAATTGAGCATTAGCTAAATAACCCATATGATGAAGTATGTGATACTTTAGTATTGGATATTATAAAATAGGCATTGGATTAATTTTTTTTTGTGCAATGTAGCAAAAGCTACATCTTCTTAAGGAGCATGGAAGATCCTGGAAATGGAATTTGGTACAAAGGAAAGTGACATGCATCATCAAGTTGTGTCACAATCTATTGAAGAACCAATAGAGAATTTAGTAGCAGATCTAAGATTAGATGAGCAAGACTCTGGCAGGACATCAGAGCTTGGAGAATCCCACTTGAAGGTGGATGATGGTCATGAAGACTATAAAAGTGAAACTCATTATGTAGACATGCATATGGATGAAGAAGGTGCAACAAAGATTGCAGGGAGAGAAGCTAAAGCCTTTGTGTGTGAAACAAAGCAAGAGAATATTCACATGGATGTTGAAGATGATAGTGAATCCCATTATGACGTGACACATGTGGATGATGACTGCAAAGTAAGATGTGAATTGGTGAATTCAACAATAGTTGATGAAATCGGTGAAGTTGAAATTGTTAATGAGAACATGCATGCTCGGATATCCCACCATAGGGTGGATGAACATTATATTGATGACATTTGTGTTTTATTTTTTGAAACAGGGACTAATCATGGAAATATCATAAGTGTTATGTTGAGGAAGAAGTGAAGGGTGAATTTACCACTATAACAACAAGTTATGAAGCAAAATTTGGAACTACTCATGAATCAGTGCATGAACTCGTAGCGACTGATTTTGATAAAGATAAATCTATTAATGGAGCAAAAAGTGATTTTGTGGATCCAACATTTGAAATTGTTGATGTGATGAAGAACCATTAACTAGTGATCAGTGGTTGTACATGTTGTAACAAAAAGAATGCATTGATGTGTTGTTATTTGGTGAGAGAAGACCACACTTTTCTGGAAGCCAAGTGGAAGAAAACATGTTTGCAACAACAAAGGTTTGTAAATAAGTGGAAGGGAAGGTAGAGAAAGTAGAGAAGGAAGAGAAATAAGAGAAATATATCACTAAAGAGCATAAGGAAGATGTTTTTAACTTTGATTTTGAGTGTGTGGGTACACAAGATAGTAGTCTAGCTCAAAAAGAAGATGGAGAAAAGATGTAGGAAAGGACATGGAAGTTTTTGAAGAAGAAGAAGAAAGAAACGAAGCACAAAAATG
The DNA here is from genome assembly GCA_031772625.1 of Pinus tabuliformis. Lineage (NCBI taxonomy): Eukaryota > Viridiplantae > Streptophyta > Pinopsida > Pinales > Pinaceae > Pinus > Pinus tabuliformis. The sequence goes on along the minus strand of CM062815.1, from coordinate 954,596,297 downwards.
GAGACTAGAAGAGATCAGACTCTGGTATCAAGAAATATGGCACAAAGGATATGAGGAATATGAAGCGCAAGAAGCAGAGCGAAGAACATAGTTTGAAGATGAAGAGTTGTGGAAAAAATCCATGAGTGAATGAATTGTTGAAGAGGAAATTGTAGAAGACATGACCATATTGCTTTTTAGAAAAAATACAAGAGAAGTCAAAGAAAAATTGCAGTAGTAACAAGTGAAGAAATATGGATCTTACAACAAGAGAATGAAAATAAGAATGACGCAGTTTCGAGGGTATAAAATTTGGAAGAAATGAAAAAGGAAATGTAACATTGTAAAAGTTTTGAGTCATTGTAAGCCTACTTGAGACTTAGACCAACATACATGTTTAAGTGATGATTGAGTCAATTTTTATTGTAAAACTAACATGCATAGTTGAGTCATGTTTTAGTCATGTTGAGTCATATGGTCATAATTAAGTGGGGGTGTTGGAAATAGTAAATTAATCTTGTAAGCATGCAATGCATGGAGAGTCAATGTGAGCTAGTTCGAGCTCAGTCTATATTTGGAAAAGTGTAATTTAGTGTGAGTTTGCATGAACAAGTTAGTCAGAGTTGAGTCAAGTCTAGTTGACTCTATCATGATTTCATAATTAGTAAGTGTGGTCCTTATATACTTGTGACTAGGTCTTTGTAATATGTGAAAAAACATGAGGCCTAAAGAGCTAAGAGTTGCATCTCGATGAATGTGTATGTGAGAAATTTTAATGAATAGAAGTTTATTTTTGTCCATATTTGTGTTTTTTTGCTCTACCTTTCCATCAATTTTTTCATAGATAAAAAACAGCACCATTGGACCACAACTTACCAGTACGATAGTCCATGCCTCAAGAGGAAAACTTAGTACTTACCACTACTTTAAGGGAGACATATAATTACTAGTACAAAAGCCCGTAGGACAACAACATGTTGATCACCAATAATCATGATTGAAAAATAATGAATTATATGTCACCTTTTCTTTGAAATATTACTTATATGGAATATATCCTACATGCTAGTGTTAGTATAAAATTTCATACCTAAATGCTAGAATTTGTTGAAAATGTAGTAAGAAAGTCTCAATTTTGATTTTTTACCTTAATCAAATTGAGAAAATTTGAATTTCCACATCAACAAACAACTTGGAGGAGTTAAATGAGGTGACATAACACTTTCCACTCTGTTAAGAACACTCAATTGGAGTTAATGAGTTGAAGTTCAATCTAGTTGAGTTGATTCCTGAAAAATAGGAGTCTAGCTTAGTTAATTCGAGTTAGGGACATGAAGTTTAGTTGTCTGCAGTGGGATCCTAAATGTTAGGAGCCTGGATTGAGTTAATTTCAGTTGTAGCAATTTATTTCAGTTAATTTGAATTATGGTTAGTTAAACTAGCTCTAAGTGTTAAAGGAACTAGTGGGAAGTCAAGTTGTGGAAGCGGAACTTCAACCACACTCAATGATCATCCAGATAACTAATCAATTAGCCTATATTAGCTCATGCATGCAGATAATTTGAGTTACCCAGTCGAGATGGATATTTCAAGGCAATGTACTGTGAGTTGTAGACTATTCCAATGTGTACAACTGGTGCATGCAGTCAGAGGAAGGACCTAAGGCAATTGCGCAATTCCATGGTGTGAAATTCCTAATTAATAGGGGCATAATTACTAGAGGAACAACGCAAGGAATCAAGAGCTTGGAGGGCTTGAAAATTGGCTAAGTGTTGGCTAGATTCAGTGAGTCAGGAAGAGGGATAAACTATACACTTGCAGAGTGTGTTCAAGCTTGAGAAGGCATATGTATTTCATCTTTATTCTTTGATTAATGCAATATATATAGTAAGGGGTTTTGACTAGTTTCTTTCCCCTAAATAAATCTCTGTGCGTGTGTGATGTTTCCTTTTGCATGTTTATGATTCTTGTTCTAGATGGTGAATTAACTTCCGCGGAGCAGTACAGTAGCTTCGAGTCTTGTGATTTAGTAAACTTCATGAGAAGTTTTGAATCTACAACCTAATTTCTACATGGTATTAGTGTTGGAATCACTGTAGAATAGAGATTTCAAATTTTTCATTGTAGGAGGTTCAGATTTGTAGATCAATGTTGCAATTTTTCTTTAGGAAAAAGAAGATGGCCTTCAATGGACTAATGCTCAAGTATGCCCTTAAGCGGAGCTTGCATTATGTTGCATGGAAGGACCACATGGAGGGAATACTGGAAGATAATGGGTTGAGGGAATTCATTGATAATGATATTTTAAAACCAACAGTATATGATGCTAAGGATCTAGAAGAATGGAAGAAGTGTGTTTCCATGGTGAGGAGAATCATATTGGAGGGAGTACAAGATCATATTGTCTCAAATATCCAAGGGCAAGAGACTCCATATGCAATGTGGAAAGCACTGATAGATTTGTTCCAAAATAGTAGTGACCATAGGAAGTTGGCACTCAACGACAAGCTTCAAAATATCAAGATGTAGAAGAACGAGACTATTTAACAGTACCTGAGTAGGTTCACAAAATGTCGTGATGAACGTGGTCAAGTTGGTGTTACTGTCACAGAGGATGATTTGGTGAGCCAATCCCTTCTAGGCCTTCCCAAGAGCTGGCACAACTACCAATATTTTGTGAATGGGAGGGAGAAACTACCAAATTGGGAGCACCTATGGTTTGACTTGGTACAGGAGGAAATAAGGTGGAATACCAAAGATGGGACCTCATCCAAAGAAGAGGAAGAGGAATTGTCATTAGTCAGTAAAGGAAGGAAGGCCAAGGGGTATAATTCCCAAGGTGAGGCTAATTCTAGCTAAGAGGGAAAGAAGAAAGACTTATCCAAAATCAAGTGCTTTCACTGGCATGAAATTGAGCACTATGCCACAAGTTTTCCACACACGAAGGCAAGCAAGAAGGATCCTACAGTAGAAACAGTAGGTGAAGATTTAGCTTCATAGTTCAAGCTTGATTTTACTCTCATTGCATGCATGGTCAACACAGTGAGAGGAAGTGTGTGGTACCTTGACAGTGGTGCCTCATTCTATATGACAGGGAATACATATTTTTTCAGTGATTTGGAGGAGAAGGATCTCCAGATGAACATTGATTTTGGAGACGATGGAAGGTAAAATGCGACTAGGATTGGTACAATCACCTTTCAGAGGGAGTTGGACTCCCCTCTTAGACTCAAGGATGTGATGTTTTTTCTGGGTCTAAAGAAGAATCTTGTCTTCGTTGCAGTTTTGGAAGATCATGGTTATGATGTGATCTTCGGCAGAGGGAAAGCCTTACTGAGACACATATCCATGAGATATGTGAAGTAGATGAGGGTTTGAGTCAAGAACCTGTATGCACTTGAGGTAGAAGATGCATGGAAAGTCTTGAGGAGCAAGGCAGAGACTAGAGATATGATGGTTGAGAGGGATCATGTTAGACCTCTCAACATGTAGACTCAAAAGAAGCCTCAGGAATTTGTGGAGCAGCCATAAATGGAGAAGTAGACAGGAGGTAGATTGGAGATATCCACTCAAGCATAGACCTCCAATGGGGGGAGAGTTCGAGCCAAGTGGGAAGAGGGATCACATGGTGTTATACCTCTAGGAGTGAGGTGGAGCGAATCAGATCCTTAGTCCAAGAGTTGCAGAAATTTGGGTAGGGTCCATTGAAGCATTTTTCTCATGGATCATTAGCTTTCTACGAGGCCCCACAAGATTCAGTAGTAGGAGGATCATTGTCAGACAGATACTAAGAAGTGTAGAGGAGTGTTAACAACAGAGTAGGAGGCTCAGTAGTAGAGTCAACATCAGCACAATTTTCCTAGTAGACAGTTGAAAACACATCTGATTCAATTTGTTTTTTTTATTGCTTCTCAGTTGCAGATGTTGTAGTAGCAGCAATAACAATGAGAGGTGTTGCATATAGTACATTCCACAGGTGTAGGATAGCAGTGGTTGATAATCCCTTTCTTGTTGAGAGGGAGTGTTGAAAATGCAACAAGAAATTCTATATTTTGACTTTTTTCCTTAATCAAATTGAGAAAATTCGAATTTCCAAATCAACGGACAACTTGGAGGAGTTAACTCAGGTGACATAGAACTTGTCACTTAGTTAAGAACACTCAATTCAAGTTAATGAGTTGAATTTCATTCTACTTGTGTTGGTTCCTAAAAAATAAGTGTCTAGCTTAGTTAATTCGAGTTAGGGACATGAAGTTCAGTTGTGTGCAGTGGGTTCCTAAATTTTAACATCCTAGGTTGAGTTAATTTCAATTGTAGAAATTTAATTCAGTTAAATTGAGTTATGGTCTGTTAAACTAGTTCTAACTATTGGAGGAACTAGTGGGAGGTCAAGTTGTGGAAGTGGAACTTCAACCACACTCAGTGATCATCTAGATAACTAATCAATTATCCTAAATTAGCTCATGCATGTAGAGAATTCGAGTTACCCAGTTGAGATGGATATTTCAAGGCAATGTACTATTAGTTGTAAGACTATTCCAATGTGTACAGATGGTGCATGCAGCCAAAGGAAGGACTTGAGGCAATTGCGCAATTCCATGGTGTGAAATTCCTAATGAATAGGAGCCTAATTCCCAGAGGAATAACGCAAGGAATTAAGAGCTTGTAGGGCTTGAAAATTGGATAAGTATTAGCCAGAGTCAGCCAGTAGGGAAGAGGGATAGACTATACACTTGCAGGGTGTGCTCATGCTTGAGCAAGCATATGTATTTCATCTTTATTATTTGATTAATGCAATATAGATAGTAAGGATTTTGAGTAATTGCTTTCCCCTAGATAAATCTTTGTGCATGTGTGATGTTTCCTTTTGCATGTTTATGATTCTTGTTCTAGATGGTGAATTACCTTCCGCAGATTAGTAGATTATCTTCAAGTCTTGTGATTTAGTAAATTCATGAACAATAATGAATCTACACATCAATTTCTACATATTTTTTTTTAAATGTGTAAACTTTGATTTTAGTATGTAGATTTGGTTTATACTTGTACATTATATAATTTTATTTTCTACGTGAGAGAAAATAAAACAAACTAAAAATCTGTGTATTTTAGAATTATGATACTCACATAAATAAAAATAGAAAACAATATTTCTCTCATATAAAAAAAATATAGTTTGAATCTACATATTAACCATATTATAAAGTTTGATGAAAAATGGAGATAATAACATGGAGTTGGAAAAATGAGTGTGCTTTTGTTTATGTAGTTTGAAATACTATGTTCATTACTTTGAAGCTAAAATCAAAATAGCCAACTAATCGAACATGTAAAAGAAAAGAGACAATTATACCTTTTTCCTTTTTTTAATTCATAGGAATGTCAATGTGCACATATTATTGTTGCATAAAATAATAACCATGGTAAAATTCCTTCACCTTGACATGTTTAAAAAGGAAATATTTCACACTAAAACCTTCTTTTAGGGGCAAACGAATTATTTTCCTCTATTGAGTATAATCAAGGTCCCTATACCTATCCCCTTTGAACAAAACTAATTAATGGTGCCTAGAATACCACTCAAAGTTGAAGGCCTCCATAAAGGGGGCACATGTTGTGTTCATATTCCTTGCTGATAGCACTTAGGGCCTATAATGTTCATTTTCCAACATAAGGCCATTGTTTTCCCTTTTTAGCATCATTTAGGCCCCTAAACCCATCATTATTATCTAAAACCACTTAATGATAACTATATCCCACTTAGAGGTCAACTATTGCATGGAAACATCCTATATAGTGTTTAAATGAATATTTTATTTTTATCTTTCCTTCACCATTGTCAAGACCCAAATACTAGCAGTCTTACTAAAAACATCAAAATATTTCCTCTAAATCACTCATAATTAAAAGATCTCTAAGGGAGGAAATATTTTTTGTATTGTAGGTATTTTTCTATCGTGATTGAGCTAAAGAAGTATCATTTAGGGCATAAGGCGCCAAGTGTCCTCCCTTGACCTTGATTAGACCTCAAGCCTCATTCTTGGTTCACATTTGAGTTGGTCTTGTTGCCCATAACACCCTTTGAGGTGATTTATAACCAAAAAAGGCTATATGTGGTATTATACAAAATTTTCCTTTATGCTTGATCTTGAGAAATAAGATTTAGGGTTGAATATTCTTATTTCCATCCCCCATTTATCTTTAAGGACCTAAGACCCATCCATGAAGACAAAGACCATATAAGGTGCTTATATATTCACCTCAAATGTCAAAGGCTCCCTAGTGAGGGTTTATGTCATGGTTTTTATGTGTTGTCTATGATGGTAGAGCTCAAGAAGGTTTAATTAGGACTTAAGGCCATGGTTTCCCCTTTGACCATATTTATGCCTTACACATTTCTAGTTTATTCTTGGCACTTGTATCCTACTCAATTTCCAACAAACCCCTACAAGGTTTTCATTTTATGGTTTAAGTACTTGTGCAAGGCCCTTGAGATTAGGAATCTTTATTAAGATCCTAAGGCATTTTTTTTAGTCCTTGATGATCGTTAAGGCCCCGAAACCCATCCATGGTCGCATGTAATGGTCTAATTATGCTTTCATGATGCTTAGGCTTGAAGAGATATCTTTAGGGCCTGAGATTGTTCTTTCCATCTCACAAGCACAGTCAAGGGTGTAAGACTATTGCTTCCCTACCATAACCATTGTTAAAGCCTTCAAATCCATCTATGGTGCATAAGACATCATAATGGAACCCATATCTCTAACTCTTAAGTCAAATATCTCATAGTGAGAGATTGTATTATAGTATCTTGGTGTTGTTCATGGAACTTGGGCTCAAGTAGGTTCAATTAAGGTTTAAGAACCTTGTTTTCCCTTGGATGATGTTTGGATGTCAAGAACCATTTCTAGTGCATAATACCTACTCATGCCATTTTTATACCACTTTGAGGCCTACAAAGGACTCATGTATTTATTTGAAGACCCATTCAAGGTTCTTGAAACTAAAACTATTCAATAACATCCCAAGGTGCTTGGTTTCCATCCTAACTATGGTCAAGTCCTTAAGATCCATTGTTTGTATGAAAAAACACCTATTAGCATCCATATCCAATTTTGATACAACGAACCCCTAGAGATACCTCTTGTATACTAGAGATAACAAATAAGGGTCCCATGTGGTGGTTGGAGGATATGTTCAGTGTTATAGCTTGAGAATATTTATAAAGTGTATGTGTTTTTCTATGATGATTAAGCTTAAGAAGCTTTTTTCCATTTGACTTATAATTTAGAATTTATTTACACATTTAAATATGCATTTTGAATAATGAAAAGTTATATTTTCACCTACAATCACATAAGGTAAAAAAATGAGTGTTTGTAATGCATTTTGTGGTAGAAGACAAAGTCAAATAGCACTTGTGACATTCTACCAAATAACTAGCGGCCTTTGGTTGAGAAAGAGAGATGACTTATGATGGACAGGTTGTTCTGTGGAATAACACTAGAAGTGATCTGTTTTGACAATGATCATAACTTTAATGATTTTCTTTTTTGAATGTGCAAACGATCTAGCGAGAATCATAATACCTTTTTCTCCTTTCAGAAGAAGATGTCAAACATTTGAATTTATCAATTCATCGTAAAAATGAGTATGTACGATTTGGGTTGCAGGACGAGGAGGGATTCTCGTTAATCTTGAAGGAATACTTGTTTACCAACATGCATGGGATTGGGAAAGAAGTCCAACAACCAATCCAAATCTTATGGCCTCTATATTGGGCTCCTTTTAGCCTATCAAAGGGGAATTAATGAAGTGACAATACTAGGAGACTCCTTCTTGGTCATAAAGTGCATGCACTCCAACTCTTTAGCCCAAAATAATAAGCTCAGTTATCTGCTCCAACACGCCCATGGAATGCTCCCTATCTTTGATAAATTTTAATTTTATCATATTCTAAGAGGCCTAAACTCTAAGGCAGATTCACAAGCCAATAAGGCATTTCAATTGAATGAAGGACATATAGTTGTCAACATAAATGATTGTTTTCTACCCATCCCCTAAGTTTACAATGAAAGTCTCTCTAATGTTTTCCCCCTCTCCTAAGACTCTTATTATTAATGTTCCCATCGAATCTAACCCCCTTATCATATCATCCCCTGTCCCCTCTTCCCATCATCCTCCCTTCCCGTCATCCCCGGGCTCTCCCTTTCGACAACTCCACCTAGCACTGTTTGAGGACACATCCTTCATCTCCCCTGAAGAGAGGCATTATAAAATTGGCACATAAGAGGCCACCAAGTGTGAAAGATCTGATAAGTGTGGGATCTCTCTTTTCCTTCCCTATAATTTTGGTTTATCACTGGAATGCTAAATTTTTATCCATGTGAATTCCCTCTGCGAGCGAGCCACATTTACTCCTCCTGGTTCAGATCAAATGGCTCACCCACTCGAAGTAAATGATAACTAAAGCGAAGGTCATTTCAATTAGCAGAGAAATCATGGAACCACCATGTCAGGGAAAATTTTAAGAACCACCCTAAATTTATATGTATAATAAATGGGCGAATCCCCATGATACATAGGAAAAATGGGAGGCGATTTTATCACTAATATATATATATATATATATATATATATATATATATATATATATATATATATATATATATATATATATATATATTGGTGAATCTCTCACCAGATTATATTATCTTGTAAAGTCATGGCGAATCTTTCACTGAATAATAAAACATTGTGAAGTCTTGGCGAATGTTTTGTTAAAGTATGAAACCATATATGATAATAATAAAACATATTCATTAAAATGTAATATACTAACATACATGTTTGGAAAAAAGAAACATAATTTTCACTTCCTACAAACAATGTTGCAAGTTTTAGTGGCCATGTTTGTCATGGTAGGAGAGATTAATGTTTTCTCTACCACTTTTTTCAAGCTACCACTTTTGCCAAGCTATCAAATTTCTTTCTTATTCCATAGACTCCAACTGCGAGATAAATAAATATATATATATATATATATATATATATATATATATATAATGAAGTAGTTGGTATCCCAAAGGCCTGAAGGGGATCTAATGGAAAGAAGTGACTGTTGTCAGAAGCCTTCCAATCAATATATAAATATATAAATGTAGATTTATTATTATTTTAATTGGAAATCTTCAATTAAATAATAAAATTTAATTATGTCTCTCCCAATCTAAATTTCTTATTAGCATAATTCACTACCTTCGTACCATTTTTAAACTAATTTCCTTTTTGGTGCACAATCTCCGCTTTTTAGGACAATATGGTGCAGTGACCCAACCCCTACAGATCATTACAACAAACTAAGAATAGCAGAGAAGATGAAAGGTTGTACAAACCAGCATATTTTTCAAACAACTAATCCAAGATCAGTACCTTAACTTTTTCATGAAGATATCATATTGAGAATGTTTGAAAAATGGTGGGAAATTTGGGTAGCGACTCTCTTCTGCGAGGGTGATGTAGAAAGAGTTAAGATTTCATTGTTTTGAATTTTTTTTTGTTAAATCAGAAAAACCAATATTAATGGAGATATCGGTATTTTTTACTAAATTTGTGAAGTGACTAAATGTAGCTTTAACCATTCACCTTAAGATTTTTTTACAATAAAGTCTATTTAATATCTTCATTATCATAAAAACCAACCTATATCCATCTTAACTCCACATCTACCACTCTTAGAGGGATGAAATCTATTTATCCCTCGCAGCACTTGGTAGACCGGGAATTAAGATGGATCTAAGCTGATAGAATTTACCCTTTAAATAGTCTATGCTCACATGAATACCATGGTATTACCATGGGTTATCATAAACCTGGAGCTTAAAAACTACTATTAGTAATTTATAAAAATTAATAAAATTAATAATTGATTTTTATTTTAACCAAGTTAAAATGTTTAAGTGACATTAAATTACAAGATCCATTTTTACTCTTGATCTACCAAGCCCTGATAGGGATCAAATATTTTTCACTCTATGTTAGTTTGCATATCACGATATTTGATCCATAGTAAAGATGGATTTATGTTAGTTTAATTCCCCCCTTTGAATAGGGGGCATTCCATGTGAATACCATGGGTCAATACCATGTGCCATCTTTATTTTTATTAATACTAATATTAGGATTAATAATATTTTTTTGCATGGTATTAATAATAATTTGGCCCATAGGCTTCACCTAAATATAACACATATTTTGAGTGTTCCTAAATATAAGGTGGCTTATGGAGTAAATATAAAAAATGTTATATTTATTTACCATACCTCTCATTTATTTATATTTTTATTAATTTACCATACCTCTTTTATAAATATGGTAGTTGGCCCATAGGATTCAATTAAATAAAACCTCTTTTTTGAGCCTTCTTAAATAAAAAGAGGGTTATGGACTAAATATAGAAAGAAGTTTTATTTATTTACCATACCTATAGTTTATTTATATTTTTATTTATTTATGATACCTTTGAAGTATAAAAAGAGGTTTTGTTTATTTACCATACCTCCACTTTATTTATATTTTTATTTATTTACACGCTTGCATGTTCATATATATAAGGTTACATATGGAGTAAATATAAAAAAATGTTTTGTTTATTTATCATATCTCTCGTTTATTTATATTTTTATTAATTTACCATACCTCTTTTATAAATATGGTATTTGGCCCATAGGATTCACTTAAATGAAACCTCATTTTTGAGCCTTCTTAAATAGAAAGAGGGTTATGGACTAAATATAAAAAGAGGTTTTATTTATTTACCATACCTCCACTGTATTTATATTTTTATTTATAACTATCATAAATACATTTTCTTGAAAATGTGGGTGAATGGAAGATTGTAACTCCTAATTTCAAGGGCTACATTTATTATTTTTACCCTCTCCCTTAAAATAAGGTGGGCTAATCTCCATACCTAATTTTTTTATAAAATAAATTTGAGGCGATTTGTAACAATGTACCATGATATAAAATATTTGCCCAATAAAAATATAAAACACCTTAAAATAGCCCAAGGGTGAAAATTCGCCCCTAAAATTTTCCATGCACCATGTGATCCTCGAGGCACGTAGACCACTCCTCTGCATTGCACACGACTTTTGTATATCTCAATCTATATATCGTGGGGGTGTAGTATGAATTTCTTCATATCGTTGGTGTTCGACTCTTTTCTGCAAATTGATAGTGTTTGGTTTATGTTGATGGGTCTGGGTAGCCCCTAAATGGTTGTAGTGGTTGAGGGGTGTTCCTATCTCCTTTCTTGGGTATCTCTACATTCTGTGAAGTTGGTTTGGTTGGAGGAGCATCCGAGGAAACATTTGATATAAAATTCGGAGAGGAAATTGGTGCTTCTACAAGCGACCTAAAGTTGGTTTGAAGGTGTTCTCATTTGGTCATCTACAATGGAAATGGGTTCCTGGGGATGTTGGCATCCTTGCTCGGAAAGGGTGGCAAGGAGCAATGAGCATGATTAGGTCAAGTGCCCTCCCTTAACCACCTTCTCTCCCCTTGCTTGTGAAATGTGCACCAAAAAGCATGCGAAATTGCTTGGGGACATTGTTGAGTTGCAACTGCTCCTTCATCAATAGCAGGAATAAACCAGTGAGAACTAGGAGCTGATAATGGAATAGAGAAAACAAATTGGACAACTGGAAGACGAGGTTGGGGAACTCAGAAGCATGCTCGAGGACCTTTAAGTGCAGTTCACGAAGAAAAGTTGTCCACCTACAGAGGAAATCTCGGGCCTAGACCTTAACCTCCATGCTGTTACTGAGGACTAGTTTGTGTTGTTATGTCTAGTTTCCTATGTATATTTCTCTTATCATAGTTTTGTCAAGTTTATACTAGTACAATAATAGGATTGTTGTCTCATCTTGAAATTTTGCTAGATAATTGGGCCTGGTTTGATGGCCTACATATGCAGCTTATGAAGCCCAGTGATGTAATTGAATTGTAAATTTCCTGAGTTTCTATTGTGACCGGGCGTAGAATTAATATAATCAGTTTTCTTTAGTGTTAAAAAAATGAGAATGTACAAGGAAAAATAAAAGCTTTAACTGAAAAAAGGTTTCGTATCCATAACAAGTGCAATGATTAGATTAAAATGATGGCTTTATTGTTCAAAATAATATCTCATGAATGAGGTTTCTTGTTAAAACAGTAATCAATTAAATTTGAGATTGACATCATATAATTATTGAAATTTGGGAGTGGTGGAGGAAGATATCTCTCACATCGTTTTTACTTGGCATGGTAAGTTTCATGATATTAGATTTATTTGGAGAACAAAGGTTATGAATAAATTGACTAAATTGAGTAACAATTAGTGAAATAGAATTCATTTATTGACCAAATAACAAATGACTAAATTGAGTTCGACGACAGACATTCGTCCCTAATCGGTCTTCTGCCATTTTAATTCTTATGTCCCTATGGAACATATATGATCGCTTGAGACAAATTAACCTAATCGTACATATGCACAATAGTTAAATACCCAAAGTAACACATTAGAAATATTTTGTTTTTTATAATATTTTTAAAAGATGATTTATTTCTCATTAGATTGGAGGACAGAGGAATACATCATGTCTCAATTTTTAATCCCTATATGGGACGGTGAGATGAAGATAATATTGTCTTAATACATTAATTCACCCCTTGGCCTATCTTTTTCTCTATTTTAATCACCTCGGGTAAGAACCTGCCAATTTGACAAATTGAAGTAGGATCAGCTTCATAAGGAATCAGGACACATAGGATTGCATGAATAGAGAAGAAGAAAAACACGATGCCCCCAAAAATACTAACCATGTAGGTAAAAGAGGACATGGAGGAAAGAAGAATCATGAGCTAGGAAGAGAAACATTTATTTAGGAGTTTATCTCAAAGACTGAGATAAAATCATCTTACCCAAGAACAACTTCCAAGAAGACAAAGTCTCATAAAATTGTTCCTCAGAAGTTGGAATCTCCAGGATCATTTGTGCTGGGAGAACATATTTGGGAGATAGAATCTTGTGAGCCTTCAACTTCACAAGAAATCCTAAGGATTTTTTATCCATCTATATCAGCAGAGGAGGAGTATCATAACTTGTTGGAAGGACAAGGAGCTACAAACATGCATGACCTAGATTTTTTTTGTAGTTTGTCATCGCATCTTGTAGCCATTAAGGATTATCTTTAAAAATGGGAATTTTGTTATTCCCCATAATTGAATTAATCTACTTATCCTAACCTAGTAATTTTCTTTTTCATAACCTAAAGTTTTTGGTGCATTTTTAAGGTTTGGTGACTACCCAACATAATTTTTTCACTGAACCTAATTTTTCTTTCAAGCTAATTCTTTTGTTGCAGGAGTCTAATTTCAGTGAATAGTTTTTGGTGGGTTCTATTTTCCATGATCTAGTTGCTTGGCCCATTCTCTCTATTGTCCAGACATTGTATGGCCCTATATGGAATCACTACAGAAGGGTTGATCCACATTTTATTTTGTGGTCAATTTCCAATCTAGTTATTTTAATCCTTTAGGCGATTTCTTCTATTTTTCTACACATTGTGCCATTACACATAGAGATTGCACTGAATCATAGTTTGTTTACAACTCAAATTTTTTGGTTTCTTGGCTAATATGAACTATTTTTTTTTACTGCTCAAGCGAATCCAATCAAGCGAAGCTATTTTTGGTTTCTTGGCTAATATGAGCTATTTTGCAGGAAATCCCTCTTGTCAGTAATAATTGTGCAATCCTCCCTGTCAAATCATTAGGGGGATTTTGAGGTCTAAAATGGGCCTCCTATGAAAAATGTACAACCAAAATAAATTTTATAAGAACCAATAGGATTCAAGATGATGATTCACCATTTTTGGAGTAAAAAAGTAAAAAGATTAAAAAATAATAAAATAAGAAAACTACTTTTTTCAACTCGTATTTTCAACTTATCTCCCTAAGTTTTTACTCAAATTTTGAGCAGGACTACTCATTGGATGAAAAATTTAATTCCTCGTCCAAAGAGTACCCATGTTGCATACTTTCAATGGACCCTACTACACAGAAAATGAGAAATACATGAAAAAACGTGATTGCAATCACATTTTTCATGTATTTCTCATTTTTCATGTAGCAGGGTCCATCAAACGTATGCCACATGGGTACTCCTTATGTGAGGAATCAAATTATGCATCCAACGAGTATTTCTGCTCGAAATTTGAGTAAACCCATAGGGAGATAAATTGAAAATATGAGTTGAAAAAATAGTTTTGTATTTTTTCCCTGTAAAATTTGATGATGTAATCTAATCTTATTTTATTATTTCCTTCGAAGGCCTGTTTTAGACCTCAAAACTCCCCTAATGGCCCAGTTTGCTGCTTGAACATGCCTTGTAAGTAGATTTTCTTAAGACTGATATTTTCTTGCCATGAGTGTTTTTTCTGTCCCACAGGTACAACAGTTATTAAGCACCTCTCCAGCAGTCGCTGTTACCATGGCACCTAAGAGATATGCTTCAAAAGAAACTAGTGAAAGTAATACTCGGGAAGCAGTTGAGCAAGTGTGAATAGACTTGCCAGTGTATGAAGATACTCATTTTTTTATAGAAAAGGGATCATCATTGACATGGAAACATAATAAATATGCTTTTGCAAAGGACTTTGAGGCAAACATAGAGGACCGACAGGTGTATCTCAACATCCGGCAGTTAAGACTATACAAGGTTGCATGCAGCTATCCATCCTTCCCATGTGCAGATGTCATCATCTGGATCGTCTCACACATTGATGAGAAAATGATGAATTGAGAAGAGTCAGTAGACAGAAGCTTGACACTTTTCGGGAAGAAGATTATCAACACATGTATCACTTGCCCGAGCCAGTAGATTGCATGGACTCACTTTTTCATGCCACCCGCATCTATGTGAACACAAGAGACATTATCAAAGGCTGGGTGAAAAATCCATCGAAGTTGTGATAGACACCCACCCATGTGTACAAGACAAAGTCCCTCAGGAAGTCCTACCATATCTTGGTTATCTTCGCTTGCAGGATCCATGCTCAGGAGAGCACGGAAACCTTTCTTGAAGGATGGACATTCTTATTGGACTAGGTGGTGAATGAGGGGAAGCCATTCAACTGGTCAGATCTTATTGGATCGACAACTAAAGGCCCATGTAGCACAGGCTCAGAATCCTCCCGAGGGTGAGCGAGAAAAGTTATATATGTCTTCATACTTACTGGATGAAATCTGTGCACAACAGAAGTTCCCTGACATGAACTGGACATGGACCATAGGAGCATGTCATGCACTTCTATTGTAAGTTCCTTTCGGATTGCAGTTATCGAGGAGTAATTGCACAACGAATTGACCACTTCATCATCCCGTTATACAAGTTCATCATGAAGAAGATCCACCTTGCATGTCATGACAAGCAATGCAGGTGATAACATACATAATAGATTGGTATGCCTCACCAGGTGGCACCTTCATTAGAGTGTTTGGCAGAGATAAGCCTCCGCATGTTTTACCAAGGTACGCCACCGACAAACTTGTCGTGCAAGAAGTATGATACCATCTCGCCATAGGGTTGTCAGCAACTTTGCAAAGGAAGAAGAAAGCACCATGGCCCACTCTTCTTGTGAAAATTAGATTATACGAGATAAAGAACCTGAAAGTCATGGATGCCAAGGAAAAGGAGATAGTGAGGTTTGAATTTGGCTCTCGAGAATTTAATCCGTATGATCCCCATGGTGAGAGTTTACTTTCCGTGAATTGATGTGGAATTCCATTGGCCAGAGGAGGATCCATGGAGGTACTGCTACAATGCCTCCAGACTCCGTGAGTTAGTTAATTTAGAAGGGGACTTCACAGGCTACTCCACAGACAACAATAACTCTAGAAGCAACAACAGAAGAAGGTAGAAATTCCGTGCAGGACAAGGGAAAGAGGAATATTGCTTGCATTCAATAGGGAGAACAAGGCTGCAAGATGAAAGTAAATCCTACTCTCTTGAAAGCAACTTTGGTAGTAGAAGAAAAGAGGAAGAAGAGGATACGAAGATTAGAGTAGAGGAAGAGAGAGAAGTAGAGGTTGTAGGAAGAAAAAACAAAGTTGCAGGAGACAAAGCAAAATCTAAAGGAAGAACAAGGGTTGAGGAGGATAGAACAAGAAGAGAAGAAGAAGAAGGAAGAAGAATAACTGCAAGGCATGACGATAGAGGAAACAACGTCGATATAGGTTGAAGAGAAGGAGAAAAACCAACCAGCAACCGAGAAGTTTGGTGAAGAGATGTAGGATCGAGAGCTTGCTCAGTACATTGAGAAATTGATTGAAGTGACAGACATGGAGATGGAACATGAGCCACAGAATAAAGATGTTGATCTGATGCCGAGTGCACCATATGTCATCCCTTAGTCTCCACCACCTCCAGCAGCAAATTCAATCTCGAATGAAGAAGGGGGCATTATTTCCCTGAATGATGATCCGATAATGGATGTGTAAAATCTACCATTTGATGAGTTCCAAAAGAGGATTTTAAAATCGTAGAGAAATAATTTTCCAAATGATCATGCATCACCTCAATTAGCTAGAGAAAGGATGATAGTGTTGGACACCAGGAAGCATCCAAATGTTAATGTCGAAGCCAACTTGGCATATGTAGGAGAAACAAGATCAAACATTTAGTATTTGACCGCTGAGAATGAGAAATTGGCATAGAATTTGTAGGTTGTCAAGAAAGTGGCAGAACAACCCAAATAGTAGCACAAAATGAAGTTTCCACACATGTTTACTTGGAGGATATGAGAGCATCGATACTTGATGAAGTATCAACACTTGGAGAAACCATGTGGAAGCTCTATGAGGGGTTTGTCACCATACATAAAGAAGTTTTCTGTTTGAATGGCTTACAACAACAGAGCAAAGAGTTTGTTAAAACTCTCAAGAACATACAAGCTTCCATTTCCTATGTGCAAAAGTGGACAATGTGATACAAAGGGGCACCGCTTAACTTAGTAAAGAAAATAAAGCCACAAGCAGAGCTAGAGAAAGTGAAAATTCAAATGTTGATTCAAAACAACAAGTATCTCGCCTCATTCATTGGTAGCATTCAGGCCTCATATGTACGATTATTGAGTAGTTTGGATGTCTTGGTGAGAACACACCAAATCCCATCAGTTGGTTCACTCACCAAAGCTAAACCCAAGAACCAAGTCTGGCAAGAGATCGAAGAGTACTTGGAGCAACTGAGACAGAATTCCATTAGGGAAGACTTGGAGCTTAACAGACAGGACATGCAGAAGTACAATGGTGGTCCTGTCCAAGTTAGAAATTTTTTTCTCATGATTTAGAATGAACTTGAAATGGGTTCCAAGACATTGTACCTAGATCCCATGGAGGCTAGAGTCTGCTTCTAGCCAGACACCATCATGCAGTTTGGGGACATCATCACACAATATAAAGCTTGGCACCAATATGTGACCAAGAAGCAACAAATGGAGGTTGCTAAGCTAGACTTGTCCCAAACTCAAGCATTATAGTGTTGTGTCTTGTTACTAAGGATATCAAGTTGTCTCTACCCTATTTTGTCTTATATGGGTATAAGCGTAAAATCTAATATTATTTGTAATTATTTTGTAAGTGAAATTTCAAGTGTCAATATTGGAATATGAAGAGTCATCATGTAATGTGATGAGTCATCTTTATAAAGAAGTTGAAGATTCATGAGGGTAGTCCAAAGGCCACAAAGGGGAGTTAAAGAGTCACCCCCTCTTGTTAGAAATATAACCTCATAACTCATGTAAAGGGCTTTTGGGAGCCAATAGTTTTTCTAAGCTTAGGCTGAGAAGGAGCTTGGGAGTATTGTGAAGAGCCTTAGCTTGTCTGTAGCGTAGAGTGAGTATACTTCTTTAGAGGAGAAGGAGTTCTTGACTTTAATGGTCCACGGGGCTAGTGGTCCATCAATGGTGTATGTATAAATGAAACTTTCACTTATAATAATAAAATCAAAGCCAAAATGCTTTCATGCATATGTTGTGAACATAGTAGGACTATTTTGGTTGTATTTGCAATGTATTTTATTTAACTTACACTTATGCTTATGAAATATTTGTTTGAATTTGTATGAATCTTGTTTAATGTGTGTTGTTGTATTAATTCATCACTTTAACTTGTGGACTATTCTACATCTTAGCTTGTGATGTCATTATGCTTGTGTGTTCCTTTCAAGTTGCATACTATTACAGGCTTCCAAGGGGCGCACTTCCTTTTCCCTTCGTGTGTTGGAACCTCATGAATTTCACTTGAATCTCTACAGGGTCACACACTTGCTCTCACCTAATGTTATCATACTTCCCTCTATGCGTTTTCACAGTCAAGGCATAACATTACTACCCACAATCGGTGAGATCTAGTTGGGACTTCATATTGGGGAGATTCCCTGAATGTTGGCGGGTCCAAAACCGTCAACAATACTTTTTTGATATCTCAACACAACGTGTATGTAAGGAATGTATTTTTAAGTCAATGCTATTAAATGGAATTACATTGTGATTACAATTCAGATGTGTCATTTTGATTACAATTGAATTGTGTCTACCAGTTCATTTAAGTTCAGTTTTGTCATTTTGATGACAATTCAATTTTGTCTATCTATTGGAAATACTGAGAGGGGTGGAGGGTGAATCAATATTTCATTTTACAAATGTTATTTTACTAGTTGATATCACTTTAAACAGAACCCAAAAATGAACAACAAAATAAATATTTTTATTAACAAATAGCGAGGACTCCAAAAGTATTTCAAAAGATGTTACAAAAAGAGACCTTAGAATGCCTTCAATACTTCTTCACATTTCCAATCAAGGTTTCCAACAATTTACTACTCCATTGTTATATCTATCATAAAATTTCCAAGACCCATAATTCCACATATCCGAGGGTACATGGGTTTATTTTTGGATAGGTTCGAAGTGTGCTGAGATGGCCTAGGTTGCAGAGAGATACCACAACCTGAAAATTTAGAGACATAGGTCAAAATTGCAAAGGAATACTACAGTTCAAAATTTGGGGACTTTTTAGAAGTCTTGTTTTCAAACCAGTTGGAAGTCTCCTATAGAATATGGTACTCTCTTTCTCTCTCTAAATTTTCTAGTTCACGAGTTGTGAAGAATTATGCTCCTTGCTCCTATGCCTTTTTATTTTTAATTTTTTATCTGCAGTTTGATATTGCATAAAAGAAAATAGCCCTTATTGAAGTATAACCACTGTAATATTCCACCAAGAACCTTCACTCTCTTTCTCTCTCAAACTTTTCTAGTTCACTAGATGTGAAGAATTCTAGGGGTATTTTTTTTTAATTTATTTATTTTTATTTATTTATTTATTTATTTTTTTATGTGTGGTTCACGACCACCCTTGGTCACTGGGTGGCCGGTACGTAAACGGCTTAGAGACTAGGTTGATCCGCAGGGGATCAAACCTTTCGGCCATCAACAGAACTAACCCCAAGAGCTTACGAGAATTGACCCTGTGACCTTCAATCTGGCAAGGCCCCGACTTGACCGATTGAGCTAACTCTTGGGGCTTTTTTTTTTTTTTTTTTTAATGTGTGGTTCATGACCACCCTTGGTCACTGGGTGGGCGCTACGTCCACGGCTTAAAGACTAGGCTGATCCGCGGGGAATCAAACCTTTCGGCCATCAACATACCTGACCCCAAGAGCTTACGAGAATTGAACCTGTGACCTCCCATCTGGCAAGGCCCCGACTTGACTGATTGAGCTAACTCTTGGGGCTGAATTCTAGGGGTATTATCTCTAACAATGCAAGGGTTTTCACCTAGGGATTTACACTCAGGGTTTTCTACTTGAAAATGTACCTAGGGTTTTGCACTTAGGGTTTTCTTGTAGATAATTCAGCATGGGATTTACACCTAGGGTTTAACACTTAGGGTTCTAAACTTTTTGCTAGGGTTCAAAACTTGTTTCTAGGGCTTTTAACTTGTAGCTAGGGTTTTTCCATCATATTAACATGTCTTGGACAATGTTAGTTCTTCTTATACATGCTTTCTCACATTGTCTTGATAGGGACACTTTCATGCTATGTGTTAGTCATCCATTAACATTGTCTTTATCACAGGTGTTATTAATCCATTATGGTAAGGGAATCTTTAATACTTAGTATTCCATGCACTTATCATATTCATTTAGTGCTTCATTCATGCATTCATTGCTTAGGTAATTTTAGGGTTTCATCAATGCATATTAGGGCTTGCTTTACCAAGGGATTTTTAGTGAACCTATGGTTTTCATCTTCAACAAGCAATGCTAGGGTTTCATTAACTAATATTATCACATTTCACAATGCAAGGGTTTGCACTTAGGGTTTTCTCCTAGACAATGCACCTAGGGTTTTTCACTTAAGGTTTTCTCATAAACAATGCACCTAGGGTTTCAAATCTAGGTTTTTGAATCTAGGGTTTTGAAATTGTAGTTAGGGTTTTTCTATCATATTGACTTGCCTTGGAGAATGTTAGTGCTTCTTATATATGGTTCATGACATGGTATTGTTAGGTCATCTTTCATGCTAGGGTTTCTCCACGTGTTGTTCATCCATTAGGGTAAGGATTTCCACCTTCACTTAGGGTTTCTCCACGTGTTGTTCATCCATTAGGGTAAGGATTCCACCTTCACTTAGGGTTTTGTCCTACACAATGCACATAAGCGTCTGCAGCTAGTGTTTAGCATTTAGGGTTTTTGAACTTGTTGTTTCAGAAACTAGCATGCCTAGTGAATAGGCTAAAGCTAGAGGGCACAACAACAACTTCAAAAAAAGTCCCACTATCACCATAGGCAGCTTCACAACTAGTCTAGGAATTTATACTTAGTTGGCAAGAATAAATGGAGTTTCAAGGATGCAATATGCAAAACAACTTCTAGGAACATTCATTCATTCATTATCCATGAGTAGCACATGAAAAATTTATACAAGTCTAATGAGCTTGAATTCTTAAACAAGCCCCTAACATAACAAATTATGTGAGATACCCTTGGTTACAAGCCAACCAAGATAGCTTATAGATCAATCATTATTATTTAATTTGTCCTTTACACATGGTGATATGCAAAATGCAATTGTGATATCTTGCATTTTTCCAATTCATAGATCCAACCTCATTTAAGGGACATAATTGTATAAATAACCAAACAAACCATTCAATTGTTGTGAATTTATCCATTATCAACATCTTCAGCCACAATATTAGGTGAATTGAATTGAAGCACGTTCTGACATACATGACAAAAACAACAGCTAAGCCTTCAAAACAATGAAAATAATATGAACAACCTACAAATCAATGAAGTTAACTTGATAATCATGCAAAATTATAATATGCATTCAAGGATAACTAATAAACTGTAACCAATAATTTTTAAGGCAAGTAATTTAAGGAGTGAGTGTAATGGTGCATGGGCCCACAAATTTGCACATAAAAAAAATTTAAATTATTATGATGGCAAATCAGGGCCACCCCAAATCAATTGCATCGGTTGTAGAAACTTGCCCTCCCATTCCAATGGTCACTGTTGTGGAAACTCCTGACTACGTACAAGGGGAATCTCTCGTGATCACGACAATAAGAAAAAGTTTATGTCAAATGGTCGACAACTTGCCCTCCCATTCCAATGGTCACAGTTTTGGAAACACCTGACTACATACAAGGGAAATCTCTTGTGTTCATGACAACAATCAACATTTTATTCCATATGGCCGCCGTAATAATCAACGCCACATGATTACATTATTACTAGACTACATTATTACATGATTACCCTCAACTCTTCCATTGCTTGTCGTTCTCCCACATTCAAGTTGTTGCACTTTCCAAACACAACCATAACCACTTTGAACTATGACTAAAGATGGGAGGCCCAAGAGTTCAGAGAGAACCTGCCGAAGAATTGCTACACGAATTTCCATGCATTAGACCATTTTTTGAATATGCGGACTAAATGGAGTATATTCGCATGTTACGGGTGTATGATGATAACATAACTCTAGAATTTTCCATGCATTATAGGGAGGGTAGATCTGAGGTAGCAGGGATAGTGGTGGATGCGACACAAGAAGCAATTGCAAAAGTAACAAGGTTACCACAGATAGGAGAATAATGGTATGGGCCTCAAAAACCCCAGCTTGATGTTTAATTCCTTGAGGCAGGTGAAAAACTGCAGAAGATAAGCATAGAATTCGACAAGAGGGAATTACCATAACCCTAAAAAGATGTTGCATTATTTTTCCATAAATATTTCACATATGAAGGAATGCATGTCATTATTTATTACCAACACCTTTGGTTGGTAGACTACTTGCATCATGGCACGCTGGTTAACATGCCTTTCTTTCTTTCAAACACCCAAGAGCATATGGCTCGATTGGTGCAGAAATCAAAGAGGTCATTCCAAACCCTGTCCCACTATTGCCTCATTAAACTTTTGGTGGTTAGTGCACTGCAAAGGGAAGGGATAACTTGAGATGAACTAGTTGGAAGGCCATTGAATGCTAAAGTTTCTACCCCTCCAAAGGATGCCCTAGCAGCTGCAACTCCACCCCATGACCTCCTGTTGAAGCCCTGAAAATCGGGTCGACAACAAGGGGGATACCCGCCCGGTCCGGACCTTGGTTGGCAGCTCCTTATCCGTTTGGTATAGCGGGTCTGACTGGGGATAATGGGACCAGTTTCCCAATCTATGAGTGTGTGTGTGTGTAGAATTCAATGTTGCTGATCTAACAGTTCCTATCTAAGATATTCTAATTCTATGCTATTGAAATCTAATAAACAACACATCTAAATCTATACTAACCCGGGATGTAATTCTTCTATTATGCAATCTAAAGAGATTTCAAATAACAATTGGTAATAAATATCATTCAGCGATTATAAGAAAGGAAATCAATCAAGATGAACCACTTCGCATAAAAAGTTAAACGAAACAGTTGTGAAAAGCATATCGCATAATGAGCTATTCATACATTAGGCATAAATAAATAGCTATCACTGTACAAAAGTGCCAAATGATAACTCAAGCATTCATGCACTAATACATAAACAACTAAAAACTGTATATCACTTTAACATATAAGCAGTAATGGTCAAGAGATAAAAGTACCATTTATGACTAGTCCTACTCATAAGCTTCAAGCAACAATGATTTATCTCTCCTTGCTCTAACATCCACTAAGAGTACAGAAGTGCAACATCAGTAGCAGATATCAAATGCAAACATCAACAAATATTGATCCATTCATTCACCAAAACCTCCTCTGAGGGTGCAAAAGTGCATGTTCTGTGGACAAGTTTTTGATAAATTTCTCGACCCTTCTCTAAATGAATGAGAAGGGTTTAAATACTACTAACTAAATAACTTAATTACACAGATTCAGGATACGGTTTAAATGATCGCCCTTTTTCTAAGCAAATCTATTTCTAAAAATTAAATCTAATATCTAACTATTTCTGCATTTGCTCCTTAATGTTGCGAGCATTCAATATTTGCCTGGGTAGAGTCGACTGACTGTCTTCCGCTTTTGGTTGAGCTAAGAAAACAGAAATGGTAAGAGCTGGCACCATCTTTTCAGCAAAATCGATGATATACTCGAGAGTCATCCTCTGGCTATGTGGATTTACCATGTATGCCCAGTAATAATCCAAGTTCCACTTGGTTAATCCTCGAATTGCTTCTGCCTTTGCTTTCTTGCGTTTTCCGGGCTTACAAGTAACTGAGCAGTTAGAGGCTTTGCTTTTTGAGCAATTTTCTCAGCAATGCGCGATTAGCGCTAGGCGCTAATCGCGCATCGGAAACTACCTCCGTTCTTTGATCCGGGCCTCTCTGATGCGTTTTTCGCCTTTAGCGCCTTTTCCTTCACCGGGTATAAGCTTCAAAATTTGTAAAAATACTGCTTTCGTGAGCTTCTGACCTTGAACGTTAAACCACCTGTTGATATCAACATTGTTCAACTACTCATTCAACCATGACTGTGAATGAAAGATCTGTAATGGATAGCTTAGCAGCATTATGTGTATCTGTGGCTCTGTTGCATGCGGTATCCGTTTATGATGGCCTATTTTCTCTGTCTCTGAGCATTGGAGCTTTACCCTTTTCCCTCATGGCTTCCTACACATTGCTTTGTGTTGTTTCTGTTTTTTCGTTCCTACAGTTCACACATGAGGAGAGAGTAATGATAATAATAAAAATCGACAAGAAAGCTTTAAGCTCTACGGATGTACAAAAACATGCCACCTGACGTGAACTGACTCTTCGAAAAACACAAAATCGTCTTTCATTAACAACTGGCGTATCATTCATTAATTATCATTAAACCGCGTATCCAGTTCTTCGTTTATGGAAAGCTTTTCTTGAATGTTGAGCCAGGGAAAATATGCGATGGAATGTTTCTGCGATTCGCATCGCAGCATCGAAGTATCGCATTATCGCATTACCGCAAATTTCATTAAGATGTGTTATCGCAGGGTTGCTTGATCGCACTATCGCAAGATCGCGGATCGCAGTATCGCGCTATCGCAAGATCGCCGATCGTTACAATTGTTAAATGGTTATGTTTTTCATGTGACATTGCGATATGCGATATCGCATATCGGATATCAGTGATTTTTAAGGTTTTCCAATGTGAGCGTTTCTTAATGCATGCGATGCGATGGAATTCGCGTCGCACTCTCGCAGTTTATCATTTTTACTCATAAGGAAATGTCCTATCATTCTTCGCACGATGCGATATTTTCTTAAGGAGTAACATACATGAGCCTTAATTGATTTTTTTGAATTTTTTACTAAGGGTCCCAACTTACCTAGTGTTATTGCTAATACTAAATAAGGAGGGGGGTTGTTGGTGGCCACAACAATTGGCGATTAGAACCAGTTATCTCTGTTTTTCTATTGAATTTTTCAAACTTCCAAAATAGAAAATTTTTCAGAAAATTAAACTTTATTATGGAAAGATAAAGTACATTATGCTCTAAACTGTCAATGATATTTTGTTTCAACCTTTTTCTACTTTGATTATTTGCTTCCTCAGGCTAGTCCTTGTATTTACATCAACCATTACTTGGTCTTGTAAAGATAAAACAAAGTCTCCTCTGTAAACCAGTTTTAAATATGCTCATTTGTCGTAGGTAGAGCCTCTGCTGCCAGCAGGCGTTTATAGCCTCGACAGGGTTACCTGTTACCCAGCAATGATCCTGTATCCTACTTAAGGTGGCCTACAACTTTCAAAGAAAAATCCATATCCACACTTATTGCTTTGATTTTCTTTTTATTCTTAAAGAACAATGTCTTGGTTTGGTAGCCAAATTATGACATAGTCATTCACTTGATTTATAACTTTGCTGAACAAGCTGGCTCGTGATGAGACCCCTTGTCTTTTGATTGCAACAATCTTGAGTCATTGCCCTGTTGTGGTGTACAGTATTGGCAAAGTCAGCAAGTTATAATATCTGTGATAATGATAAGCCGGCTCGTGATGAGACCTCTCATTCTTCAAGATAAAGTGTATCCTTGGATCATTCCTCTGAAAGTTGCGATTTCCTTAGTAGGGAGGAAGTCATTTTTTCCTTAAGATAGCTCTGGACGACAATAATAGAGTTTTTGGAAACAGCTGTTCTACAGAGAATCTTTATTTTTTTATTGATACCTTTCATTGTACTGAGATAAAACAATTTCTTCACTAAAGGTTGCTTTCATCCAAGTTTTTGAAGTTGAAACTAGTATCAATCTAAGCTAAAGTTTTTAACTGTATCTATCAATAATAAAGATCAGTTTTCCAAAAGATTTGCTATTTATACAAGAGAAAAGTTCAAAATCTGAAAGAGAATTGGTGTCTTTTCCGTAAATGCCTAATGTAACCACTCACAACTGGTTTTATTATGACAAAGAAAAACAACTATTCTATAAAAATAGAAGAATAATCTTCTATGGAAAATATTTCTTGAGAATTTGTCCATTAACAGGCAAAGGATCCCTCTTACCTGCTAAATCCTGTAACACAAACGTTGATGGACCTATGACTTCTACAATCTGAAAAGGACCAAGCCACATCCTTTGAAATTTTGTATGTTTGCCCTTTTCTTCATGAGCCTTGTCCCACTTTAAAACTAAATCCCCATCTGAAAATCTTTCCTGGTCATTATGTTTGAATCAAAAGAGGATTTTACTAGTGCTTGATGATGAGCATGCGTTTTCCTAGCTTGTTCTCGTTGTTCTTCTAATTTAATTATTTCCATTTGTCTTAGCTATAAGGAGGAAGTGGGTACTTCATCAATGTATTATACTAAAGACAAAGAGGGAATTGTTAAGTGAGTCGGAAGAACCATTTCTTTCCCATAAACTAAATTAAAGGGAGAAGTGCCGATAGAAGCTTTTTGTGTTATCTGATCTGCCCATAAAGCATATATCAAAGCCTTGTGCCAATTTTTATGATTTTGATCAGTTGTTATTTTAATAATCCTGATTAGGTTTTTATTTGTTGACTCAGCTAACCCATTACCTTGTGGGTAGTAATTGGCCGAATATTTAAGTTTGAATCCTCTTTTAAGTGCAAATTCAGTCATTGCATTTCCAGAAAAGTATGATGCATTATCAAACATTAAAGAGGATGGCAATCCAAACCTGGTGATTATAAATTTATCTATGAACTCAATGATATTTTCAGAATTAGCTGTCTTGAGCGGAATTGCTTCTACCCACTTAGTAAAATAATCTGTTGCTGTGAGGATGTATCTATGCTGCTTAGAAGAGTGAGGAACGATCTCACCTATTATGTCCAAGCCCCACTAACTGAAAGGTTGCTCGATGTTTACCGGCTGTAGTGGCAGGGACGGTTTCTTTTGTCTTCCAGCAGTAGTTTGGCAGACTTGACATCTTCTCACGTAACTGTGCGAGTCTTTAAACAGCATGGGCCAGTAATATCCTGCGCGTAAGATTTTATGTGCAGTAGCATCTCCAACATAGTTTCCGCCTGCCTGCCCATCGTGGAGTTCCTGCAAAACTTTTTCAGCTTCAGCTTTCTCAAGACACCTAAGAAGAACAGAATCATATTTTTTTCTAAAAAGAATATCATTTATGAGCCGATATTACTTAGCTTTCAACCTTAGAGCTCTTTTCTTAGTATGATCAAGGTGTGAAGGAGCATATCCGTTCTTAAGATAATAAATGATATCAGCATATAATGATTCTGCATCGTTTAGGATTACCTCACACATTTGTACCTCTTCAGATGGAATTTCATAAATTTGCGATGCTCTAGCCAGCATTTTGCAGAAGCCTTGACCTCTTACAATGTTTGCTGGTTTGATCTCAATGTCATATTCCTGTAAGGCAGTAACCCAATTGGCCCTTTTCTCACCCACATCCTTCTGTACTAGAAGATTCCTTACCGCTGGAAACGGTACTATGATCTTAGTATGGGTTTTAAGTAAGAAAGGTCTGAAGTATTTGACCGCTTTGAAAACAGCATAAGCCTGTTTCTCCACGTCTGAATAATTTAGTTCAGCACCCTGTAAATTTGAGCTAAAAAACGCAATTGGAGCTTCCGCTTTTTCTTGATTTGCTTGAGTTAGAATCGCAGCATATGACTTATCTGAGGCAAATGTGTATAAAATAAAAGGCTCTGAAAAATTCGGAGTTGCTAAAGATGGAGCATTAATAATAGCTTGTTTGATCAGGTTGAATGCTTCATGTTCATCTTGACCCCATTTAAAATTTTAATTCTTTTTAATCATGGTTTGCAAAGGAGACACGATTCGTGAAAAATCTGGAACGAATCTCTTTACAAAGTTGATCTGACCAAGGAAAGATTGCATGGATTTTTTGTTATGAGGTAGGGATATTTCAGAAATTTCTTTGATTCTGCCGGGATCAATGTGAATACCGGATTTTGACACTATGAATCCTAGAAGTTTCCTTTCACTTAACGGATTTCTTTGGGTTAAGTGAAATTCCATACCTTAAACACCATTGAAAAATTTGTTTCAGGTCTTTGAGATGGTCGCTTCGCTTCTTCGAGTACACTGTTATATCATCCAAATAAATTACTACAGATTTATTGACTAAACCTTTGAATGCGATGTCCATGGCTCTCTGAAATGTGGCACCAGCATTAATCAAACCAAATGGCATCTTTCGATATGCGTATGTGCCCCATTTAGTTCTGAATGTGGTTTTCAATTGATCATCAGGATGTACCAACACTTGATTGTATCCTGAAAATCCATCCAAGAAAGACATTAATTCTGAGCCCGCCATTGCCTGTAGTATCTATTCCATAGGTGGTAGAGGAAAATTATCTTTTTGACAGGCTTTGTTAAGGTTCCGAAAGTCAATGCAAATCCTAATATCTCTGTTTTTCTTTCTAACAGGTACCATATTGGAGACCCATTTGGAATGTCTGACGGGAAAGATTATCCTGGCTTTCAATAACTTGTTGAGCTCAGTTTTTATCTTATTTTCTAAATTGGGGTGGATCTTTCTCAGCTTTTGTTGGACAGGTTTTTCATTATCGATCATGGGAATAGTATGCTGGATGATGGAAGTGTTGTATGTTTTCAGCTCATCATAATTCCAGGCAAAAACATTTTTATATTGTCTCAAAAGACGAATATACGCTAGTTTCTCTTCAGAGGCTAGGCCGAGGCCTAGATTAATGTTTTGTGGTTTAGCATCGGTCCCTAGGTTTACTAATTCGTATTTCAAGGTTGAACTTTGGAGTTTTGAATTGGTATACCTCTTAAACCGATCTTTCAAATCGTACAAGTCTTCTAACTTGACCACCGACTTAGGTATAGCATTATTAGTGCTATTTTGTTGCAATTGTCGATCGTGCTGGTCTTCGTCAATTATTTGATTGGAGTAGGATCCTTCAGACGTGAGGAAATTTACGATATCAAGATCGTCATTGAATACTCTCCAATTTGTGATGTTGTCAGGAATGGACGGTCTAAAGATTAATTCTATTGAGAATCTATCTGGACTAAAATCTTCGGAGGGAATAAGCTTAGAAGCTACGTTAGCCAAAAGGTCTGCACTTGCATTTTGGAGTCTAGGGATTGAAGAGATATTAAACGCTATGAAATGCTCAGTCAGATCTTGTATTAAGGATTGATAGTGTTTTAAATGACCTGATAAGCAATGTATAGTGTTACGTACCTGTTTAACCACAATCTCAGAGTCTCCAAAAACTTGAAGATACTTGACGTCTAACCCGATTGATTTGTACAGGCCTTGAACCAAAGCCTCATATTCTGCTGTATTGTTTGTGCAATCGAATTTGAGTTTGCATGTGAGCATGATTTTATCTCCTTCTGGACTAATCAGAACGCATCCTGCTCCTGCTCCTTCGTTAGATCTAGAACCATCAAAAAATAATTTCCAAAACAAAGATTTATTTACAGGTTTATCTAAAAATTGATACATTTCGAACTATCAGTTCGAGAAACATTTTCGACTTGGGACAAAACAGAGTGTTCTAAATAGGGTGGCGCATGAGCATTGAGATTGCCGAGGAAAGAATTTACCGAGTAATTGCCAATAATGCTGCTGTTATACGCTAATGGTTCATTTTCTCCCTCTAACTCCGTTACTATGTACTTCTGGTGTAGCTCTCGTTCAACTTTTATTTGATTCATTTTACCGTTGTAGGGCAGCCACATGTGCGACCAGTCAGTTGCGAAGTATCCATGGAGTTTTTCTGACCAATCCCTGCTAAGAATTAAGCCATAGAATTCTGGGATATCGACAACTAGAATGTCAATAACCTGACATACCTTCGGGTTGGATGACAACCTTATGGTTACTTGATTTAGTTCACCAATCACTTCGACTTGAGATCGATCTAGCTGAACTATGCGGACTGCGGATTTCTATGGTTGAACATTTAACTTGGCACATATAGATTTGGGTAAAATATTCGATGAAGCACCGGAATCTACCAAACAATTGTGCACATTTTTATTGAAGATTTTGTAAGTAAGGAGAAACGAGGGAGTGTGAGATCTTGATCTTCCTCCAATTAGAACGATGTCATTTGGATCAATCTTATTGATCGTGTTAGTTGGAGGTCTTCCCATGTTATGGGAAGCTTGAGAAAGTACAGCGGCAGGAAAAGGTGCAACTGGCACGACATGTAATTCTTTCATCATTATCTTCTGTTGATGTTTCAACTTGCTCAGTTCGTAAAGGGTGATGTTAGCCCTAGTCTTCTTCATGTCTTCAATAATATTGTACTCCATTTCATCCGACACTATTAATGTTTTAGATGGAGTCGTTTCATCTGTTTGGACTGGGCTGGTTTGAGTCGCTTTAGATGTCGTTTTCTTTGTCGCGACTTTATCCTTTATTGAAGAGCTTGCGCTCTTCGGCTTAGGGGTAGTTTGGGGAGGATCAAGCTAATTTTTGCTTCGTGTGCTAACTGGAAATACTTCTTGATATTCTTCTTGTGGGAGGATGAAATCCCACATTCCTTGTAATTCCACAACTTCTTCATCATCAGTCTGCCCTTCAGTGGCAATTTCCTCTTCCTCTTCCTCGGATTCAACATTTGAAATGGCATTGGGTGGCTTTGCATCCGTTGAAGGACCTCTTTTAAAAGCTCTGTAGGGCTTTTTTGAAGAAGTTTCTGCTACTTGCT
Source organism: Pinus tabuliformis (assembly GCA_031772625.1). Lineage (NCBI taxonomy): Eukaryota > Viridiplantae > Streptophyta > Pinopsida > Pinales > Pinaceae > Pinus > Pinus tabuliformis. Next base: position 954,565,575 of record CM062815.1, on the reverse strand, counting down.
TTTTTATGTCGACCATTTCATTGGACATGGTCTTTAGAACTTTCTACAATCCTTCCAAATCAAATGGATCTTTTGCTTGTTTCTTCTTGGAGTCTTCCTTGAAGGTGACTTTTTTGGATTTACGTTCCTCTATCGCGGATTTCTTTTCCAGGGCTATTATTCGTTTCTCTACCGCTATTGCTTCCTTCATGTTCTCGGCTAGGGTTGTTTTATTGGCCCTGTCCACGAAGATTGCTATGTTCGATGGTAGAGCGGTGATATACCATTCACATCGTACTTCTTCGCAGGGCTGGGAAGCAGTAGGAATTTTGTTGAAACGTAAATTGAAATCCTTGATAGGCTCTCTAGTTTCGGCTTTAAGATTGGATAGGTCATCGATTAACGTTGCCATAGACCTGTCATCACCAAACTTGGTCAGGAATTGCTCTTGGAAGATGTCCCAATTTGTGATGGATCCGGAGGGTAATGAAAAGTACCATGACCCAGCTGTTCCTTGCAATGTATAAGGAAAAAGCCGAACAACAGCATCTTCATTAGTAACCCCATTGAGATTAATGGAAAGCATGAAGTTGTTTATGTGCTCTTCTGCTAGCATGCCTGCCTCGGGATTGAATTTAGGTAGCCATTTCTCAGGATGGGCCGGTATTTGACTCAAGGGTGTAGGCATTAAGACTGCCCCAGGGTTATTCCATGGAGACTGGGCCATTGTTGAACTGCTAACAGAGGAAAGTGCAGAAGATGATCCCTGCAGCTGGGACGATGAGGATACTATGATTGTAGATGATTGAAGAGGGGTTGTGGGGGTTCCAGTGGACGGATGGACGATAATCTGGAGTGGAGGAGTGGATGGTTGACTTCGTGGTGAAGTAGTTGAGATGGACGATGTTGACGAAAGAGTCTCACTGTCAGACTCTTTAGGTGATTTCCTCGTTCTTTTCCTGGTGGGAAGAGGTAATTCGGTTGGCTGAATGCCAAACTTTTCACTCTTTAGCCTGGTCAGGGGATGAGCAGGGTTGTACTGCGAAGTCACGCTGCCTTGAGATTCATCAGACCTCTGAGGAGAAATGGAAAATCACTGAAGTTTGTGAATCAGGGATTCGACTTCAGGAAGTTCAACGGTAGATTGTTCTGAAATATCAGGGTGTGTAGCAGCGGTTGATACTACTTGCCATTCATAGTTCAGGCCCTCCTTCTAGCGCCAAATATGTTGAAGCCCTGAAAATCGGGTCGACAACAAGGGGGATACCCGCCCGGTCCGGACCTTGGTTGGCAGCTCCTTATCCGTTTGGTATAGCGGGTCCGACTGGGGGTAATGGGACCAGTTTCTCAATCTATGAGTGTGTGTGTGTGTGTGTGTGTAGAATTCGATGTTGCTGATCTAACAATTCCTATCTAAGATATTCTAATTCAAACTTTAATCTAATTCTATGCTATTGTAATCTAATAAACAGCACATCTAAATCTATACTAACCCGGGATGTAATTCTTCTATTATGCGATCTAAAGAGATTTCAAATAACAACTAGTAATAAAGATCATTTAGCGATTATAAGAAAGGAAATCAATCAAGATGAACCACTTCGCATAAAAAGTTAAACGAAACAGTTGTGAAAAGCATATCGCATAATGAGCTATTCATACATTAGGCATAAATAAATAGCTATCACCGTATAAAAGTGCCAAATGATAACTCAAGCATTCATGCACTAATACATAAACAACTAAAAATTGTATATCACTTTAACATATAAGCAGAAATGGTCAAGAGATAAAGTACCATTTATGGCTAGTCCTACTCATAAGCTTCAAGCAACAATGATTTATCTCTCCTTGCTCTAACATCCACTAAGAGTACAGAAGTGCAACATCAGTAGCAGATATCAAATGCAAACATCAACAAATCTTGATCCATTCATTCACCAAAACCTCCTCTGAGGGTGCAAAAGTGCATGTTTCGAGGACAAGTTTTTGATAAATTTCTGGACCCTTCTCTAAATGCATGAGAAGGGTTTAAATACTACTAACTAAATAACTTAATTACACAGATTCAGGATACGGTTTAAATGACCGCCCTTTTTCTAAGCAAATCTATTTCCAAAAATTAAATCTAATATCTAACTATTTCTGCATTTGCTCCTTAATGTTGCGAGCATTCAATATTTGCCTGGGTAGAGTCGGCTGACTGTCTTCCGCTTTTGGTTGAGCTAAGCAAACATAAATGGTAAGAGCTGGCACCATCTTTTCAGCAAAATCGATGATATACTTGAGAGTCATCCTCTGGCTATGTGGATTTACCGTGTATGCCCAGTAATAATCCAAGTTCCACTTGGTTAATCCTTGAATTGCTTCTGCCTTTGCTTTCTTGCGTTTTCTGGGCTTACAAGTGACTGAGCAGTTAGAGGCTTTGCTTTTTGAGCAATTTTCTCAGCAATGCGTGATTAGCGCTAGGCGCTAATCGCGCATCGGAAACTACCTCCGTTCTTTGATCCGGGCCTCTCTGATGCGTTTTTTGCCTTTAGCGCCTTTTCCTTCACCGAGTATAAGCTTCAAAATTTGTAAAAATACTGCTTTCGTGAGCTTCTGACCTTGAACGTTAAACCGCCTGTTGATATCAGCATTGTTCAACTACTCATTCAACCATGACTGTGAATGAAAGATCTGTAATGGATAGCTCAGCAGCGTTCTGTGAATCTGCGGCTCTGTTGCATGCGGTATCCGTTTATGATGGCATCTTTTCTCTGTCTCTGAGCATTGGAGCTTTACCCTTTTCCCTCATGGCTTCCTGCACATTGCTTTGTGTTGTTTCTGTTTTTTCGTTCCTGCAGTTCACACATGAGGAGAGAGTAATGATAATAATAAAAATCGACAAGAAAGCTTTAAGCTCTACAGATGTACAAAAACATGCCACCTGACGTGAACTGACTCTTCGAAAAACACAAAATCGTCTTTCATTAACAACTGGCGTATCATTCATTAATTATCATTAAACCGCGTATCCAGTTCTTCATTTATGGAAAGCTTTTCTTGAATGTTGAGCCGGGGAAAATCTGCGATGGAATGTTTCTGCGATTCACATCGCAGCATCGCAGTATCGCATTATCGCATTACCGCAAATTTCATTAAGATGTGTTATCGCAGGGTTGCTTGATCCGCGATCTTTCGATCGCGCTATTGCAAGATCGCGGATCGCAGTATCGCGCTATCGCAAGATCGCAGATCGTTACCATCGTTAAATGGTTATGTGTTTTTCATGCGACATTGCGATATGCGATATGCGATATCGCATATTGGATATTGGCGATTTTTAAGGTTTTCCAATGTGAGTGTTTCTTAATGCATGTGATGCGATGGAATTCGCGTCGCACTCTCACAGTTTATCATTTTTACTCATAAGGAAATGTCCTACCATTCTTCGCGCGATGTGATATTTTCTTAAGGAGTAACATACATGAGCCTTAATTGAATTTTTTGAATTTTTTACTAAGGGTCCCCACTTACCTAGTGTTATTGCTAATACTAAATAAGGAGGGGGGTTGTTGGTGGCCACAACACCTCCCAGCTACAACTCCTCCCCATGACCTCTCAGCTACAGAAATTCCCACAGAACCTTTCCATATGGCAATTGATCTGCCCAATGTTCAAACTACAAGGGTTTCTAAGGATTCTACTACTAAATCCCCACAAAAAGGAGACAAACAAGATGATGATGATGAATTAGAAATATTGGGGAGTAAACCTACCACCAGAAGACAGAGAGGATACAAGAAGCATCTGACAGTGGTGCCAAAATCCATAAAGGACAAGACAAAGCAAGGTTGTGTTTCTCGAGTTCATGAAACCCTCCCCGTTGTTACACAAGAAACAACATAAGAGCAAGGGCAAGATCAAGAACATACACAAGATGTATTGATGGAATAAGGAGTCATGGAGAAAGGATGCATGTAGAAAGGATTCATAGAACAAGGATTAGGCCACCTTGCTAACACATGAAAACAAGTTGAGAAGGTCCCCTCTACTAATTCTGACTATGAGTACATATAAGGAGTATCTGAATGGTACAAAGCAGATGGCCTTGCCTCAATTTCAATTTTGTATGGGGATGATGAGGAGGACCAAGAAACTGCACCACCAGAATTGACAAAGAAGCACGTTAAAACAATAAGTACCCCTTCAAATATTCCTCTATATATTTCATTGTTAAGGAAGAATAGGATTCTCTAGATGAAAAACATACAACTACAAAACAAAGTTAAAACCCTAACAAATGAGTTCAGACAAAAAGAAAGTTTTGAAAGATTAAATTTCTTGGCCCAAGTTTTAGAGTCCCTACTCATTGGTGTCATACATATACCTTCTCCAGGGGTCCAAGAAAATATACCCCTTGGAAAAAAATAGAATGATGACATGTCGTGCGTGCAAACAGAGGATCAAAAACCAGAGATGAAATTGACCAAAGGAACAATATGCAAATAGAGTAACGTGAACTAGAGATGAAACTGACAAAAGAAACAACTGTACAAACAAAGGATCAGGAACTAGAGATGAAACTGACCATAGACACTACTATTCAAACAAAGAATCACGAACCAAAGATCAAACTGACGAAAGACAATGTTGTGCAAACAAAGGATGAGGAACCAAAGGATAAATTATCCCTGTGTATACCCTATAATAAGGAAAAACTAATACCTTTCCATTTGCATGAAAAAATAACTTTTGACCTTTGCAATACATGGGAACAATATATAAAAAAAGTTGAAGGAAAACATAAAAACATAGTGGTTGAGCTGCAAAGGAAGGTGTCCAAGATGGAGAATGATAAGAAACAACTCAGACATATAATGGATGGTGTGCTTAGTTGCAGGGATCCTTCAACCAAGTACAACGTGTACTTAGCAAAAAGATTGATGATGTTTTAAAAAAATAATATCATCAACAATAAGCCTTTCTAGATTAAATACAAAAATGGTTTCATAGAAGCATACACGACCTATACGAATCTAGAAAAATACTTTCTATGTGAACTGTACCAAAATAATTTTTGGTTGTCTCGTAACAAAAGATGGAATCCCAACCCTTATGTAGGGGATGTCCAATTGAGATCCTTTGTATCACATTTGAGAAATCAGGTCAGCTGGGTGGAATCTCTTAAATTTTTAAACATAATTTCAAGAGCACTCTGTGGGTTGGAGGAGAATATGAAATACCTATAGCAGTGATAGAAGGGAAACAACATTGGCCAGTTTGTCAGAGGAAGAAGATAATATCGTTAGGAATAGGTAGTAGAAATTTTCATATTACATAACCCATATTCCAATATTGGAGATTACCACACAAGAAGGGTGTAAAACAAGGTGGGATGCCTCGGGAAAACAAACCTGAAATAAAGATCCATTTAACTACCTAAACTTAAAGATAGAATTAACAAGGATTTCTCAGTATATTATTATGGAACAATGTGGGAATAATTGGATCGACCTTTAATTTTGTTATCCAATGATCTGGATGCCAAAAGGGACATATAAAAGTCCTATACCCTGAAGAAGAAAAAAAACAAGTTTGAATGCTGGAATGAAATTATGGAAACAACAGGGTATCTTCGTCCTCGTGAAGCAGGACACCATGATTATTGTATAAGAAATATTCATGAAAATCCCACTTCATCCTCAGATTCAGAGTAACCCTTGTGTTCTTGTTGAATTCACTCTCTCACTATTTGCTGACATTCTCCCACTCACCATTACTAAAACACTAGCTCACCGTTGTTGACACTCATTGCCACTGGTGCGGAAAGTCAGAAAATGCATAATATTTGATGTTGTAATATATATTATTCGCTAATAATATATCACCATTAGCTTTGAGAAGTTATAAAAAACTGGTAAAATTGTGTTTTACATGTTTTGTTACAATTGCGCTGCATTTTCGATACAAATTCTGTTACATCATCATTGTTTTTTTTTTTTCTAATTTATATATCATATTCATGATTACACACCAATGTATGCAAGAATAATGCAAGTATAGAACAACCCTGTGAAAGTTATCTTCCATAACATACAAAATAATTGATGTATTGAAATACTGACTGTAAATGCATGGAGTTATTTACTGACTTTAAATGGCAATTCAGACAAATTTCACAAGTAAAAAAATATATCCTCACCACCTATCAAACATACATTAACATATTCAACAAAACAATAATACATTAAATACGTGTAATATGCTAATAAATATTAAAATCAAATTGAAAACAAATGTATCACAACAACCTGGAAAACCATGCATTGTTGGAGTGAGGGTGACCTCGGTTATTGAATTATTCACACTCAAATGGTTCATCTTCATCTGCAGTGATATTCAAGTCAATATTCAATTTGGCATTTTGTTTGCTTGTTTTTCTTCTCTTTTTGGGGCTCAAGAAACTCTTCTCTCTTCGAAGATGGCTCAAAAGCACCCAACCCAAATATGAATTCATAATCTATAATATGAAGATTGTTGGCGTCATCCAACATCTTTTTAACCAAAGCAATGAATTGTCCAGTCTTGATAAAATTAGCAAGAGGATTGTTTCGAACCAAGTCTGTATAGCCAAATAACTCCTCTTTGCTAAAATCAAGTCCTTCAACATTTACATCAACATTGTGACTATCCATGGCAAATGTGTTTGCATCTTCACCAAGATCCGATATTGCCTCTATATTTATCTCAAGAGGGTCATTGTATGAATCAATTGTGCTTTGATGATTTAGTAATTGGGTTGAATCCATTGAATGAGAAGGCAACCAACCCACCTTTATGGCATGCTTGAAAATGTTGCCACAAATAGACCATGGGAAATCACAAGTTAAGAAATTTGTGCGATGACAAGATATTTCTTATTAGGATTGGATTGACTCCTCACTTAAAAAGCATGAGACAATTTCTCATGAGGAGTGAATTCACTATCTAGAATTCTTTTTTCTTTTTTCCTTTGATATTTCAAATTGTTTCTCTTTCCTATAATTATTCAAAATCCTTCCTTTTTCAGAATTTCCTTAAACCGATAACAGTTTTCAACATTTGTTAGAATAACATATATGAACCAATGCATCCTACAAGAACATTTCTTTCTTCTATCAGATAGAAAGTTTTTCTTTAGGTAATAGTGATATGGCTCCACAACATTATTCATCACCTGATTTGCATGGGGAAAATCTCAACAACCTTTTACCCATATCCCTAATTGCAGAAAAGTTGTGTTAATGAATATATTTCACCCATATGAAAACCAAAAAGGTAAATGTAAGAAAGAGTTTGTCAACTTACAAATCTTGTCACCAACAACCCAATTCTTATGGAAATACTCTAGGAACTTCTCCTCATTAGCAAATTTGTTGAAGAAAGCATTAATTGCATTGCTCACTTTAGCATTGGAACAATAATTCATAATTAAACCCAAATCACTAAGCATCTATTTTGTTATTTATGGACTATTGGCAAATCGATTCACATTTTTTAGCCATGCTTGACTTACATTCCAAACACACAAGATAACATTACACCTTGTGAATCTCCTACCACATTTAATTCATTTCAAGCATGTTCTTTTTGTAATAAATACAAGTTGCACTATAAAATAAGAAGATTGAAGTTACCCTAAAGCACCGATTTAAGCTAATGAATCATCAACCATGAAGGCATTAACTTTCCAACCACGATCAACTTGGTGACACATATGCATGAGGTGCTCCAACCATAGTGAAATGTCCAATGATGTATTACGTGATGCCACCACCCATGCAACTGGCACCCCACTTTGTTGTTCATCAAACACCACGAGTGTGTACAACCGATACTATCACATTCAAAAAACATATGAAGTCAACTTCAACTCATTAATCATTATCAATTAGTACAAATCATGTTATTTTACTAGACAAATCATTCTTAATACACTCACCCCATATTTATTTGTGCTGAATGTTGAATCCATGGCTATTAGGCTATTATTCGACAACTTCACCATGGTATCCAACATCCACTTTGTTTGAATTCCAACTATAAAAGGGATCTCTCCACCATTGGGCTTTTGATAAAAGAAAAAATCATCTTGGTGTTTTCTATACCAAAGGTTCACACTCATTTCATCCTTCTTATGCAACTGAGACTTTCCTTTCATTAGATGATTATAGATGTTAACAACATATTTCCTACACAAAAAGAAATCCCTATCTCGAGTTGTGGCATCCATGTCAACATATTTTTTAACATGCATTTTGCAAACCGAGTCAATCGACACTTCCAAGAAGAAACAATTCTCTATATAGGAAACCATGTCCCTTGATAACTTTGGTTGATGCAAGGACCTAACATGACTCGAAGTGTTATGTTGGCCATGACAAGGCCATCCTTGCCTATCTTTAGGCTCATACATGTTATATGTTATTATTGTTATCTGAAGGATCTGAACCATAAATTTTACAATGAAATGGCATTCGCAACCCCTCTTTTTCACAAATGAGGAAATTCACTGCATTTCATTTTGACCTCTTCTTTCCTCAAGGCCATATGAACAAGCATAGCTACATAAAAACATTTGAAAAGTCAATACATATGAATACATGAAAAATTATAGAGCACTATTAATACCAACATATAAACCATGCATCTGTAAAAAAGTTACACTTCATATCACAAGGAAGTAGTAGGACTTGAGCCTAGGTGTTTATTTTGTACCTAGGTGAAAGAGCATGGAGCATTTGGGTTCATTCCCTCTCCTCTAATAAAGTCGCCAATTCCATTTGAAGGGATTTTTGCAATTCGATTAATCTCCATGTGTTTTCCATGTACTTCAGACCAATCTAAATCCTTTATAGAAAATATGATCTTTTCTTTAAGGTCTTGTCCGAGAAGGGCAATGATTGTTTCCCATTTGACTTTCTTTATCATTTTGTGACCCAAGGAGTTGTTGCAATAGTGACCCAACGCGTTTGCATGATGGTGACCTAGTGAGTTTCCACAACTGTAAACCAGCGAGTTGCTACAAAGTTGAACCAATGGGTTGCCACAATGGTAAACCAGTGATCTGCCACAACGGTCAACCAGTGAGTTGCCGCAACGGTCAAACAGCGAGTTTCCACAACAATTAACCATCGAGTTGTCGCAATGGTTAACCAACAAGTTGCTGCAAGGGTTAACAAGCGAGTTGTCGCAAACGGTTAACAAGTGAGTTGCTGCAACGATTAACCATTGAGTTTCCGCAATCGTTAACCAACAAGTTAACGAAACGATTAACCAGCGAGTTTCCGCATCATTCAACCAACAATTTACCACAGCGGTGAAACAATTTGTTGCTACAACAATGAACCAGTGGATTTTTTGCAATCAAATTTGGTGCTCTCCTAACTCTTGACAAGGAAAAACCAGTTGTGTGCTCTCCTATTTCTGTTAAGGAACTAGTCAAACAATAGAGTATTGTTTGCATAAATAAAGAAAGCAACCTAGAACAATATTTCTTTTATATAATAGTATGCTAATAAATTATATAATAGTATAAGCACAAAGATATATACTGAGATTTATTTCTGGAATCTTAATTAGTAATGTGGAGGGTGAAGGGTTTTGCAAATTGGGTTTTAGTAATGTGGAGGATGAAGGGTTTTGCAAATTGGAAATTAGTAATGTGGAGGATGAAGGGTTTTACAAATTGAGTTTAGTATTGTGGAGGATGAAGGGTTTTGCAAATTGAGTTTTGACCAGCACCATAAAAAATAACGGAAAACAAACATTATGCTTATAACCAGAGTTGGAATTTGTGTAGGTACAAATTTGCGTAGGTTACATGCAGAAAAACAACATTATGCTTATAGCTAGAGTTGGATTCTACGTAGGTAGGATAGGAAAGGAATTACACGTTTATGAGCCTGCTTCCATTTTAACTATGCTAAAGAAATTTAAAGCTAAACAAAAATTTCCTATTTTGAACTTACAATATGAGCGACGTTGAACTTCACTGCTCACGTCCCGGGTACAAAATAAATGTTTGTCGCGATTTTTGCATGTTCTTTACAAAATCAGGCTGAACATTGAAGTGATTTTTGCAATCCAATCAATGAAAACATTGTGTTGAATCTCAATTTTCTCTGTCTGAGGGTGCAGGGGTTTCAAAATGATTAGGGAGCAAATGGAATTTAGAATAATGATGGCGGGAAAGAAAAGTGAGGCTCGCCATTGATTCGTTTCAATGTGTGTGGGCGTGTGAGTTAGGTGAGTTGTCGTGTCGTAACCAGCGAGCTTGCAAACAAAACTCCGCAGACAGTGATGGCAAGAGTGATGCAGACAAAGATGTCAATGGAGAGTTGGAGACAAAGAAGTTTCTATTTGGAGACATAATTGATCCAAGGGGCCCATGGCAAGAGTGATGCAGACAAAGATGTCAATGGAGAGTTGGAGACAAAGAAGTTTCTATTTGGAGACATAATTGATCCAAGGGGCCCATGTCGCAGAGGGGGGCAGCCGATGGTGAACGAGCGTGAAATGCAAAAACTGTTTCATTGAATAGTTAACTTACTCTATTTTTTATCCTTTTGTGATTTTGGAAAAATATTATAATTTTAAAAAGTTGAATCACACCATTAAATATTTCAATAATTTTTCTTAAAACTCGATCTATTTTATAATTTATATCAAAATACATTACATTTTGAAATCCATATATCATTACACCATATTCTCACATAAAAAGGGGGAAAAATTATCCATACCATTCTCATGTCACCATATTTTCACATAAACAAAGAAAATAAATTGGCCAAGGTTGTTTGGTACTTTGTTTACAACCTTTTTCCATTTTCTAAATTGATTTCGGAGTAGCCCTGCTTAGCCATTTCATGTCACCAGATTCTAGCATAACGAGCGAAAAAATTGCCCAGGGTTGCTTGATAAACAAGTAATCAATTAAATTAATTAAACGTGGGATTTGACATTATAGGAATGATATCTTTGTTGAAATTTGGGAGTGCTTGAGGGAAGATATTTCACTTGGGATGTGATCATTGATTGTTAGGGGTCATGAAATTAGGTTAATTTCTAGAATAAAGATTAAGACTAAGACTAAGTTGTATAAAGATTAAGATATTTTCCTACCCTGCACCACTGATGTACCTCATCCTTCGTTTCGCATTCCATATTGGACTTTGAGGCCACATCGAAATATTCTGTCTCACGCCATCTCGGGACTGTAGCCTTCACATCTTTATGACACATGGCCAGCCCCAGATTCTTTCACGGGATCATAAGATATAATTTAATTATTTAAATCCAATTTTGTTTTAAAGATCGCACACTGAAATATTCGACTCTGTAAAAGAAACGATCATGGCAGAAATAGTCGCAGGAAGCATCGCCAGGAGATGGAGATTACTGCAGGGGAGCAACCAGTGGGAGGGAGTCCTGAACCCTCTCGACTCTGACCTCCGTAAAAGCATTCTCATCTACGGAGACCATTCTCAGGCAACCTACAATACATTCATCAGCGGGCGCCGCTCCAAATACGCGGGCAGCTCCAGATATGGCGGCCCTCATTTCTTCGACGACCTCGGCTTAACAAAGCGGCCGACAGAGTGGGGATACAGCATTTCCAAATTCATCTACGCCACCTCCACCATCGATTTGCCGGAGGCCTTTATTGTGACATCCCTCTCCCGCGAGGCATGGAGTCGCGAGTCCAACTGGATGGGCTACGTTGCCCACGTTACCGACACCGGAAAAACGCAATACGGGCGGCGCGACATCACAGTGGCATGGAGAGGAACCATCGAGTCCCTCGAGTGGATTAACGACTTCGACCCTGGCCAGGCCACGCTCTCCACTCTCCTCCCCGACCAAACGGGGCTCGACCAAGAGACCGACAAGGTGGCTAGGCACGATGCGAGGGTGCAAAGGGGCTGGTTCTCTATCTACACTTCTGACGACCCGCGCTCGCCCTTCAACAAAACCAGCGCCAGACAACAAGTCCTGCAAGAGCTCAAGCGGCTCCTGGAATTATACAAGGACGAGGAGATCAGCATCACTACCACGGGTCACAGCCTCGGTGCCGCCCTCGCCACGCTCTGCGCCTTCGACATCGTCATCAACGGCCTCAATAAACCCTCTGGCAAAGCCACAACGATTCCCGTGACCGCCATAGTTTTTGCCAGCCCCCGGGTGGGCAACGATGCGTTCACGAAAGTGGTCGACAAGCTCCCCGACCTCAGAGTCTTGCGCATCACTAATAACCCCGACCTCGTCCCGCTATATCCGTTCCTGGGCTACGCAGATGTCGGCGTCGAGCTACGGGTCGATACCGGCAAGTCACCGTACCTGAAGAATCCCGGCGACGCCTCCCACTGGCACAACCTGGAAGCGTATCTGCACGCGGTGGCCGGCACAAGAGGGAAAAACGATCCGTTCAAGCTGGAGGTGGATCGAGATATTGCCCTTGTCAATAAGTCCACAGATTGGTTGAAGGATGATTATATGGTTCTTGATTCATGGTGGGTTGAAAAGAACAAGGGGATGGTGCAGGGAAACGACGGGCACTGGCTCATGTCCAAACCTCCTGACGAAGATCTTGCACAGCCTGATCACGACTCACTCTCTGCTAAATCATAGTATGCGTTGTAAAATAGTAGTAATTTAGCAGTGTATATTTGCAGGATGCAGCTTCACATTCTATATATATTTAGCTGCTTCTAGCTATATATATATATATTACCCAATTATATATTTGTATAATATTTGTGAGAATGTAGTGTGAAAAATTATTGGTGGTGTGTAATTTGATTTTCTAGTATTTTTAAGTGTAGTTATTGGCTCTTGCTGCATTAGACATTAAGGTATTAAGAGCCTTGGCAATCCTTTCTAAATGACTATTATTCAAAAGCATTAAGTTTGGCAATTTCTTCTTAGTCAAGGTTGAAAGTAAGTATGGCAGCAATAGATTTATCATTGATTTTGCATTAGTTATGTTTTAATTATAAATATTTATTTATTTACTAATGTAAAACATTAAATAAATATTTTTTTGTGTGATATATTAAAATTCTGTTTTTATCATTATTAAAAAGAATCAAATATTTATTACAAAATTAAATTGAAAATAATAATAAAGGAAAATGTAAAAAATAAATTAGAAAAATCAAAACTAAAGGTTAATAAAGTTAAATAGAGAAAACAAGAAAACAACTCACGACTAATAGACAAATGTAGGCATTGTATTAATTTTATTTATTTATTTATTTTAATTTAAAATTCTTAATCTTGTGAAGTGTTTTTAACCACATTATATTCATTAGTGGATATAATATAAATATAATAATATGATATATACTTATTACTAATATAGTATATGATATATATCTATTTTTATTTATATATAATATGTTAATATGGTGCAAATATCTAATTTAGAGTGTCTATACAAACATGTTGTTCAAAAAATTTATATCTCCTTTTGCTATTATGATAGACGGTTCAATCATCTTTAGAAAATATTTTGTGAATAAATAATATTTTTTTTATTTTAGTTATTTTTTTAATGAAAAACACTATTTACTTGTGGACTAAGCTATCATACAACACTTGTTTATATAGACTTTGTCCTCATTTCATATTTATATAGGTGGTATTGAATCTAAACAAATACTATTTTTTTAATGCTCTTTGTTATGCTCTTTAGTTTCAAAGGGTTTTTCCTATGCACCTCTAGGATGCACCACTATAAGTGAGAAAATGCTAAAGTGGACATGCTATGGGAGAGAAGGGAGAAAACCTACCTATCTTAATGATGGAAGTCTTACAAAGAAATTTAGTTCCATGTTTAACAGAAATTTAAAAAAATGAACCATGAGGAAAATTCAGTGGCATTTTAATGAAAAATGAAGCATGAGGATAATCTAGTGGGATTTTAATGCTTTGTTGAATGAATAGTTCAAAGCGTCGTTAATGAGGAGGATAACACACACACACACACACATGTTTGAATTACACATCTCCCTCATATTAAGATATGGAAATCCCCTTTAGGTGCCATACATTTTATTTATGGAAAATTTATAATTTACATAAAATCCATAATCAGATGTTACCTTTCCTCTAAAATTTGATGTCAATGTTAATGCTAATATATAGTTTAGTACTTAAATGTTAAATTTTCTTGAAACAAATTTATATAAAAGTCTTATTTTAGTGTTTAGGGTTTGGTTTATATTTCACTCTACAATTTTGTTATAGATAATTAAAGAGTAAGTCAAATACCACAGGGCTTAGAATAAATAGTGACATGGTGTCATGTTAGGGCACTTTTTGGTGAAAAGGTCACGACTTAGATGCCTCCGGGTTGCAGTTACTCAAGCCACAGGTTAGACATGTCAATCATCTGAAGAGCCACATTACCTAAAAAACAAAAAATAAATAAAAACATAAGTCAAATTAAAAATCTATTTATTTTAGAATTATGATATATACAAATATAAAATAGAAAACAATATTTCTGGAATTTGCATATTAACCATATTAAAAAGGCTAGTAAGAAAAGGGAGATAAAAACAAGTAGTTGGAACAATTAATGTCCTTTGTTTATGCAGTTTGAATTACTAGGTTTATTAATTTGAAGCTAAAATAAAAGTATCCAACTCATCCAACATGTAAAAAAAGAGAGACGGGTGAAAACATGAAGTTGGGTTACACTTTTGTGAAAAACAACCACCGAAAAATTCACAATCTCGATTTTTCGGCATTTTTTTTTTCGACCGAATTTTCTAAATGTATTCGACCAAACTTTTGGCCGTTAAAACTAACGTCGACCGTTAAACGAATTTTTTTTCGAAGTTGAAAAAGTTGGCAAAAAATAGTTGGGCCGAATAAATAATTCGATCGAATAAATGATTCGGCCGAACTATTTGTTCGACCGGACTATAGTTTTCGGCCTAATTATTTATTCGGCCGAAAAAAAAAATTATATATATGATGGGTCAGACACTGCTGCAGAGTTTTCGATGTTGTTGATTTATGTTTGTGGTCTGTTTAGTCGAGCGTTGTTACTGCTCTCTGTTGTGATTGTGGTTAGTTAAGCAGAGCGTTGTTACTGCTCTGTGTTGTGATTGTGGTTAGTTTGAGCCGAGTGTTGTTACTACTCTGTGTTGTGATTGTGGTTGGTTTGAGCCAAGCCGAAGTTGAGCACTGTGTGAGTTTCGTTCTTTATTTAAAAAAAAACATTACAGGAATTTTTTAATTTGAATTTTTTATATTGTTTTTTGTTTTTTTGCAGTGTGGCGGCAGAGGAATTTTGGTTGGTTGCACTTGTCGCTGGCATATTTCTCAGCCTCCTCATGCAACCTCCTCATCTGGACCAGGTAAGTCGCCCAAGGCTCTCTTGTAAAAAAATAAAATCTAAGAACGAAAAGAAAAAATAATGATAATGGTAATGATTTTAATTGTGTGCACCTTAACTGTGTAGAAATCTGTCAAAAACCTTGTTATGCTTAACAAGAAGGAATACGAACTCCAAAACTGGTAAAACATTGCACTCAAATGTATGTTTAATAAATTGGATTCTATTCCAGAGAATTTGATTAAGTCTTAACTGTGCCAAAAATCTGAGCAGCGTCACCTAACATGGTTGTAAGCAATAACAAAACAATCAGAGCAAAGCCCTTCATCATTCAAGTTATTTACATTTTGCAACTTCTCTATTTGGATTCAATGTGACTATAGCAAGAAAAGCAAAGGCAAACACCATAAGCTATTATCCAGAGAGAAAATATGTTACTCTGACTAACAAAGTCTAGAAAAAACGACCAGAAGAGAAGATAAGGGACACTGCGAGATAAGTCTCTCTAACAGAACTATAATTCAATAGACGATAATATGAATGGTGAAATGGTTACACCTCGCCATCCTATTTATCTATGAGCGCTAGAGTCCAGTCCAGCTAAACTCGACCTCTGTCATGTTGTGGAGCAATTATTTAATAAATTTCAAGTATAACCCCACCTCTGACAATATGAGTCATCGACTCTTGTGACAATGGAAGGACACCAAAAAACCATAAAATAATAGAACTGAAGTTTGGCAATACAGTCCAAACGTATTTCAACAAGTCTTCTAATTGTTTTCTTTATGGTCCAAGACATTAGCATCCAGTCACACTCTAGAATAATTAAATTACGTTCTACTTTCTTACACCTTTACATTTTTCTAGTTTTAATCCTGTGTTGAGAAGTGTTGCCTCGTCACTTCTTTCCTTGATCATTACAACTCCAAAACTAGAAGAACATTTCACTCAAATGTATGTTTAATAAATTGGATTCTATTCCAGAGAATTTGATTAAGTCTTAATTGTGCTCAAACCACACTACTTATGTCTATGCTTTTTCCTACCCTATACTGCTAGTGTTTTTTCATAACCTTTCTCAAAATCTTTTGCCACACCAAAGCCTATAGGATATACAGATATCGAGATATGGGTATGGGAACTTAACTTATCAAAACTACAGGGAATGGAAAAACATAGTAAAACTAAGAACTGAAATCTAAATCAATTGAAAATGTCAGGCTAGATTCTACTCTTGGCAAAGAGAAAACAATTATGAAGCTGACATTCAGAAACAGATTTGCGAGTTCATTCACATCAATCATCACATTTAAAACATCCGTGCTCAAAGGTTCAGTAACTAGGTAGCTGTAAATAACTACAAACAATAGAACATTTATAGGTAATTAGAATAGTATAACAATAATTTAGAGGTATCTTTTTCTACAACAAAGTTAGCTCAAGTTTGTTGGGAAGTCTATTAGGATAGTTTAATTTCCTTAAAAATGGTTTTCTTTCAATTTTTTCATGAAATTTGAATGTACAAGGATTAATCTCACACATATCAATTAATCTATATCTCATGAAATTTGAATGTATAAATATTAACCCCACACATACCAATTAATCTATATCTTATAGTTATTTAAAAAAAATTGAAATAATTAAAATATCATTGAAAGAGACATAAAAAGCTTCCAAAATATAAACCAAAGCTTGTTCTACCTTGATTTATCTCGTAGAACAACCTTGATGGTTGTTGGTAACATATTTCTTTGCTTATATTGTTATATGTTCAGTTGTGTTTCCTTTTTCATTATGTGTAATTCACTTTGCTTCCCTATTTGCTTGGAACATGGGTCTTATTAGCTTCCTAAGATGAGGCAGAATACACTTAATTGAAGGTTCTTGTACTTTATCTTTTCAAGTAGTAGTTTCTTTTTGAGATGAATTTTTATCATTTCTATTCTGTTGGGTGCATGAGATTGAAGCTAATTAGAATGTTGGCATTGCTTTGTCATTTATTTTTGGCGTTTTAATTTTAATGTTATTGAGTTTCTAATTAGAGTGTTGGCATTGCTTTGTCATCTATTTTGGTGTTTTAATTTTAATGTTATTAGGTTGACTAATGTTATTGGGTTGGTAATTAGAGTGTTTCCATTGCTTTGTCATCCATTTTTGGTGTTTTAATTTTAATGTTATTAGGTTGACTTGTTCTACCTTGATTTATGACATAGAGATCAACCTTGATGCTTCTTGGTAACATACCTTCCTTGCTTTTGTTGTTATGTGTTCATTTATGTTTCATTTTTCATTATGTGAATTCATTTCAAGCTTCCCTATTTGCTTGGAACATGCGTCTTATTAGCTTCTTAATATTAGGCATAATATACTTAATTGAAGGTTCTTGTACTTCCTCTTTTCAAGTAGTAGTTTCCTTTTTAGATGCATCTTTTTCATTTCTATTTTATTGGGTGCATGAGATTGAAGCTAATTAGAGTGTTGACATTGCTTTGTAATCTACTTTTGGTGTTTTAATTTTAATGTTATTGGGTTGACTTGTTCTACCTTGATTTATATCATAAAACAACCTTGATGCTTCTTGGTAACTGTTGACGGTGTTGGACCCACCAACATGTCAAGGGGATCTCTCTGGCAAGAAGTCCTAATCAGATCTTAGACCGTTTAGTGTAGGAGTCCTAGCAGTGGGTTGTAAGGTAATGCCTTGACCGCGATGTCGCACAGAGGCAAGTAAGATAACTCTGTCAGTAGCAAGGGTGTGACGCTGCAATGAGTCAGGGAAGATGCATGAAAGGTTCTAACACAAACGGGGTGAGATAAGTGCGCCCCTTGACAACCTGTATTAGTACTCAGCTGGGAAGGGAACACACGAGTGAAGACGCATCACAATCTGGAATCAGAATAATCGATAATCCAAAGTGATGGTTAAACCAACCACATATTTGCAACAATATTCTTATAATTGCATACTAATTAGTTCATACACAAATACATAAGTTAAACAACATATATCATCAAGGCAATCGGAACAGTCCAACTACAATAACAACATATGCATGAAAATGTGTTGGCTCTTATTATATAAATAAGTGTAAGTTCCAATCATTCAATACATCCATGTAAACTTGCTAACCCCATTAGTGAAACGTTACAGCCACATCTGCCTGCTCCTCCAAAGATATGTACTAGCTCCGTGCAGTGGAGAAGCCAAGGCACGTTACAATACTGTCCAAGCTTTCTTCAAGATAGTCTTAATAGAAGATTGGCTGACCAAAAGCCTCTACAATGAGTTATGAGGGACTATTTATAGCAAAGGGTGGGGTGACCCTTCACATTCCCCTTTGTGACCATTCAACTACCCTCATGACTCTTCACCTACTCTATGACTGTTACATCCACTATTGAGACTTGAATTACACTTGACATGACTCAAAATTACAATGCACATGTACCCATGTGAACAATGGCTTGAACAAGCCAAACTAGACATCATTCTAACTTAGACAACTATAGAAGTCCAACTGCTTGACATCCTCATGCTGATCAACAGTAACATATTGATGCCAAGATTGGTAGTCCTTGATAGTGTCTGTGTGTTCCACTATGACATCTATCTAAAACCTGAACCTTGCCTCCATAGCATCCGGGTACACTGCTCGAGCTCCTTTGTCCAACTCGTCTAAGAGCATGCGCATCATTGTCTTCAATGTGGCCGGACCAGCAACGTACTTGTGCATGATGTCTACACTGATAGGCAAGTTTGGGCTAGTGGCAGTGCGCATCAACTCGTCAAAGTACAAGTCAAGCTCCTGTCGGACCTGCTTCTTCATCTTCGCTTGGGTGAGAGTCCCAAGTGATGGGATCGCATGAGTGTGCATTATAACATCCATGCTCTTGAATACTCATGCATGGGAAGCATGTCTGTTAGTGATGAGCTGCGGTAGGTCTTCATAGTTCTGGATCTGACTCCGGATACGTGCTTGCAGCTCGACCGCATTGGCCCTCATCATCTTTGGCAAGTGAAGCGGGGCTCCCTTGTACTTCATTGTCCATGCTTGCATGTTATCAACAACAACATGTATGTTCTTCAAGATGCGTGCTCTTCTTACACATCGTTGCTGCCATCCGTGGAGATGAACGACTGCTTAGTGAACGGTAACAAACTTGGAGTACAATGCTCACATAATTGTGTCAAGGGACAATACCTCATCTAGTATTGCCTTATTTAGTTCAACTCGAGCTCGATGTAAACCTGCTAGCCCCATCAGTGAAGCCTTACAACCACATCCGCCTGCTCCTCCAAAGATATGTACTAGCTCCGTGCAGTGGAGAAGCCAAGGCGTGTTACAATACTGTCCAAGCTTTCTTCAAGATAGTCTTAATAGAAGCTTGGTTGACCAAAAGCCTCTATAATGAGTTATGAGGGACTATTTATAGCAAAGGGTGAGGTGACCCTTGACATTCCCCTTTGTGACCATTCAACTACCCTCATGACTCTTCACCTACTCTATGACTATTACATCCACTATTGAGACTTGAATTACACTTGACATGACTCAACATTACAATGCACATGTACCCATGTGAACTATGGCTTGAAAAAGCCAAACTAGACATCATTCTAACTTAGACAACTATAGAAGTCCAACTGCTCGACATCCTCATGCTAATCAACAGTAACATATTGATGCCAAGATTGGTAGTCCTTGATAGTGGCTGTGTGTTCCACTGTGACATCTATCTAAAATCTGAACCTTGCCTCCATAACATCCAGGTACACTGCTCGGGCTCCTTTTTCCAACTCATTTGAGAGCATGCTCATCATTGTCTTCAATATGGCCAGACCAGCAACGTCCTTGTGCATGATGTTTGCACTGATAGGCAAGTTTGGGCTAGTGGTAGTGCGCATCAACTCGTCAAAGTACGAGTCAAGCTCCTATCAGACCTGCTTCTTCATCTTCGCTTGGGTGAGAGTCCCACTTGATGGGATCGCATGAGTGTGCATTATAACATCCATGCTCTTGAATACTCGTGCATGGGAAGCATGTATGCTAGTGATGAGCTGCGGTAGGTCTTCATAGTTCTGGATCTGACTCCGGATATGTGTTTGCAGCTTGACTACATTGGACCTCATCATGTTTGGAAAGTGAAGCGGGGCTCCCTTGTACTTCTTTGTCCATGCTTGCATGTTATCAACAACAACATGTATGTTCTTCAAGATGTGTGCTCTTCTTACACATCGTTGCTACCATCCGTGGAGATGAACGACTGCTTAGTGCACGGTAACAAACTTGGAGTATAATGCTCACATAGTTGTGTCAAGGGACAATACCTCATCTAGTATTGCCTTATTTAGTTCAACTCGAGTGGACATTGTCACCAAGTCTCCTCCTTGCTTGGCCACCTATAGTTCCTTCGCCATTCGCTCATTCTTAGCTATGAGGAAGTGAACACTTGAGCTAGTGGCATCGGCATACACTCTAGTTGCATCGGCCAAAGCAACTAGTTTCTTATGCACAGCAGTCACAATCACTTGTTCTTCAACTTGTACAGGAGATGTTTGGTCCTCTGGAATCGGTACTTTGTGAGATTGCACAACTATGTAATGAGATTCGTCAAAGGAGATGTTTTGCACCTCTGCTTCTGGCTGACCACCAAGGATCTTATTGCCTCCTTGGTCATTCAATACTTGCTCATCATCTAGATGCATTGAAGTGGGTGAGTCGACCTCTTTGTGTTGAGGCATGAGGAAGGTGTCCTGTTCCAACTCCTGTTGTTCCATGTCTGCATCACACTATTCAAGCGCTTGTTCTATCTCATGAGCAAAGTCTTGCCCCTGTGATGGTTCACCCTGTTTGCTTGATGCCAGCTGTTCAGATGAATCAACTACCTGTACAGGCATTTCTTCATCTCTTTTCACATGATGCACCCCCTGTTGTATTTGTTGTTGTTGCGCTTCCTCCTCCTGTTGGCACAACTCTTGTTCTTTCCGGAGTTTCTCCCTTAGCTCGTGAAACTCCTTCTCTACTTCTTCCATTCTCTTCTTATCCCTCTACCTTCACGTGATTCGCTTGTCACGTTGCTGCCGCTTTTCCTAAATAGCCATAGCTGCTTGTTCTACAAGTGGATCTGCTTGAAACTTGCAGCTTTTCTCCTCCTTCATGTAGTCAACAATCTTCCTCTTCCCTTTGTCACGCACATCTATGCTTAGCTCTGCTGCCTTTGCTGCTAGTGCTCTCCGTGATGCTGCTTCATGCTGCTTTGCTAACCACTCTATGGCAAAGCCGACCTGTTCATTGGGTCTGAAGGAATTGTAGCAATACCTCCATGAGTCTTCCTCGACCCAATGAAATTCCCCATGGATCTAGTTGAACTGAACTCTCATGCAGTGATCCTTCACAATGCAATGTGAGTCATACGGATTGAAGCTTTGGAGGTCGAACAGGTACTTCTTCATCTGTTCTGCTTCGACATCCGCTTGCTTGATACTCTGGATATCATATAACCCAATCTGAAATGGAAGAGTGGGCCAAGGTGACTTCTTCTTCTGCTACAGTTTAGCTATCAATCTTGTTGAGATGTGATACACTACTTCCTACATGACAAGTACATCCAAGGAAAACTTTGGTAGAACATGCGGAGGCTTCTCCGCACTGAACATTCGGATGAAAGTGCCAGATGGTGAGGCATACCAATCTGAAATTCCTAACAACACCTCCATTGCTTCCTTTGACATGCATGGTGGATCTTGTTCAAATATCATCCTATATACTGGGGTGAAAAAATGGTCGGACAACCGTATGATTACTCCCCTGAAGCTACATTCAGACAACAACTTGAAATATGTGTTCACAATAGTCTCCGCTGGTGACCATGCCCACTCCAAGCCCGGGAACTCATGTCGGGCACAAACTGCATCTAGAATGTAGGTGGACATGTAAATCTCTGCATGCATACCCTCGGGTGACTGTCGAGCCTTCGTGACTTGTTCCTTCAGCTGATGAGCCAGTATGCCGGACTAGTTGCATGGTCTTCCTTCTTTAGATAGTTGGTCCAATGCGATCACCCAACTCTGAGGAAAGGTTTTAGTGCTCGCTTGGCCACTCAGTCGACATGCGAATATGACCAAGTATTGGTACGCATTTCTCAATATCTTTGTCTTGTATATCTAGTTGGGTGTCATCCTGAAATGAGTTGGCTCCTTTACCTAATCGTTCAGAATGTCTTTGGAGTTACCTCTACTGCTAGGCAAGCTAAATGGAGGACTCATGGCAGTCACGTGATCTGACATCTGATACATCTCATCATAATCTCATACCCAGAAGGTTGCAAGCTTAATCCCACTGACACTGCTCAAGGTGATCATCTTAGGGTTAGTGTGAGAGACGATTCAGTGAATCATGTCCATGCATGGGAACACGGGGTAACTGCATGCAATCTGGTACAATTCGAACTTGTGAATGTTCACGTACACTTGACGGTCTTTGAGGTCTTCCCAAAAAGTTCCTGCGAATGTTTCATTAACCTCTTACCAACTCAGTTTGATGTCCTTGTCTAGATACAACTTCGTATCTTCGTAGATCGGCAGACTAAAGGACACCTGCTCAACTACTACTCTAGCTACAACTCCATCATTGTCCTATGATCCTGTTCTCTTGGAAGCCATTGAGATAGATGAAGACCTGAAATATTTGGGAACAAGCTGCATGCATGGAAAGAAATATGTCAATGGAAACAAAAGAAATCTGGGGAAGGACACATCACATACCTGGGAGACTGATGAGCAATATTGCGCAAATTTTACTGGGAGGCTGGGTGACTGGCTACCAGAACTGTGCAAAAGGTAGTATGGGTTGGCTGGGAGATAGGACTGGCTGTTGGATCTACGAAATGTGCAATCCAGTCAGGCAGCTGGTTGTTGGGATTGCGCAATGTCCAATTCCAGCTAGGAAGGACTGCTGCCCCAGGGACAGATTTGCGCAATTTCTTGGGCCAAGCAGCCACTGCCCTCTAGAAATGTGCAAAACTGTCCTAGAGGTCAGTGTTGGGTAGGAATGCGCATTTCTAGAGAGGAAGGCGAGTATTCCTTCCCCAGATTGTGCAATGCAGCCTTGGTGAAGTTAGAGTCCAGACCAAGGTTGGCCCGACTCGCCGATGGGCAACTGAATGTAAATAAGATAGTGAATGCATGGCGACACTAAGTGATAGTAGAAGTCATTGAAAGTGCATGTAAAACATGAATGAAATATTCAGCAAACAGATCAACATGCATGTGGGTGAGGCAGTTCGCCAGTTGGGCGAATGTCCCTGCAAAAGAGTTTCATGCATGTGACAGCAGTAGACATGTAAATGAAAACAGGTGTTCAAATAAATCAAGTAAACAACACTCACACAAGCAAATATACAAAAAGTGACAGAAATGCTGAAAAAGACAAGTTGAGGCCACTTACCTGTGAATAGCTGGGCCGAATGTGTCGAAGAGTCCTGGATGTGCTGTGGTATGTCAGAGCTCCAAGATCAATGTGAATGAATGAGCTCTAATGTGTCGAATAAATAAGTTTTGTCTCATGACTTGCATGCCTCAAATTTAGGAAAAAGCGACACATGGAGGGAAACTTCTAAAACAACTTTTCATGTAACCCCCCGGCTACTAAAAATATCTCCCTTAATCATGGGATTCCTTTTGCATGTTGTCTCTTGCTATTCCAGGAAGAGAAAGTCATGCATGAATGCAAGTCAAGCCTCCTCGGTCCAGGGTGGAACTGGTCAACCGGACTGTTCATGCGTGCAATTACTCAACTGCCTGGGAAAAATGTGCATTCTTGGCTAGGAGCTGGGTTGAATGCCCAGGAGGATTGCGCAGTTTCTAGGCAAAGCAGCTGAATACTGCCCAGATTTGTGCAAATCCTGGGCCGAGCAGCCATGCTGGGGAAATTTGTGTAAATCCTTCTGGGAGTGTTGGTTGGCAGGATTGCGCAATCCTGGAGCCCAGCAGGCTGCTAGATAGGATTGTGCAATTTCTTAAGGGAAGGCTAGATGCCCTCCAAAAATGCACAATTTTCAAGGGGAAGCTGCTTAGCCTGCAGCTGGACCAAGTCCGGGTGAATAGCTTGTGAGGGGAATGGATTGACTGTGATCGATAGGCTGCCTTTGTGCGAGGAAAACACTGAAGCTTGAGTACTTGACGAAGCAAGACAAAGTGTTGTGAAAAGTTGGTAGGGAGGCTCCAAAATAGGCTAAGGAAAAATTTTGGAGGGTGGTTGTAGCCGCTACAACACTTTACGACACACTGGTAGAAATCCAGCTCTCTGAATAGACCTTGTTCATGAAAAGAAAGTCTAACACCTCCAGAAGTATTGTTTAGTTCTCAACTCATCTTGGTTTCGCACTAACTTGATTATAAGATGCAACATCTGTAAAACTATTTTTCGATTAACACACATTCCAAGCCAAGGAAACACAGTTGTTTCAATTGGGGTTGATGGGTGTATAGGTGCACAAGAAGTATAGTCTTCAAAGTCTTAGGTTCATCTCTGGTGTTTCCCCACTGCTAGAAGGCCTGGACAGTACCCCGGTGGAGTCAAATAAGAACACAAGGATGCCTCCGCTACCAGCGAGCCTGGTCAATACCCCAGTGGAGTTACTTGCATCACCTCCTTGTGTAGGAATCCTTTCTCTTCTTTTGCCTTATTCATTTTTTATTTTGAATTTTTTTGACTTTTCATTTTCCATTTTCACTGTGCATAACACTTATTCATTTCAGAGGCGGAAGAGGGATCCCAACTTATTGAGAGCAGAAGAGGTTGTTCTAGCAGAGAAGTAGTTTATTGTATCTCTGACGTGCCTGTTAAGGTTTTCCCCCTCACCTTACTCTACTTGACTGAGCTGACAAGGGTTAACCCAAAAACAATTGACTAGAGAAGGTGACACTAGTTAGCGCGCAAGCGTTGTGTTATCACCAAGGTTCACTTCAAACAATACGTATTTTCCTTCAACGTATCATGGACTAAAAGTAACAAACTCATCATACAGAGGCAAGATGACAAATAACCAAGTAGTGATAGTTGTACAAGCCCTCTTGTACTTTACCTAGCTCGCTTCAAGAGTCATACATGGTTTCATTCAAAACTAACCCACGAACAAAACAAACGAACTAACAAACATCAAAGAAAAGAAAAAGTAGAATCAAAAGTGAAAGAAAATCGAATAAGCAAATAAACCAAACAATTGAAAGCAAACACTACTCCTACTCCTACACTAACGGTGCATGGGCCTGATCACGTGAAGTGGTACTTCCAATGTAGCCACCGGCGCATTAGTAGACCCATGTTGGCGAAGACTTGGTTCGCGAGCAACCCGATTGTGTGGACCAACAAGCAAGAAATATATGACAATGAAGACAACCACACTTCGTGTTTCAAAGTGCCCACGTGACATAAGTGAGTGCATGTGCATGACAGGCAGTCTGTGGACTTACCATGGTGTTGGGTGACACTACGTGCAACTTTGAAGCACAAGCACAATCTTGACTGTGACATGCAAGAAAACAAAAGAAACAAAGATAACTTGCCTCCCACATGAGTGCTTGCTATGTAAGACTCCTCCAATGCATGAGAAATGGGATCGTGCAATTTGAGTGGAGGAAGTGTGATCTGTGAGTGAGATGGATCTTCAATGCATACGGATGAGTGATGAGCCTTAGGTGATTAAACAATTTCATGATTGGAAGTGAGACTAACCCCAAAAGAGTGAAGACCTGACATAGCCATCAGCTCGAGCTAAAGTGCCTCGAAAATCTTAGGTGTCTCAAATTCATCATTAGGTAGATCACCATAAACCAGTGGCTTCCAAAGATCAACTGCGCTAAAGTCATGATTGTGATAAAAAATGGAAGTAAATGGATCACGACCGCCATGATGAGAAAAATCAATAAATTCTTCGGCATCCTCATGATCAGATAAATCAAACAGAGGGGTAGATGAAAAGCGAACAAACTCATCCTCTATTTTTCTGTAAAAGATAGATGAAGTATCAAGTGGATCTTCAATGAGTAACTTATCTCCTTCGTTGTCGAATGATGGACTAACATCCAGTGAGTCCTACAAGTGATCAACAATGTGTCCATCTGTGGATGAAGACACACATGCAAAATCATGGATGACAGGTTCACAAAAGAGGTTAGGAAAGAACGGAGGGGGCTCATATGGAAGGGAGTCATCCTTCACCGAGTTTTGATGCTAAAGCTCCCACTCATACTTTTCATGAATGAAAACGCATGTTGGTTGCACAAAACAAACTTCGTCAATGGGTTGTTCCTCGTTCACAATAAGTGAAGAGTCCAGAATGGATGAACACAAGACAACATCATTCGGAGGAACACCCAAGTGCGAAGACGGAGGTCGTAGACAAGAATGCATATGAGAACTCAAAGGACTCACAACCAAATTTGCGTGAAAATTGAGTGAAGTGATGTTGAGAGAGTGTGAAGGATGAAAAGGTGTGTGAGTATACTCTTCAGCATCACTTGGCAGTGGTGGAGTTGTTGAATGAGAGGAAGGCGGATAGTTAGTTGAGACGGTGTCCACATCCACATGAGATTGCACAGCTCCATCAATGAATAATGTTGAGCGAGGCTTGATTTCAAGCTTCTCTTGGGACGGGAAGATTTCTTAAGGCAATACTCAAACTGGTCTCAAAGATAGGAAAATTTTATCTAGCTCCTCGGAGCTTGAAACTGCAAGTCATGGAAGCGCTGCCAAAAATCAATAACTGATTCATGCAGAGCCCTCCGTTGTTGTAACAATTTCTGATCAAGATGGTTTGGATCAAAATGATAGAACGTGTCTTCAATGAGATCACAGAAGTGCTCAAATGAGTGCACGATGTCAGTCAATAGGCTGAGCACCCAATGAAATGGAGATTCGCGAAGTGTGTATGCAAGTAGCAAACCAACTTGTTCGTCAGAAAACTCATCTTCCTCATGAAGCATGGAAATAAAGTTATGTAAGTGCTCAGGCTAGGCCACTTTGCCTTCACCATCATACGTGTGAGTGGACAAGAGATTGAAAAGCTTCCCCGTGATGGAGACATCTTCACGATTCGAAAAACACCGCGGGGGAAGAAGAGTGCAAGACTCCATGAAAGATATGCAAAGGTTCAAAATTGGATGAGAGGACACAACTTGTCATCAGGCCCTCCTTCTAGTGCTAGAAATGTTGACGGTGCTGGACTTGCCAACATGTCAAGGGGATCTCCTTGGTAAGAAGTCCCAATTAGACCTCAGACCGTTTGGTGTAGGAGTCCCAATAGTGGGTCGTAAGGTAATGCCTTGACCGTGATGTCGCACAGAGGTAAGTAAGATAACTTTGTCAGTAGCAATGGTGTGATTGCTGCAGTGAGTCAGGGAATATGCATGAAAGGTTCTAACACAAAGGGGGTGAGATGCATGTGCCCCTTGACAAACTGTATCAGTACTCAGCTGGGAAGGGAACACAAGAGCGGAGATGCATCACAAGCTAGAAAGCAGAACAGACGAAAATCCAAAGTTATGGTTAAATCAGCAACACATTTGCAACAAGATTCTTATAATTGCATACGAATTAGGTCATACACAAATACATAAGTTAAACAACATATATCATTAAGGCAACCAAAACAGTCCAACTACAATAAAAACATATGCATGAAAATGTGTTGGCTCTTATTATATAAATAAGTGTAAGTTCCAATCATACAATACATCCATGTAAACCTGCTAGCCCCATCAGTGAAGCGTTACAGCCACATCCGCCTGCTCCTCCAAAGAGATGTACTAGCTTTGTGCAGTGGAGAAGCCAAGGCACGTTACAATATTGTCCAAGCTTTCTTCAAGATAGTCTTAATAGAAGCTTGGTTGACCAAAAGTCTCTACAATGAGTTACAAGGGACTATTTATAACAAAGGGTGGGACGGCCCTTGACATTCCCCTTTGTGACCATTCAACTACCCTCATGACTCTTCACCTACTCTATGACTGTTACATCCACTATTGAGAAGATCAAATGAATCGGGGGAGGTCCATAATTCACATCGTGGTATATATATATATATATATATATATATATATATATCTATATATATATATATATATATATCTATATATATATATATATATATATATATATATATATATATATATATATATATATGTCCATTTACTTAAGTGATAAATAAGTAGAATCATATGTATGTACACATAAATATTGAATTGATTTTCTATCTTTTCTATAGATGCTTCGCTGACAATGTCATCATGTGATGGTGGTCAACATTCTTCGAGTGGTCATCAATCTCAGGTTGGTCAAAATTCTTCAATTGGTCATATTAATTTCAAAGAAGGGCCGAAAAGAAAGATGCTCAATGTAAAATATTTCAGGCACCCTCATAAAGCACACCATTTGTATGATAGGTTCCTTGCAGCATATGGAAAGCTTCCATGGAATGATGACATTCCAGTTTATTTTGAAAAAATATTTTATGCATAATTTTTTTTGGGTATGAAACTCGATTATACTGACCTTCCATATGAATATTATGGTACTGGAAAACGTCAGTTATATGATCGTAAGGGCGCAATACATGATACTGAATTGCCTCGCCCTAGACCAACTTTGGTACTTCAACCTCCATGTCTGGTAACTTTGCGGTGATATATGCATGCCACTTCTAAAATTAGTCAAGAAGGAATGGATGCCATTATAGACAACATATAGAGTGCATTGGTCGGAATTGATATCGGTCTAAATCAGCAAAGAGCATGAGCTAATGCACGTGCTAATTTTGTATATAAAACAAATGAGGAGATAGATAATATGAATACTTAGCAGCTTAAATCATATGCAAATGCTTGTCGTAATGGTTGGCAAGACCTAATTGTTCATGAAGAATAGGGTGTGGGATCAGTACGTGTTAATGGCTAGGGTGGATAGTTTAATGTAAATTGTAATGTATGTTTTAATATCGATTCACATACATTTTGTTCTTTTTATCAGATATAATCTAACACAAATGTATCATATGTTCACCATTTGCAGTTAACTCATTTGTCAGGTTCCAATGAAGATATTTTGAGAGATGTTAGTTTTTTTAAAGGGTTCATGTTGATACAATTATTATTTTACTTTTATTATATCGGTATATTGTGAGGACATATTTTTAAAACAAATAACTATGTATATATAATTAAATGTTAACATATTTCAATTCCGACCTATGTTTTGGACATAGAGCCACCTTCTTCCTCCCTATTAGGAGATGTACCACAAGTATTGAATATTTCACTTATGTTTTGTTATAAATTGAAGTGCAAGTTTCATTAAAAAATGAGATAGATTTATCTTATAGTTTTAAAATTTTATAATTTTAGGTTTGGGGAGATGATTTCCATTCTCCAGGGACTTTAGCGATGGAGTCAACAATGGGGATAGGATCATCTAAACAATTTGAAAAAGACGTGTAACATTTTTTTTTAATATTGTGAGTTTATGCATAATTTTCATTTGCAATTTAAAAATTTTAACTTATACATGTACATGTATTGTATAGAGCATCCAGGAGGGTGAAATTCATGGTGAACACCAAAAGGGGACAATGGAGGGGGGACACCACGAGGTATTGCATGGAATTTGAAACTTTTTATAATTTTGTTTCGATGATCTTACATTCTCATTTAATTGTAAAGTACAAAATTTTGTGTATATATGCAATTACACATGTTGTTCAGGGCACAAATGATACTGATGAGAGCACGATGATGTTGATAAATCGTATATTTCAATGAGATTCTCTTTGATGCAACTTTTTATTTGACAGTCTTTTTATATTATATTTACTTTTTCATGATATAAATTTTGGACATATTTAAAGTAGAACTCTTTATTATGAATTGATGTATCTTATTATTTGATAAATTTTTATTATATATTTACTTTTATAATAATAGAAATTTTGGACATATTTTAAATCTTGAACTCTTTATTATGATTTAATACATGCTAATTTTGGAGTTTATGTACATTTTGCATGGTACAATTTGCATGGTGTGTGGTTTGATTCTTAAAACTTGGTTTTACATATTTAAGTTCATGAATATGTAGCAATGAAAGTAAATTTGCATTTAGTTGGTACATTTTGCATTCAATTATTCCTATAATGTTAGTAGATGATTCTTAGGTTTTGTTTAAAGTTGTTTTGTCTTGACTTATTTAAAATGAATCTATTAAAATTGAAAATTACAAATGTGAGGTCTACATTTTGCATTTGAATGAATCTTACAATTCGATGTAGATGTCTAACACAATGATAACTTAAAATTGTATTATAAAACATGGTATGTATATAAATTGTATTCACATAGAAAGGCTACTATGGATGTTAGTTGATAGTTAAATTTTAATATAAAGTTGTTTGAATGCACATTTACATAAGTTAAACAAAATTTCATCATAAAACATTAAATTTACATAAGTTATATAAGTTTGAATGCCCACAATTTTCATGATGCATGCATGGTTTGATGCTTTTAAATGTTTTACATATAATTTAAGTTCATGAATATGTAGAAATGAAAGTAAATTTGCATTTAGTTGGTACATTTTGCATTCAATTATTCTTATAATGTTAGTAAATGATTCTTAGTAAATGGCTCAATCAACCACAATCACAAATTAACATAGCAGTAAAATCACTCTATACATCACAAATTAACAAAGCAGTAAATCCTCAATACAAGTCTACATAACATGAAGTTGAATTAAAAAAATTATAATTGAATTCCATCTTCAATGATCCGTTCATGGTCAACTTTTGACATTCTCTATTTTTTAGCTTTCAGTTTTTTTATTCGAGTTGTCTTTATTGCGACTTTTTGGAAGCTTTTCCGGTAGGTTTTTTGGTATAATTTCTCTAAAATCCAGCAAAAAATTATTGAAATCACAAGTTTGTTGGGTAACCCCTGCATAATCCAAGTGCCCTAGGGGTTTTTGAGGGTGTTGAATCCATCTATACAGTAAAAAATTAGTTTAAATAACACAAATAAAGATTTCACCTCAAAAATTTCCAACGGATTCCGACACCGGAAAGTCCAAAAAGTCTCACTAAAGAAAATTCCTTTTTTATTTATTGAACTTCTATCAACTTTATGCGTGTTGCACACACCAAGTGACTATATTGACAACTTATGACATTGGGTTGATAGTCTTGAAAGTAAACATTACTCTCAGTTTGGTGAGTTTCTTGGAAAAAATAATCTTTCAGTATAATAGACCCTCTTTCATATATAAAACTGTTATCATCATAGTCTTCCAATAACTTCATTTTTCATTCAGTGCACCACATCAAATAATACTTGACATTTTCTATGTTATTAATGGGTGCAACTACAACAAAAACATCTCCTGCACAATAAAACAAGTGTAAATTCATATCATAATTAACATGAAATTAACTAAATATCAATATGGACTTGATTTTATTATCTATTTCTAGATCTCTATATTATAACTATTATCTCTAGATACTTATACGCATTGATTTTAAAAACATTATATATATATATATATATAGAGAGAGAGAGAGAGAGAGAGAGAGAGAGATATTGAAATCAATTGAAATGTTACCTTCTCTAACAAGATCAGAAACTCGATCACCTTCAGATGATATTATAGTCTCCTCTGATTCCATCTCTTCGAAGTTTGCAACTGACATTTTCCCCTTTGTATTTAATTCTATATGTTGCGAAGGTTTTACATACATAGTTTTCACAAACATCATTGGATTGTATGCCCTCTATGCAAATAGGACAAAAACAAGAATATTTTCTTTTATCAAATGTAAACGCATTTCGGTAATCCTTTGTTTTAATTGAATGCAATTTTTGAGTCCCTTTTACTGTTTCATCTTCATATGTAATTGATCTATCTACATCTTCGACTCCAATATGCCAAAAAAACCTATAGTAAATTCAAACAAGAATTTAAATATGTTATTTAAAATACAATTTATATATGTTGAAGATAATCATCCTCATACTGTTTAAACTATATAATTTATAAATGTTTAAAATTAGAAAATTAATAAAAATTATCATATATTAAAACTATATACAAGTTAATTTGTATATATGTACATACCTTCATACCTCCCTTGATGGGTTAGTCTGATGGCTTAGTGCAACATCACACCATTGAAAAACTTGTTCAACTGAGACAAGTTTGTTTGCAGAGTGGTCCATTTGATATCTTCAAAGTGCTCATTTTATACATGCCCTTGCACCATCATGTTCTCCTTTTCCATGACTAGTCTCAAAGAAATTCTAGCGATGTTTAATTTGGGTTTTATTATGAAGACGACACAACCAAAGGATAATCATGAAGATTTGAATTAACCTGCGCATCCATCTGACCATATCCAATGTTCATTGAATTTTATTCCACGACCTTTCAATGAGTCATAAATCTTATCAAAACAATGTTGTACAAAATGTGTATCATGTGTACGATCATCGTTGATATAAAAGTGATATTCTTTAATAACATGTCAATTCTCACTAGTGCTTTCTATATCATCAACATTTTGTTCAACATGTCTATATAGAATATGGACAAGCATAGATACTTGGTCAGAATGATAATATTCACTCTATATTTCATTTTATGCAACAAATGTGTAATTATTTGCAAAATAAACTATTGACAAAGTTGTCCCCGGTGGAAACATTTCATGAGATTTTTTGAATTGCAGGTCCTTCCATCAAGCTCTATGCGAATGCTTTGTGTACTTATAAATTTATGTCTCAAATTTCTTCAAAAACTCTATCACAAGAATTTCTTCTTGTAATTCAATCCTTTTAGCACTTGTACTATTATTTGAACTAATCTATGTATGGATACATTCATATCTCTTCCATTTCAATTTTAGGTTAGAAAATGATTGATCATTTATATCAATAGAATATTTGTTGTGAAATAAATTCAAATTACCACAATGATCACTTTTTTTACCACAAACACATTTCTTTTGGTAAAATAATTCATCACTTTCTCTTTCACATAGAATTTCAGATATGAAACCATGGATAGTGGAAGGAGGAGGTGAATTTTTCCAAAATGTTTTACCAAAATTAAGGAAGGTGTCATAATATAATTGAAATTCCACATGAACGACAACAAAAAGTGTCGTGTACAGTGATAGGTTTAACATACCATGGTTTTTGTTGCACAAAAGCACTGATTGAGACATTCATTTCTTGATTTTCTTCTATGAATTTATTGAATAACTCTATCTGAGTGGTGTCCAAGATATGTTTTGCATGTTCTTCATACTTATTTTGTGTTATTATTTGCCACATCACATCCCTTGTTTTTGGTGAAACACGTGACTTTTTCATCCAATATTCATATATTATTATTTTTATCATCTTCTCCAAATCTATCTTTATATGGTTTCCTACAAATAACTGTCTGACAAGCGAGATCATCATTTACATCTATTTGTAATCGAAATTTCCTATGTTTGTGCAATGTTTTTTGTGAGGTACCTAATATTTTTCCCATAGATTTTACCAAACGATTTTCTTTAGTAGTTGATGAAACCACTGCCATTTGTTTTTTTCTATGTGCAACTACATCATTTTTCTTTCTAGATCTTTCAATATTTTGTAGAGCATTATTTATATTTTGAATCACATTTTCCTTCACCTTTTTATCTATCCTTGATTTTCGAATACCCAATAGAGTTGTAGTGTCTTTTAATTTCTTTAATGTTAAGAGACCTCTAAAAATTTGAGCTTGAAATGTGACACTTTCATCTTTGAAGAACTTCTCAATAATGACCTTAACATGATATCGTATAATATGGTCATATTTTTTATCTCCATATATGTCAGTGTCAACGTTTTCTAACATCTCATCATTGATATTGATTTCATCTGTACATATGAAAATTAAATGTAAATGGGTATAAATATTCATTAAATAATAAAATTAAAAAATAGAGTTTGAATGAAATTGAAGTTAATAAATATGTATAATTTCAATCATGCACATGGTGATTCAAGTATATATATATACTTGATGGTGATTCAACTTCTTCGTTTGAATCTCTTTCAACATCTTCAACAACATCATCAATCATTGATTCATTATCTTTTTCACTTTGTCTTTCAACTTTCTCAATTTCATCATCAATATTATGAGGAATATCTCTCTTTGTTTACATTGCAAAATATTTTTCAAATTAGTTCATCAAATAAAAATTAAATTTCACAATACACTAGTTAAATTTTAAATATCATTTATAATATTTACATTTACATACGTGCTTCAACTTCTAGTTGAGATTCATTTTCCCTTTCAATATTTGTGTGCTCTTCCTTCTTTCTTTTGTAATAGTTCCTCCCGTATTCTCTACGAGCTTCATTGTCTATTGTTCGATCATATTTTCTCTTGCAATTTCTTTGATTTCCCATGATAATTCAATCTATGGAGATTTTTAAAATCCAACAAAAAAAAGTCTATTTCAAAATCATGCAAAAAAACCTTACTTTCAAAATTTAGACCAAAAAAGTCACTTTAAAAATTTAGCACAAAAGAGTTACTTTCAAAAAAGCTCGCTTTAAAAATTCAACCAAAAAAGTTTACTTAAAAAAAAGTCACTTTTAAAATTCAACGCAAAAAAGTCACTTTAAAATTTTAGCCCACGAGCAAAAGTTTTTATTGCTTAGTTAGAGCTAACTCTTGTCAACTTCATCATGAAACCAAGTGTTGGAAAAGACCAAAAGATGTTTGGAGGAAAGAGTGTATTTTTTGCACCTCCAGAAAAGTGGAAACATAAAAACATTTCATTCTAGAGTGTGAGGCTTTCAAAGACAGTAGGAACAATTATATAAATATCATGACAGCTAATTATTAAGATAACTTATTTAGCAAGGAGTATTATTGTCAAAATTCATTAAAAAAAAAATGACTGAATACAAAAATCAAATTTTAAAGTGGTAAGTTCTAAATTTCTTCTTCTTTTCCTAATTCCAAAATAATATCATGATTTTTAAGAACTTTAATTTGATGTAAATTTTATAGCCTTTACCGAGAAGGCCAAAAACATTTAAATCCATCAGTGCTTCTGTTCTAAAAAAAGAGAGAATATGAAGAAGAATAAAATCCTTCGTTTGGTTGCCCG
The DNA here is from genome assembly GCA_031772625.1 of Pinus tabuliformis. Lineage (NCBI taxonomy): Eukaryota > Viridiplantae > Streptophyta > Pinopsida > Pinales > Pinaceae > Pinus > Pinus tabuliformis. The sequence continues at coordinate 954,530,003 of CM062815.1, read as the reverse complement.
TAAATTAAACTTGATCATTAGATATGTAAAACATCAATTTATTTATTATTTTCAAAGAACAATAATGAGATGCACATGTCGTTTTGGTAAAAATATCTTGAGATACAAACACTTTTGCTTTTTTTTATTTTATGAATAAAGTGATATTTTATAAAAGTGATTTTATTTTTGTTTAATATTAATTTTATAAACGAAAGTGGCTACATGCGCACCCGTGACCTAGCCTCTGCCTCTCGCGCTGCCTCCTGCAACTGCCCTGCCTAGCAGCCTGCTGCTGCTGGGCTCCCTCCTTTCCCTCTGGATCGATCCTATCGAGTTGTTATCTGCTTTTTGCCATCGGGCTTGGCAGCCTTCTGTTGCTGAGCTTCCCTCTGCCCAATGCCTCTCCTGTCGGGGGATGGCTCTCCTTCTTCGAATGAAGATTCCAATCATGAAGCAGCTTTTGCCTCCCTAATAGCAGATCATGGAGCTCCAAAATCCAGGCCAGCTGCAAGCAAATTCGTCAAAAAGCTAGATGACATTCCTGAGATATCCTTACCCCCAACTCTCCCTCGAAAAGCAGCCATTTCTCTGGCTGAACGGGGATTGGTTGGGCAGTTTACAGGTTTGTGGCCCTCCCCCAGAGCAGTCCAAAAATGGGTGGAGAGAAACTGGAGCGCCAACATACAAGGGAAAATCGCCATCAGGTTCTGTGGAAGGGGATACTATACATTTTTATTTGAATCTAAAGAAGATAGGAACCTTATTTTCAGGAATGGACCATACTTCATGGACTCGCGAGGCCTGTATCTAAATAGATGGTCTCTGGACTTTGACCTTGAGATAGACATCCCAAATGTAGTGCCAGTTTGGGTCAGGCTACAGCATCTTCCTCTTCACTGTTGAGGGGGTGAGTCAGTCAAAGCTATAGGGAACGTGGTACACAAGTATATTGATAGATGCGAACCAAAAGATAACATGCATGCTTGTGCCAGGATCTGCGTGGAAGTAGATCTGGGAAAAGGACTTCCGGAGGCAATCAAACTCAAGGTGGATCAATGGACGCACATCCAGCAGTTGGACTATGAGAAAATCCCCTTCAAATGTAAGGTATGTCATGAGTATGGTCATTTTGCAAATAGGTGTAGCAAACTAAAGGATGTGGAGACGGTTGAGAATGCAGAAGTCCAAGAAAACAATTGGGAACAAGTGAAAAGGAAGAAAACTAGTAATAAACAAGCTACTCAGAACCCCACTCAAGCTCATGGAAATACTGCTACTTCCTCTAACCCCCCCATAAACCTGCTCCTCCGGTTGAACCGTCATCTAATCCCTTCGAACTCCTGGATGAAGATCCCCCATCTCCTCGTTCCCCTCCCCAGCCCAATGCTATTGTCAGTACCTCATCCCCACCCCTCAGTTTCTCGCCTCCCCCCCCTTCCATTGATAGAATCCTCACTAGAAATAAAGTCAAAGAAACAAACAATGCTCCGGAACAGCCAAAAAAAGCCGGGAGGAAATCCAACAAGGAACTTAGAGATGAGGCCGCAGCAAAGGATATGGCTATTGGCACCCAACAACCAATGGACACCTTCCTCGGCAAACAGAAAGGAAGTGGGGAGAAAACGCAGCAGAAGGACAAGGTTGGGAACCACCATAAACCAAGTAAATAATGATCTTGGTCTCTTGGAACAACAGGGGGTTGGGTTCTGCTTTAAAACTCAACGCAACAAGAGATCTAATAAAGCAAGAACAGCCGGATATATTAATGATCCAAGAGACCAAAATCAGTAACCAAGAGTTTCAAAACTTGATAGCAACACAAAAAAATTATGAAGGAATAGCCATAGACTCCAACGGGGCCTCAAGAGGCATTGGTACGTTGTGGAATAAATGGAACTGGAAAATTATCAGCCAAAAACTCAACAGCAGTTGGGTCAGGACAGATTTAACAAAGAAGAACACAAACGTCAAATATACGGTCATAAACATCTATTCACCAAATCACTACAGAGACAAAGCTTTATGCTGGGAGTCACTAAAAGAAGAGGTACAAGATGTTCAGATAGATAATCTAGTCATGGGAGGGGATCTAAATCTGATACGGAATATAGAGGAAAAGCTGGGAGGTAGATACTTTGGAGATCCATCAAGAGCAGTCTTGGAGGATATTATTGTTGAGCATAAGTTGCTCGACATCCATCCTAGCAACAGAAAATTCACATGGAGCAACAAAAGAACGGGTGTTCATAACATAAAGGAAAGGCTTGACAGAATCTTGATTCAGGAGGATATAGCAGCAAGTTTTTCGTCCATCAAGAGCAAAATCGTGCATGCCTCGGCATCCGATCATAAGTCGGTTGTTCTCATCTCGGACAAGTGGGAAAATCAGGGACCTATCCCACTCAAATACAGTAAAATTTGGGTCAGCAAAGAAAGCTTCAGGAATATAATAAAAGAAAGTTGGGATGCAGAGGTGTTGGGCTCCCCATAGTATGTATGGGAAACCAAGCTCAAAAATGTGAGAGAAAAAATAAAAACGTGGGCCAGAGAAGAAGCTCTTAGGGACAAGAAAAAAAAATCAAAATTGCAAGAGAAGCTGGAAAAGTAGAACAAAAAAAAAGAAAGTCAGCAAGCTACTGAACAAGACAAAGCCCATGAAACAAAAATGTTTTTGGCCCTCTACAAGCAAAATAGAAATGAAGAGGAGGAACTTAGGCAAAAGTCCAGATGTCTTTGGATACAAGCAGGGGACAAGAACACTGCCTTTTTCCACAACAATCTCAAGATTCGACGAGCGGGCAACCAAATTGACAAAATCCAAGTGGAGGGACAGGAAATAAAGGGAAGAGAAGAAATAAAAGAGGCAGTGTATAACCATTTTAAAAACCTTCTCACAGTTGGGGAGCAGCAAGTGGAAAGCACTGATTTTCTTCAGCAAATTAGCAGCAAAGTTAGTGAACAGCAAAACAGTGAGCTTGAGAAGGAGGTAACAGCGGAGGAAATAAGGGAGGCTATTTGGAGCATGCACCCGGAAAAAGCTCCAGGCCCCGATGGATTCACCATCGCTTTCTACAAGAGCCATTGGGAGACAATTAAAAAAGATCTGGTCCGTATGATTAAGAATGTCTTCAAAAAACACAAAGTGGGGGAAAACACGAAAACTTCTCACCTGGCCCTCATCCCCAAAGAGCCAAATCCAATCTCCTTTGATAGATTCAGGCCAATTTCTCTATGCAACTCCTCATATAAAATCATCACTAAGATTTTGGCAAACCGATTAAAAAAAATCCTTCCTTGCCTCATCTTGGAAAACTAAGGAGGCTTCGTCCCAAAAAGGAAAATAACTGATAATGTGATCCTCATTCAAGAAGCCATTCACAGCAACATCCAAAACAATGAAAGAGGTATGGTCATAAAGTTGGACATGGCTAATGCTTTTGATCGTGTTTGCCATCGCTTTCTGGTTGCAGCTCTTCAAAAGTTTGGCATCTCATCCAAGTTTATTAGGATCATTGAAGCATGCATCTCCAATCCATGGATTGCAACTTTGATTAATGGAAGGCCCAGTAGATACTTTCGCAGCACTAGAGGTTTGAGACAGGGATGCCCGCTCTCCCCCTTTCTTTACATCATTATGGCAGAAACGCTCAGCATACAGCTGGAGAATCAGAGAATCAGAAGGGAAATTACTGGTATCAGAATTGCTCGAGGGGTTAAAGAAATTAACCACTCTCTCTTCGCTGACGATACTCTCTTGATTGGGGGAGCCTCTAGTATTATTGCTAGAAGGTTCAAAAAGGTGTTAGATGACTTCTTAGCTGCCTTTGGAGGTCTTTTGAACAATAAAAAATGTAGAATATACACCTGGAATGTGCCAAACAATATCATGCAAAGGATCTCCCAAATCCTGGAAATCCCGGTTCAGCAAAAATAGAGTCATTTCATATATTTGGGGTAATCGTTGGCCAAAGAAGGGATTAAGACAAAGACCTGGAATAAACAAATCGAGAAATTGAGAGGGAAAATCCAAAGCTGGGGGATGATGTGGTTAAACTTGGCTGGTAGAACCATCCTAATCAAAGCTCTTCTTTCAGCTTTGCCAATTTATCAGTTCGCTTTAACTTTGGCTCCAACCAACATTCATAAGCAAATGGAGCTTATAATCAGAGGTTTCCTTTGGCAGGGGGGAGGTAGGACTCCAAAAAGTTCAGTTTGGTTCGGTGGGATCAAATGACTCTTCCCTTCGAATATGGAGGTATCTCCATCCACCTCCCAAACATAACTAACAAAGCTCTTGGTATCAAGCTAGTCTGGTGCATGCTAAATGGGTAGGAACAATGGTGGGGAGAAGCCTTGGCCAGGAAATATCTCAACGGGCAGAGGTCCTCGCTGATTAATGAGTTGATACCGGAATGTCCTTGTACCCAAATCTGGAGGCTTATTAAAAAAACCATTCCCCACATCAAAGATCAATTCTCAAGAAATCCTGGAAACAGAGAAAACACTTCCATTTGGAATGACAGAATTATGGGGACAACTCCTTTAAAAGGAAACCACAATTTGAGAGATCTCCATGACTGGTTGGAGGAGAAGGGTATATCTTCCTTATTCTCCATCTCGGAGTGGGATCAAAATAGATGGACTGCTTGGAAAAAGCCTCCTCTACCTAATCGCCTCTCTGATCAGTGGGAAGAGTTGAAGGCTTTGCTCTATGGCTCAACTCCGATAAATAAAAAGAGTATGGACAGTTATATTTGGGATCCTAGCGGAGGAATTTACACTGTCAAATCTGGTTACAACTTCCTCTGTAATCATAGCAACTATGATAATTGGAGCCTTTGGCCAGCTGTGTGGAAGAATGCTTGCCTTCCTAAAATCAAGTTTTTCGCCTGGACCCTGCTGAAAGGGAGGATTCTTACAGCTGAGAATTTGAGGAAAAAAGGCATTCATGGGCCTTCTATGTGTGTTCTTTGCCAAGAAGAAGAAGAGAGTACCCAACACCTCTTCTTGAACTGTGCTATAGCTAGACAGTGCTGGAAGCAAGTTATCAGCCCCCTTGACTTGAATATTGATTCAATTGAGCAGCTGTCTCCTTTACACAAGAACTGGACTCATAGCTACCCTTATGCCAAGAGAAATAAGGCTGCCATCATGAGTGTTTGGAAGTGTCTCCCCTCCACACTTTGCTGGCACATCTGGTTGGCAAGAAACAAGTGCATCTTCAAGGGCAAAAAACCTAGCTTAGATACTATTCTATCCAAAACTTGGGCCCAAATTGCAGAAATGATCAGCTCTAAAGGTATGTCACCCATGGATCAAACCAGCTGGACACAAGTAGAAAAGGATTGGTACAAAAAAATTCCCATGGATGGCCTAGTTAGGAATCATATACCAAAGAATGTTGGAAACAACCAGGAAAATTGGAAGCTTCGGGGCAATGAAAGGGAAATAGAGGGGTGGATCAAAAACCAAAGAAGCTACATCCTCTTCTTTGATGGAGCCTCAAAGAACAACCCCGGAAGAGCTGGGGTAGGTGGGCTTATCCTGGATCAGCAAGGTGAAACAGTTTCCACGTTTGAATGGGGGCTGGGGACTCTATCAAACAACAGGGCTGAGGCTTATGGTTTGCTTATGGGCACCAGCATCCTCACAAAGCTTCAGGCGAAAGATCCAATCATTATTGGAGATTCTGCTATTATAATAGCGGCAATGGAAGCTGGAAGAGATTTCAAAAATCAAGCTTTGAATAAAATAAAGCAAAGAATTAATGATAATGTTAACCTGCTTGGGAAAGTTGTTTACAAACATGTGTTAAGAGCTCATAATCAAGCTGCAGATGCCTTCGCCAACAAGGCGGTGGACAGAGGGGTAGGGACAGCTAGAGAAAATAACGATGTCTATGACAAACCAATACCATAACCAGCCCTCAATGGTGATCTGGCCCATTATACAAGACCTGGGAAATTACATCATTCATTTTAAAAAAGGGGATATCAGTACAATGCAGATTCAGAAGGCGATCCTCCCTCATATGTCTGACATGAAAAACAAAGAAAATCCGCCTAGAGCTGAGCGGAAAATCTCCTCTATTTGGAACTGCAGGCAGTGTATCATACTGCTGAACAATTTTCGCCCTCAAGACATGACAACAGTTGGTAAATGTCTCTTCAAGTGTAGGGGTTCTCATCTTGTCACGAATCGTTATGATATCACTGCCAGGATGGTTCATGAGGAGCTCCACATCAAGGATTATAAGAACCAACCTGGGATCAGGCTTCCTCACAAGAAGACTCATTTGAGCAGCGATAGTAGAAGTTCTCCAGGTCGCAGTGCTTGTCTAAGGAGGTTTCCGGGGAGTAACATCAGCTCCTTCTCTTCCCTTCTGTGCGTGGGCAGAGGTAACTTGGTACTGTTTTTCTTATGGTTTTGCAATTTTTCGGCTAACCTCCTGTCTGTCCCTATGGTTTCGTTTAGTTTTGGGCACAGGGTGTCTCAAGCCTATTCAGTTGTGCCTCATTTCTTACCTTTGCTCAGTTCCTCTACTCGCTCCCAAAATTTCTCTCAGCCTCCCTGTCACTCCTCTTCCTCTACTCTCATCGGATCTGTGGGCTTCAGAAGAAACAGTGATCATTCCCTTTGGCTTGCTCTTCTTCGTTGTCTCATCCCATCTCCCATAAGCTCCTACACCCACAGGCATCAACTTCAGATCATCTCTAGTGACGGCCTGAACTCCAAGCATTCCTCGGGCAATTACAGGCTTTCGAAGCAGGGAGAAACTTTGGCCACGAACCTGAGAATAGTTGCCTCCCACCCAATCACGTTCAGAAGACCTCAGCTTCAGAACAGCAATAAGGATAAGGAAAGCATCTCCTTTGTCACCAATATGTCTGGCAATCCCCTGGAACAGATTGAGAATAACAATAGTTGTGCCCTCTACCGGGAAAACTACTTCATGATTGGGCGCTTCATCAAAACTCTCAACGAGCTCAGGGCGGAAATGGAAAATGAAAACAAATCCAAGAAGAAAAAGTTTGAGAAGCAGAAAGCAGAGATCGAAGGGCTCAAGGAAAAATGTCAACATTTGGAAGAAGCGGTGAGCTTCATAAAGACACTGAACCAAAGCGAGCAAGGCGAAGCCTCGACCAAGCTTAGCAACAAGAAAGATAAGCCCCCCGAGGATTCAATCAATCAGTTTTGGTGACCTCTTTGACAAATTTTCTATGCTCTGTAAATTTTGTTTACTGTTAGGACAGTTCGTCCGACAATATAGTTACTATGTATTTCAATTTCTAAGAAGCAAGACCAGTGATTTGGAGGATGGGACTGCGCTCCCCTTTTGCACCTCCCTCACCGATCTTCCCCTCTCTATTTGTACTGGGACCTTGTCCCTCTGCTGTTGTTTTATAATATATTAGTACCAACCTTGTTAAAAAAAAAAAAAAATTATTAATTTTATAAAAATTTTGGAAAAATATTATAATTTTAAAATTTTGAATTCGTATAATTAAATATTTTAAGAAATTAAATTGATTTTATATTTAAAATTATGGTTTAAATAGCAAAACATTATAATTTTTTGGTACAAATATAATTCAATTAATTATATTATAAAATAATATATAAATAGAAAAATTCCAAATTCAAATCTCTCATAAATATTTAATAACAAAGTAATCAAAACATTACAATTTTATCTATACCATGTTCATGTCACCAAATTCCGACATAAAAGGGAAAAAAACAAAAAAAATTGCCCAGGGTTGCTTGATACTTTGCTTACACTCACGACCTTTTCCATTTCCTAAATTCATTTTGGAGTAGGCCCTCTTAGCCATTTCATGTCATCAGATTCCTACGTAAAAAGAAAAGAGATAGCCGCGGTTTCTTGATAAACGGGTAATCAATTAAATTAATTAAACATGGGACCTCACATTATAGAATGATAACTTCGTTGAAATTTGGGAGTGGGTGAGGGAAAATATTTCTCAAATCGTTTTTACTTGGTATGTAATCATTGATTAGTAGGGTTCATGAAATTAGCTTTGTTTATCGGATAAAGATTAAGACTAAATTGTGTCATGGTGACTAACCTAAACTCATTTTATATTTAAAATTAATTTAAATAACAAAAACATTACAATTTTATCCATTTTATGTCGCCAGATTCCACATAAAAAACAAAATAAAAGTTGCCTGCCTGATACTTTGCTCGCAACCTTTTTCCATTTCCTAAATTCATTTCGGAGTAGGCCCATCTTAGAGCCAAAGACCAGTTAGCCATTTCATGTCACCAAATCCTACGTAAAAAGCAAAAAAAATTGCCTAGGGTTGCTTGATAAACAGGTAATCAATTAAACATGGGCTTTGACATTATAGAATGATAACTTTGTTGAAATTTGAGAGTGATTGAGGGATGATATTTCACTTGGGATGAGATCATTGATTTGCAGGGTTCATGAAGTTAGTTTTATTTATGGACTAAAGATTAAGAATAACTTGAGTAAGGATTAAAACCTTTTTCTCTCAGATATCGACGTTGCAAAAGAAACGATCATGCATTGTCAGGAGATGAAGATTTCTGCAGGGAAGCCCCCAGTTGAGGGACTTTCTCTTGGACTCTGTAGACTTTGATTTCAGTAAAAGTATTTTCATTTAAAGTTAAGTTGGATTTAGGTTAGTTAAAATTTTTATTTTTTCTGTATTGTTGAAACAACCAAAATTTCCATTTATAAAAAGTTAGATTTTTTGGTAGACTTTTTGTTAAATCTAGTAGGAATTTTAAAAAAGTCAAGTTACATTTGTCAAGTTAGGGAATTTGGAGTGCCCTCTGTTTTTTTGAAGATTTTGAATCCATTTCCAGTATTAAAATTATGATTGAAAGACTAAAAACTTAAGATTTTTCTATCTAAAAATATATACTGACTAAATTGTAGTCTTAGTAGACAATGCCATTGAATCTCGTAATGAGATCATAATTTTTTAAAACTTTATTTGGAGCAATTTAATTAATAGTTAAAATGATTTTTTTGTTTGAATTGGTATTACAATTTTGAACAAGATTTTAATTTTTTTATTGTTTAAATACATTTTTGAGTGATAAATAGATTTAATACCTTGATAAAACTTAAATTTATGATTCGGCCTGGAGTATGCCGTAAAACTGCTTCTGCTTGGCTAAGAGCTCGTCTTCCTCGGACGTAAGGAAACAGGTTAATGGCCCAAGACCCAGAGGCATCTGGCAGGAGTGATGAGCCTGCTCCCTTACGGACCACCAGCGGGTTATTTCAGGTGGCGTGGTTTTCCTATCTAACTGTGATGAGTCAAACCGACATTCGCGGATAGCAGCCAGAGATGGCTGTCCTCACTGTTGGTTTTGACACCTGAGTTGATAGGTTTTTCCACCTAGGTGAAAAAAAAACTTAAATTTATGATTTTTAAAAATTTCTAATAAATTTGAGACAAAATTGGTTAAACAATTCGATAAAAAATTTAATTGGTTGCCATAAATTAAACACATTTGAAATCATCACTACTTTCATTGTGAAAATGGGAATATACTTTTAAAAAACAAACTCTTCGGCCGAGGAATTAAATCGGTTGCCCGTAAATTAAACTTGATGATGACATGTATAAAACACCAATTTTAAAAATTTATCAATGATGAGATGACATACGCCATATGCTTCTTTTGGTAACAATATGTTGAAATTTGGGAATGGTTAGGGAAGATATTTCACTTGGGATGTGATCATTGATTGATAGGTAACGAAGTTAGGTTAATTTCTAGAATAAAGATCAAGACTAAGTTGGACAACGATTAACATATTTTTCTTACCAGCACGAAGGATGTACCTCCTTCGTTTGGCATTCCATATTGGACTTTGAGGCCACATCGAAATATTCTGTTGCACACCATCTTTGGAAATAGCTAAGCTATTATTCAAAGGCATTAAGTTGGCAATTTCTTCTTAGCCAAAGTAAGGTATTAAGTTGGCAATTTCTTAGTTAAGGTTGAAAGTAAGTATTGTAGTAATAGATTTATCATTGATTTTGCATTAATTATATTCTGATTATAAATATTTATTTATTTATTTAGTAATGTAAAGCATAATTTTTTATTTTTTTTATTTTTTGTGATATATTAAAAAATTATTTTTATATTATTTTATTAGTTAAAAGAATCAAGGTTTTATTATAAAATTAATTTGAAAATAAAAAATAATAATAATAAAAGAAAATTCGAAAAATCAAAAGTAAAATTTAACAAGACGCTAGCGTTTCTCCCGCTTAGTTTAAATATAGTTAAATTAAAATAAAAACGCTGGCTCCTAAAACAATTGTATTATATAAAAATTGTATTCTCCAACTCAAGCATGCAATTAATGTTGTATTGAATATAATTAATTTTGCATTTACATGTGAAATATATTAATCCCGTAACAATTTGGCTTTTGTGCAAATTAGGATAACATGTTATCACATTTTTTTTAAACACTATGGTTAATCATATTAATAAAATAATTGGGGAACTAAATAAAACAACATTAAAAATTGATACAATTTTTTTCAACTATGGTTAATCATATTAATAAAATAATTGTGGGACTAAATAAAACAACATTAAAAAATGAGACACTTTTTTTAATATGGTAATGTTTATTATTCAATGTATAGGAATTGATTTAAATTTTTTTAGTTATTTTAATTATATATTTATTAATTTTTATTATGGCTTTATTAATTTTAATAATATGTAATTAAAAAATAAAATGATTAAATTATGAAAATTTTTAAGTTATAAATAAATTTTGCTACAATATTATGATTTAAACAAAGTCTTTCAAAAATCACATGTGAACAATAATGTTTAAATTATAATATTAATTTATTAATATATTAAAAAAATATATTTAAATAATGATATTATTTCATTAATTTATTAAAAATACTAATAGGTAACGACTATATTAAATGGCTTGTTTTTGAAAAATAATATTTAAATTAATTTATTAAAACCAATTTTATTTTTTTGTAAGCTTGGTAGGAGCCTCTCATTTTCGAGCTTTTACATGTCCGTTATTCACCCCATTTCCGGGGAGGGTAGCACAAGAATCAAACCCAAGATTTCCGGTTCAGTGAGACTTCATTTCCATGGCCATTGCCACTTGAGCTACCCCATACGGACTATTAAAACCAAATATTACTAGTTCTTGAAAAATAATGATGATGATGATGATGATGATGATGGTTAACGTCCGCTGGGACCAAACAATGGTCTATCGGACCTAAAGAAACAAATTATTTATTTTGATTTAAGATTTTATTCCTATGCTCAAAAAGCTTGGAGAGAATCCTCCCGAGCTCACTATAATTTTGACATTGTAAAAGGCTAGGAAGGTCAGTATTGTAACAAAGATTGTGAAACTGAGATCTAATGTGGTTATACGTAGGGCATTCTAAGAGGAAGTGGTTTTCATCCTCGATGTTCCTATTCTCACATATATGGCAGATCCTTTCCATCCATGGCATTTTAGGAACTGCCCAACGACCTGTTTCACTATGGAGCTCATGAGAATTCGTTCTAATCTTTGCTATATTAATTTTCTTCTTTGAGCTAGTTAAAATAGAGAGATATTTTTTATCTTCTAGGGTGGGGTTGATGACCTTCTTATAATCACTTAATTTTCTTTTAGCCGCTAAATCTTTCTCACACCACATTTTTCCTTTGAATTTAGAGGTAACAATATCTTTAATGTTATTTATGTTTTGCAATGCATCATTTTCGTTGATCTCCCAATAGTTTAACCAGGCCCTTGTGTCTTTATGCCACCCTCGATTGAGCCTTAGGTGGTTTTGGCTAGAATTTAAAGCTAGCTTAGGAAGTCTATGATCGTTTATGTTACTGATTTTGTGCTTGTACAATAGAAACCTAAGCATAGCTAGGCTCTCAATAGGGGAAAGACCTGCTTCTATAAGGAGAATAGGATAGGGTGTATTACTTTTAATTTTCAGGTTATAAGTTATAAAACGCTTCTGGATTTGCTCAATCTTTCTCCATGATTCTCTGGAGATGCTGCAACCCCAAACCTCACAGCCATATAAGATAACAAGAGTGACTAAAGTTTCAAAGAGGAACTTATTTTTATCCCACATTACGAGGTTTGCTATTTTACAATTATTTTCAAGACCAAAATAAGCTTTCCACCCCCCATTAATCATTTTCTCAATGCTATGGTTCCAGTTGAGCTTGTGATGAATATCAATTCCTAGGTACTTCTAAGATACACTTCCTCCAAGTTATTATTGTCATACATAAAATTAGCGTAAGTGTCCTTCTTGGATTTGATAATCATAACTTTTGTTTTGTCAGTGTTAACGGTCATACCCATGGTAGAGCAGAAATCCTTAAGAAGCTTGAGTTGCTTATTAAGATGAGATGGGCACCTTGCCAAAAGAACAATATCGTCAGCATAAAGAAGAAGGATGACGACTATCCCAGCTAAGATCGTGCCATCACATCCTGCTTCCTCTAAATAGCCTTCGAGCTTATTGATGTAAATGCCAAATAGGGTAGGGGAGAGGGGGCAACCTTGTTTAACTCCGATGTTACACTTAATATCTTTCGACCACCCGTCATTGCTCTTTAGCAATAATATTAGTTTGTTAATTTATTAAAATATTAATACGTAGCAGTTATATTAAACGTCTAGTTTTTGAAAAAATATTTAAATAATAATATTATTTCATTCATTTATTAAAAATATTAATAGGTAACGGTTATATTAAATGGCTAGTTTTTGAAAAATAATATTTAAATTAATTTATTAAAACCAAATATTACTAGTTCTTGAAAAATAATATTTAAATAATGATATTAGTTTATTAATTTATTAAAATATTAATATGTAACCTCTATATTAAAAAATAATATTTAAATTAATTTATTAAAACCAAATATTACTAGTTTTTGAAAAATAATATCTAAACTGTGATATTAGTTTATTAATTTATTAAAAACAAATATTAATAAGTAACTGCTATATTAAACAGCTAGTTTTTAAAATAAATAAATAAATAATCAATCAAAGTCAAACTTTAAAGGAGGGGAGTCAAAAATTATAAAAACGAGTGAAGACCTTAAACGAGACAATATCATTTAATAAATAAAATAACTAATAGAAATAAAATAAAAATAATTAATGAAAAAAAAATAGAAATAAATAAATAAACAGAAACACACACACACATATATATATCCAAAGAAAAATAATCAATAAATAAAACGGGGTCAACAAAAAAATATTGGGCTCAGGCCCATTAAACAAATACCAAAAATACTAAAAGGAGTTAAGAATGAATAGGATGATAAAATACATAAAAAACATGAAGGATCAAGAAAATAAACTCTAATGAAGAATAAATCAACAACAAATACTATAAAAATGATGCCAATTCCTACATAGATTAAAAAAAAACAAAAACAAAAAACAAAATAAAACAAAACTAGGAGGGGACCCAACTTCTACTAATTTTCCAACCATCATCTATATTCAAATTATTGGGTCTTTTTTCAATTTCTTTGATATATATATATATGTTTCTTTTTTTTTATTTATTTCTATTTATATATATATATATATATATATATATATATAGACTGTATATTTTGTTTTATTTGATTTATTTTTCCATTAATTATTTTTAATTTATTTTATTTTATTTCCATCTTGTCTCGATTAGGGTCTTCATTCGTTTTTATAATTTTTGACTCTCTTCTTTTAAATTTTGACTTTGATTATTTATTTATTTATTTTAAAAACTAGTTGTTAAATATAGGGATCACTTATTAATACTTGTTTTTAATAAATTAATAAACTAATATCACAGTTTAAATATTATTTTTCAAAAACTAGCCGTTTAATATAGTCGTTACTTAATAATATTTGTTTTTAGTATTTCAATAAATTAATATTATAATTTAAACATTATTATTCAAATATAACCGTTACTTGAAATTATGTCTCTACATTGCTCTCTATTTAAGCCTTTGCCATGGTTTGCCTCTTCATCTGGCCCTGATGATGAACCACACTTGTTGGTTCGAAACGCGTGTGATTTCTACCGAAAAAACTTTGTTTAATTCATTATGGGTCACAAAAGCTTGAATACAGAAAATATTATGATTTATAAATATCACATAGAGAAAAACTATAATAAAACTTATTACTATCTTATTCATAATATCAAAAATATTCAAAATTCATATTTTAATGTAAAAACTTTAATCAACACATTAGTTAAATGCTTAAGAAATGCTTATTTCTTAAAGAGAACAAATCTCTAATTTGGTGAAAGTAGGTGGAATTTGGTGAAAGTAAGTGGAAACGTTATTGAGCATAAATATTTTTTTACATCCTTGAGCACAAATATTTTTACATAAGTATTATAAAAAAGAGAAAATGAGGATAAATATTATATAAAAAAAAAAAACTCTAAAATGTTAGTTTTTATTATGTTCTTCTAACTTTTTATTTATCATGTTCTTGTGCTTTAAGTTTAAGTCAAACTTGAAACTAATTTAAATTCAATGATATATCGACTGCTCGCAACCTTTTTCCATTTCCTAAATTCATTTCGGAGTAGGCCCATCTTAGAGCCAAAGCCAAGTTAGCCATTTCATGTCACCAGATTCCTACGTAAAAAGCAAAAAAAAATTGCCTAGGGTTGCTTCATAAACAGGTAATCAATTAAACATGGGCTTTGACATTATAGAATGATAACTTTGTTGAAATTTGAGAGTGATTGAGGGATGATATTTCACTTGGGATGAGATCATTGATTTGCAGGGTTCTTGAAGTTAGTTTTATTTATGGACTAAAGATTAAGACTAACTTGAGTAAGGATTAAAACCTTTTTTCTCTGAGATCATCGACGTTGCAAAAGAAACGATCATGGCAGATATGGGTGTAGCAGGAAGCATTGTCAGGAGATGAAGATTTCTACAGGGAAGCCCCCAGTTGAGGGACTCTCTCTTGGACTATGTAGACTTTGATTTCAGTAAAAGTATTTTTATTTAAAGTTAAGATGGATTTAGGTTAGTTAAAATTTTTATTTTCGGTGTATTGTTGAAACAACCAAAATTTCCATTCATAAAAAGTTAGATTTTTTGGCAGACTTTTTGTTAAATCTAGTAGGAATTTCAAAAAAGTCAAGTTGCATTTGTCAAGTTGGGGAATTTGGAGTGCCCTCTGTTCTTTTGAAGATGTTGAATCTATTTCTAATATTAAAATTATGATTGAAACACTAAAAACTTAAGATTTTTCTATCTAAAAATATATACTGACTAAATTGTAGCCATTGAATCTCGTAATGAGATCATAATTTTTTAAAACTTTATTTGTAACAATTTAATTAATAGTTGAAATGATTTTTTTTTGTTTGAATTAGTATTACAATTTTGAGCCAGATTTTAATTTTTTTAGTGTTTAAATACATTTTTGAATGATAAATAGATTTAATACCTTGATAAAACTTAAATTTTTAATTTTTAAAAATTTCTAATAACACAAAATTGATTAAACAATTCGACCAAAAAATTTAATTCGTTGCCATAAATTAAACACATTTGAAATCATCACTACTTTCATTGTGAAAAATGGGAATATACTTTTAAAAAACAAACTCTTCGGCCGAGGAATTAAATCGGTTGCCCGTAAATTAAACTTGATGATGACATGTATAAAACACCAATTTTAAAAATTTATCAATGATGAGATGACATACGCCATATGCTACTTTTGGTAACAATATGTTGACAGAGCCATGATGAGAGGCACTCGTTTTTGTTTTACATATAAAGTAGCATTTTAATATTTGAATGGGAGTGATTTTTTATTTGTTTTTTTATCATTTTTATTAAAATGCAATAGAAATAGAAATATGGGATTTGACATTATAGAGTGATATCTTTGTTGAAATTAATTAAACATGGAATTTGACATTTTTTGAATGATATCTTGTTGAAATTTGGGAATGGTTAGGGAAGATATTTCACTTGGGATGTGATCATTGATTGATAGGTAACGAAGTTAGGTTAATTTCTAGAATAAAGATTAAGACTAAGTTGGATAACGATTAACATATTTTTCTTACCAGCACGAAGGATGTACCTCCTTCGTTTGGCATTCCATATTGGACTTTGAGGCCACATCGAAATATTCTGTTGCACACCATCTTTGGAAATAGCTAAGCTATTATTCAAAGGCATTAAGTTGGCAATTTCTTCTTAGCCAAAGTAAGGTATTAAGTTGGCAATTTCTTAGTTAAGGTTGAAAGTAAGTATTGTAGTAATAGATTTACATTAATTATATTTTGATTATAAATATTTATTTATTTATTTAGTTAGGAATGTAAAGCATAATTTTTTTATTTTTTTTAGGTGATATATTAAAAAATTATTTTTATATTATTTTATTAGTTAAAGGAATCAAGGTTTTATTATAAAATTAATTTGAAAATAAAAAATAATAATAATAAAATATTTTTTCGAAAAATCAAAAGTAAAATTTAACAAGACGCTAGCATTTCTCCAGCTTAGTTTAAATATAGTTAAATTAAAATAAAAATACTGGCTCCAAAGCAATTGTATTATATAAAAATTGTATTCTCCAACTCAAGCATGCAGTTAATGTTGCATTGAATATAATTAATTTTGCATTTACATTTGAAATATATTAATCCCGTAAAAATTTGGCTTTTGTGCAAATTAGAATAACATGTTCTCACATTTTTTTTAAACACTATGGTTAATCATATTAATAAAATAATTGTGGAACTAAATAAAACAACATTAAAAAATGATACAATTTTTTTAACTATGGTTAATCATATTAATAAAATAATTGTGGAACTAAATAAAACAACATTAAAAAATGATACAATTTTTTTTAATATGGTAATGCTTATTATTCAATATATAGGAATTGATTTAAATTGTTTTAGTTATTTTAATTATATATTTATTAATTTTTATTATGGTTTTATTAATTTTAATAATATGTAATTAAAAAATAAAATGATTAAATTATGAAAAATTTTAAGTTATAAATAAACTCTGTTACAATATTATGATTTAAACAAAGTCTTTCAGCGAAAATCACATGAAAGAATTTTTTGGGCTACGCTTTTCAAACCAACAAGTGTGGTTCATCATCAAGACCACATGAAGAGGCAGACCATGGCAAAGGCTTAAATAGAGAACAATGTTGAGACATAATTTCAAGTAACGGTTATATTTGAACAATAATGTTTAAATTATAATATTAATTTATTAATATGTTAAAAAAAATATTATTAAGTAACAACTATATTAAACTACTAGTTTTTGAAAAAAATATTTAAATAATGATATTATTTCATTAATTTATTAAAAATATTAATAGGTAACGACTATATTAAATGGCTTTTTTTTGAAAAATATGTTGAGATTTTCGGTTTTAATAAAATAGGCAAAAATCTCAGTAGGTGACAACAATCAGATTGTGTTGCTATATTAGCTCTATTTTGTTGGGAGAGAGTTAATGCATCCTATATTTGTTGTAAGAGGATTTATGAGGCAGTTAGATTCTCTTAGCTATAAAACAGGTGTCCATACGGATTGGAGGTGGGTGTGAGAGTTTGTGAGGAAATTGAATATCTTGTAATCTCCTGTTTGATAATAAAGATTGCCGATGCCTATGTTTGGTGGACGTAGCCCAGAATGGTTGGGTGAACCACGTTAATCTTCTGTGTCTTTTGTGTATGGTTTATTTGCTGTTGTTGTCTTTTGGTTTGTTGTGCACTGATTGCTCTAACAAGTGGTATCAGAGCAAGTTGGAGGAGCGCGCAGCGGAGGAGTGACAGGCCCAAAGTTTACTGGTGGTACTGTGGATTGGTACGTTGGTGATCAGCCTGTCCTGCGTGCTGTTCGGTGTGCCTGTGCGTTGGATCAGGCAACGGTGGTGCTGGCTGAACGACGCTCCCAACCAGATAAACACATGATAAAACTGCGTTGACCTGTTGCGTGGGAGGCTTAAAATTATAAGTGACTGCGTATGCCTGCGTTGGTGATCAGCCTGTTTGGAATTGTTTATTGCCTGCGTATGACTGTGCATAGCGATTGTGCGTTTGAAGGCCAGCGCATAGATATTGTGCGGTGATCAAACAGCCTCAGTGCGAGTGCAGGTGGAGTATTTCACGTGTGCAAGTGGAGTATTTCAGCGCGTGTGATTGCTATTCACGTGTGCAAGTTAATTGGCGCAAGTAAGCACTGACCAGGTGCGCCAAGAATTGGCGTTGGTGCTGGACCGATATTCAGAAGCGCGCCAGCGCGCTAAGAACTTAATAGGCGCGGAAAGTAAAGGTAAACTCGTGCCAATTTTCTTGCCTTGCACCGTTTTTCAGTTGGCGTGGATCGTCAGTTGGTCAGCAAGCGCCAAGTTCATTTTATGATTTGCTGCGCGCCAAATCCATTTACACTGTTTTTAAATTGTAATCTGAAATTCAAACAGCAAAGGGGTTTTTTAATATAAAGTAAAGGCAAATGTAAAATAAGGCATAGGCGTTTTTTTAGATTAACTTCTTTTATTTAAAAGTTGGAATTGGAGATTCTTTGTTTTTAAACGAGATGGCGAAAACTCAGAGTGCCCGATTTGAAATCGAGAAGTTTAATGGCAAAAATAACTTCGAGATCTGGAAGGTCAAGATGCATGATTTGCTGGTACAACAAGGCGTGGCAAAGGCGTTGTCGGGCAGATCCAAACTGCCTTACCCCGTGACAGATGATGAATGGAATGAATTGGATGGAAGAGCCTTGAGCGGTATTCGGCTGTGTTTGGCTGATGATGTTTTGTTTAACATCGTGTCAGAGAAAACTGTTGCTGGTTTGTGGACGAAATTGGAGAAGCTGTATATGACAAAATTCTTGACAAATCGGATTCTCCTGAAGCGGCAGCCATACAATTTGCGAATGAAGGAAGGTACTTCGATTACTGATCATTTGAATGTTTTCAATACTCTACTGGTGCAATTAGAAAGCATAGAAGTAAAATTTGAATCAGAGGATAAAGCCATAACTTTATTGTGCTCGTTGCCCGAGTCATGGGATCATTTTGTTACTTCTATAAGTCTTAGTTCATCAGAAACCATTGAATTTGATGATGTCATCGGAGCTTGGTTGTCCGAGGAGACCAGGAAGCGGTCGAATGCTGACACCTCTACATCAGAGGCAATGATGGCTAGAGGTCGTTCTAGAAAAAGATGCTCTGGTAAGCACAGCGATTCGCGTTCAAAGTCGAAAGGAAAGAAGAGTAAAGTAAAGTGTTGGTTTTGTGGAAAATCGGGGCACTTGAAGAAGGATTGCTGGAAGCGACAACAAACTTCTAAAGAAGCTTCATCGACAGAGAAGAAGGAAGCAAACACAACCGACAGGTGCGGCATCTGGTTCAGGTATGAGCAACGAAGTGTTATCAGTTAATTTGTCAAATCATGATCAACATTGGTTGTTAGATTCTGGTGTATCAAACCACATGTGTATTCATAGAGAATGGTTTAAGACGTATAGATCAGTTAATGATGGAGTCATGTACATGGGTAATGATGTCACATCTAATATTGTGGGAATAGGGAGTATACAGCTGCAAATGTTTGATGGGACAACTAAAATGTTAACTGATGTAAGACATGTACCAGATTTAAGGAAAAATCTAATTTCACTAGGAGCACTTGACACAAATGGATATAAAACTGTCATTCAAGGTGGAGTAATGAAAATTTACAAAGGTATTTTACTAGTAATGAAAGCTAAGAAAGTAGGAAATCTGTTTCAGTTAGAAGGAAGAACAGGGTCAGTTCATGTGTCTACGGTGTCTGAACATGACAGTAGTTCCATTCGCCTATGGCATCAAAGGTTGGGCCATATGAGCGAAAGAGGGTTAAAGATTTTGGCTGATCACAAGTTACTTCCTAATATAAGGTCTGGAAAGTTAGATTTCTGTAAACATTGTCTGTTTGGCAAACAAAGTAAGAAAAATTTTAAAACAGGCAAACATACTAGTAAAGGAATACTTGATTATATCCATTCAGATGTTTGGGGTCCAGCACCTACAACCTCGTATGGTGGCTCGTCATATTTTGTATCATTTATTGATGACTTTTCTAGGAAAGTGTGGGTCTACATGTTGAAAAGGAAGTCTGATGTTTTTACAGTTTTCAAGCAGTTTAGAGCATTGGTAGAAAACATCACTGGTAGAACTATAAAATGTTTAAGAACTGAAAATGGTGGTGAGTTTACCTCCAAGGAGTTTGAAAACTATTGCAAGGATGCAGGGATCGAGAGACATAAAGCGACTGTTTATACTCCTCAGCAAAATGGAGTTGCTGAACGCATGAATAGGACTCTTTTGGAGAGAGCAAGGAGTATGCTGAGTAACGCTGGTTTGCAGAAGGAGTTGTGGACAGAAGCGGTGGCTATAGCTTGTTATGTGATAAATCGGTCACCTTCGACAGCGATAGGTTGCAAGATTCCTCAAGAGGTATG
Source organism: Pinus tabuliformis (assembly GCA_031772625.1). NCBI lineage: Eukaryota > Viridiplantae > Streptophyta > Pinopsida > Pinales > Pinaceae > Pinus > Pinus tabuliformis. The sequence continues at coordinate 954,509,446 of CM062815.1, read as the reverse complement.
GAAAGGTCACCCTTGTGATTATTCTAAACTCAGAGTGTTTGGTTGTGATGCATATGCTCTAGTGCCTAAACATCAGCGCACTAAATTAGATCCAAAATCAAAAAGGTATATCTTTGTTGGGTATGGTGATGGAACAAAGGGATTTAGATTGTGGGATCCTACTACCCGCAAAATCATCATCAACAGAGATGTAAAGTTTGATGAATCCTCTCTTGTACAGTTAGATGTAGATAATAAATTGAAACAGGATGATGTATCTGATTTTCAGCACATTCAGTTTGACAGCACTTCTAATGATAGTCATGATGACCATAGTTCAGATTCTAGTCATGAACAGGTTTCAGAATCAGATTATGAACAGGGTTCAGATGTAGGTCATGAACAGGTCACAGATGGTGATCATGAAGAAGTTCCTACAGATGGTAGTCATCCAATTGCGGAAGCACCAGAAACATCCTTAAGGAGGTCTACAAGAATCAAACGTCCTCCGAAAAGGTATCATGATTATGTTACTTCAGTTGCATTTACCGCTAATGACGATGAACCTCTGTGCTATCAGGAAGCTATAGAAGGTTCGAAAAGTGACAAATGGAAAGCAGCAATGAAGGACGAAATGATGGCCTTAGGTAAGAATGGCACATGGGATCTGGTTGAACTTCCCAAAGGCAGGAAAACTGTGGGATGTAAATGGGTTTTCAAGGTAAAACGGGGTGTGAATGATATGGAGGATAGGTACAAAGCGAGGCTGGTTGCAAAAGGGTTTTCTCAGAAAGCAGGCATTGACTTTCATGAGATTTTTTCACCAGTTGTTAAAATAGTTTCAATTCGAATTGTGTTAGCATTAGTCGCTTTGCTTGATTTAGAATTACAGCAACTAGATGTTAAGACTGCATTTTTACATGGAGATTTAGATGAGGAAATTTATATGGAACAACCGGAAGGGTTTGTTCAGCATCGAAATAAAAAATTTGTCTGCAGGCTCAAGAAGTCATTGTATGGTCTGAAGCAGTTGCCTCGACAGTGGTACAAGAAATTTGATTCTTTCATGTTGAGTCAAAAATATATAAGAAGTGAATATGATCATTGTGTTTACTTTAAGCAATTAAGTAATGACATGTTCATTATCTTAGTTTTGTATGTTGACGATATGCTTTTAGCAAGCAAAAGCATTGAAGAAATCAACAGGTTAAAGACTCAGATGGCAAGGACATTTGATATGAAAGATCTAGAAGCAGCAAGACAGATTTTGGGCATGGAGATTTTCAGAGACAGGAGCAATGGTAAGCTGTGGCTATCACAACAGAAGTATATTGAGAAAATACTTTTGAGGTTTGGTATGAACAATGTGAAGCCTGTGTCAGTCCCTTTAGCTTCCCATTTTAAGCTTTCTTCCAGTTTATGTCCTAATACAGATGAAGAAAAGGAATATATGTCTCGAATTCCATATGCCAATGTAGTAGGATGTTTGATGTATGTGATGGTTTGTACTCGACCAGATATTTCACATGCAGTTGGGGTTGTCAACAGGTATATGGAAAATCCGGGTAAAGAACACTGGTCAGCAGTGAAATGGGTGCTTCAGTATTTGAGAGGCACAAGTAGTTATTGTATCACTTACAATAAGAGTAGTGAATTTGTTTGCGGGTATGTTGATTCTGATTTTGCAGGTGATTTGGATAAGAGAAGGTCAACTTCAGGGTATGTCTTTACTCTTGCAGGTGGAGCTATTAGCTGGATGTCAAAGCTACAAAACATTGTTGCTTTATCCACTACTGAAGCAGAATACATTGCTGCTTCTCATGCTTGCAAAGAAGCGATTTGGCTGAAAGGTTTGCTTGGTGAGTTTGGTAGGTTACAGGACAACATCAAGTTACTTTGTGATAGTCAAAGTGCAATACATTTGGCTAAGAATTCGGCCTATCACAGTAAATCAAAGCATATACCAATAAAGTACCATTTTGTAAGACAGGTTATCACTGAAAGGGGAGTCTCTCTTGAAAAGGTGCATACAAAGGAAAACTGTGCAGACATGTTCACGAAACCAGTTTTGTTAGAGAAGCTACGTTGGTGTTTGGCTTCTCTTGGCTTGCAGAAAAAATAAATAATAAAGAAACAGGGCATCAGGCTAATTGTTGTCAAGGTGGAGATTGTTGAGATTTTCGGTTTTAATAAAATAGGCAAAAATCTCAGTAGGTGACAACAATCAGATTGTGTTGCTATATTAGCTCTATTTTGTTGGGAGATAGTTAATGCATCCTATATTTGTTGTAAGAGGATTTATGAGGCAATTAGATTCTCTTAGCTATAAAATAGGTGTCCATATGGATTGGAGGTGGGTGTGATATTTTGTGAGGAAATTGAATATCTTGTAATCTTATGTTTGATAATAAATATTGTCGATGCCTATGTTTGGTGGACGTAGCCCGGAATGGTTGGGTGAACCACGTTAATCTTCTGTGTCTTTTGTGTATGGTTTATTTGCTGTTGTTGTCTTTTGGTTTGCTACGCACTGATTGCTCTAACAAAATAATATTTAAATTAATTTATTAAAACCAAATATATATTTTTTTTTGTAAGCTTGGTAGGATCCTCTCATTTTCGAGCTTTTACATGTCCGTTATTCACCCCATTTCCGGGGAGGGTAGCACAAGAATCAAACCCAAGATTTCCGGTTCGGTGAGACTTCATTTTCATGGCCATTGCCACTTGAGCTACCCCATGCGGACTATTAAAACCAAATATTACTAGTTCTTGAAAAATAATATTTAAATAATTATATTAGTTTGTTAAATTATTAAAATATTAATACGTAGCGGTTATATTAAACGTCTAGTTTTTGAAAAAATATTTAAATAATAATATTATTTCATTAATTTATTAAAAATATTAATAGGTAACGGTTATATTAAATGGCTAGTTTTTGAAAAATAATATTTAAATTAATTTATTAAAACCAAATATTACTAGTTCTTGAAAAATAATATTTAAATAATGATATTAGTTTATTAATTTACTAAAATATTAATATGTAACCTCTATATTAAACGGCTAGTTTTAGAAAAATAATATTTAAATTAATTTATTAAAACCAAATATTACTAGTTTTTGAAAAATAATATCTAAACTGTGATATTAGTTTATTAATTTATTAAAAACAAATATTTATAAGTAACTGCTATATTAAACAACTAGTTTTTAAAATAAATAAATAAATAATCAATCAAAGTCAAACTTTAAAGGAGGGGAGTCAAAAATTATAAAAACGAGTGAAGACCTTAAACGAGACAATATCATTTGATAAATAAAATAACTAATGGAAATAAAATAGAACAAAAAAAATAGAAATAAATAAATAAACAAAAACACACACACACATATATATATATATCCAAAGAAAAATAATCAACAAATAAAATGGGGTCAACAAAAAAATATGGGGCTCAGGCCCATTAAACAAATAACAAAAATACTAAAAGGAGTTAAGAATGAATAGGATGATAAAATACATAAAAAAACACTAAAGATCAAGAAAATAAACTATACTATAAAAATGATGCCAATTCCTACATAGATTAAAAAAAACAAAAACAAAACAAAACAAAACTAGGAGGACAAGACAGGGACCCAACTTCTACTAATTTTCCAACCATCATCTATATTCAAATTATTGGGTCTTTTTTCAATTTCTTTGGATATATATATGTTTCTGTTTTTTTATTTATTTCTATTTATTTATTTTTGTTATATATATATATATATATATAGACTTGTGTATATTTTGTTTTATTTGATTTATTTTTCCATTAACTAATTTTAATTTATTTTATTTTATTTCCATCTTGTCTCGATTAGGGTCTTCATTCATTTTTATAATTTTTGACTCTCTTCGTTTAAATTTTGACTTTGATTATTTATTTATTTATTTTAAAAACTAGTTGTTAAATATAGGGATCACTTATTAATACTTGTTTTTAATAAATTAATAAACTAATATCACAGTTTAAATATTATTTTTCAAAAACTAGCCGTTTAATATAGCCGTTACTTAATAATATTTGTTTTTAGTATATCAATAAATTAATATTATAATTTAAACATTATTATTCAAATATAACCGTTACTTGAAATTATGTCTCTACATTGCTCTCTATTTAAGCCTTTGCCATGGTTTGCTTCTTCATCTGGCCTTGATGATGAACCACACTTGTTGGTTTGAAACGCGTGTGATTTCTACCGAAAAACTTTGTTTAATTCATTATGGATCACAAAAGCTTGAATACATAAAATATTATGATTTATAAATATCACATAGAGAAAAACTATAATAAAACTTATTGCTATCTTATTCATAATATCAAAAATATTCAAAATTCATATTTTAATGTAAAAACTTTAATCAACACAATAGTTAAATGCTTATTTCTTAAAGAGAACAAATCTCTAATTTGGTGAAAGTAGGTGGAATTTGGTGAAAGTAAGTGGAAACGTTATTGAGCATAAATATTTTTTTACATCCTTGAGCACAAATATTTTTACATAAGTACTATAAAAAAAGAGAAAATGAACATAAATATTATATAAAAAAAAACCCTAAAATGTTAGTTTTTATTATGTTCTTCTAACTTTTTATTTATCATGTTCTTGTGCTTTAATTTTAAGTCAAACTTGAAACTAATTTAAATTCAATGATATATCGATTGCGATATATCTGCCTGCACTATATTTCACACTAACTGCAATGCACTATATTTCACACTAATTGCATTATTTTATTATGTTTTTGTGCTTTAATTTTAAGTTAAACTTGAAACTAATTTAAATTCAATGATATATCGATTGAAATATATCTGCCTGCACTATATTTCACACTAACTGCAATGGATATCGAAAATCATCCAAATAGCCCAAAGTGCCAAGAGTATATTTTGAAGTGATTTCAAAAGCTAACATTTACTAACAGTTACTGCAAAAAAAAAATAGTGGATCCAATAATTCGGAAAAGTTTTTCCTCTTTTTTTTATCAAGTAACAGTAGGACCTTCTATTAATCTAGCCAATAATACATAATTTACAAGAAGTCGTACCAGCTCTGTGAGAGTTCAACAGGCAGCTGGGCAAGCAAAATTCTGGACCACGCACTCAAAACCATGAGGAGCCCGAACAAGCCATCCGGGGAGAAACCTCCAGACAAACTGTACAAAAGCAAGTAGTAGACCCTCTGGTCATACTATCGAGCATCAAAAGAAACCCTGAATGCCTTGGAAGATGGGTCCACAAAACCAGGGCCCACAAACTGCCACAAGTGACCCACCGAGGGTCCACAAGACTGCCACCAAAGACCAGCTAGAGACAACAGAAAGCAAGAAGAGCCGCAAACCATACAATCCGACCTGCTAGGATCAACGTACATGCTCTGAAGCAGGCCCACTACAAACCCACACAAAACCTGTCATGCGGACCCGACGAAAGCTATAGGCCAGCTCTCTAAACTCTTTCGGGTCTGAAACGCCAAACCAACATGCACGAACAAACTAACACCGTTGATCACCTGACGAGGATCCAACGGTCTACACGGATATTGGGTGGACAAGTAGTGTGAGGGATAACCACCCAATGTAGGCGGTATTCTCTCACCTCTCGCAGCTACGTGTCGCACGAAGAGTGGAATCGGGGCCTCCCTCAGAAAAACCAGAAACCACTTGGACCCCACCCAATAAACCACTTGTGGTTTTAGAATCGAACGCCTCGCGGAATAGCTTGCGCGCTCTTTCGCCAAGTGATAGCCTTTAAACAAGAACATTGGACAGTTCTTGTGCCTTCCTCCCAGATTCTCTGCCAACTCCCAAACACCATCAAAATTACCACATGAAGTTTTGGTCAATGGACAACCAAACCTGTGGTACTTCCAGAGTCAATCCTCTCACCACACATCCGATGGAATACTGAACTTTGGATTGCGGCCAAAATCCAAAAAGGGCAGATAGTTTAGGGATCCCTGTCCTCTCGCTTGTCTCCTGAACCACTTTGATCCTTCCTGTGAAACCATAGCTCCAAATATTTGTCCGCCTGATAGAGACAATCCTCCAACAGTTTGCCCGGTGGTAACAAATCCCAGGCATACCGAGAATCACTATCCATATTAGTGACTCCTTCGTTCGCCAAACGGTCCGCTAACATGTTAGCTTTCCTTTTCACATGGACAAAGCTAACAGTTTTTAAGGTTTGCAAATGGGAGTGGATACGGTGAAAGACCTGCAGAAGCCTCCAATGCTTCAAAACTTTATCTGGAGAAGTATGATTGCATATTTTCTTGGCCGTTCTAATAATCAATTCCGAGTCTGCCTCAATGATAACATTATGCGAATTTGAGTCCAACGGGATTTTCAAGCACTACTCCAGAGCCATGAGCTCTACCATGTTATTTGTGGCCTTACCCAAGTGGCCATGGAAGATCTTCTTTTGACCCTGTTCATCTCTTATAGCACCCACAAAGCCAGCTAAGCCTGGAATGCCCTTAGAAGCTCCGTCTATATTAACCTTTAGGAAACCATGAGGAGAAGGCTGCCAAATGTCACTATTTGCATTTATTTGGATTACTCCCTTGATTAAGCCCCGTGCACTAATGGACTGGAGAACCAAATGTAGTAAAATACTCACCTCTTGGGGCAGGGGAGGATCCTTAGGAAGTGTCCTCAACAGGCTTTTTACTGTGTCTTTGAGCTGCCTTAAAATTAGGTCAATAATGTGTTGTGGCTTACTTGCTTTGTTTTTGAAGATTCGACTGTTGCGCTCTTTCCAAACATTCTAGATAACAAAGCTTAGAACTAGAATCCAGGCTTTATTAATAATTTCATTCCCTGAGAAGTTGTTCCTCCAATTCTTCAAAGTATTGGATATGTTGAGACTATCCCTATCTGATTGTTTAAAGATTGAGGCTACCCAGTCCCACACGTTGGATGTGAAAGGACAGAGGTTGAGAAGGTGATTCATCGTCTCCTCTTGTGAGCCACAGAGGTAACATTTGGAAGGGCCAATAAAGCCTTTTTTTTGGAGATTCTCCCAAGTTAAGATTTTCCTTTGATGCACTAGCTAGATGAATAATTTTATTTTCATCCAATGGGGGCTCTGCCATAGTTTCTTCCAAACTTGATCAGGATTCAGATAGTTAAATCTTGTTACTTCCTGTTTAGCTTCTTTGAGGTTAAAGTTACCTTCGGTGTTCTTTCCCCATCTTAATTGGTCAGGTAAGGAGGATACTAGAATCCTTCTATGCTCTAGAGCCTGGGTGAGAGCTTTTGCCTGGGCCTTTAGAGGACTCTCATCATTGTAGCCTAGATCCTTCCAAATCCTCCATTTTCCATTATTCCTTTCCTGGTCCCAGAAGTCTTTGACCATAAGAAGACCTTTGTTGTATGTGTCACTCTTGAGAGCTGCTAAGTCATCCTTATAAAGGTTGGGTTCCTGCTTCCAGTTGTCCTCCCAAAATCATGCTAGGTTCCCTGCTCGAATTTCCTAGAAGCTATGTTGCTGAACAATACTTTTATTTTCCCAGGCAAGGTTCCAAATATGGGAGCCCCTGATTTGCCCTGACATTTTGATGTGATCCTTCTCCTGCCAATACTTGGCATATTTTTGTTTCCAAAGCTTAGCCCAAGGAGCTGTCGACTCCTTAATCCATCTCCACCAAAGTTTGGCTCCCGCAACTCTACTAAGGGTTTCAGGGTCATGCAGCCCCAAGCCACCATGGCTTTTGGGCCTGCATATTTTATCCCAGGCAACTAAAGCCCACTTCTTCTTCTCTTCTCCTTTGCCCCACAGAAAATCCCTTTGTATGCTCTTGATCTGCTGCTTAATACATTTAGGAGCAGGAAGAGCTGAGAACATGAAAATGGGAATTGCCTGCAAAACTACCTATGTGAGCACAAGGCGCCCTGCCAAATTAAGTGACCTGCATGTCCATTTTCTGACCTTGTCCTGAAGTTTGTTTATTATTGGCTCCCACACTTTCTTGCTTAGAGGTTTATCAGTAAGGGGTATGCCTAGATACTTGGAAGGTAGTTGTTCCCTTTGAAACCCAAGAATTCTAGTAATATTTCTCTGAATAGCAATGTTAGTGTTAAAGAAAAAAACTTTTGATTTGTTGAGGCTTACCTCTGTCCCTACTGCCATAGCAAAGTCATTTAAGATGTGTTTGATTTCTTTGGCTTCCCTGACTGTGGGTATGCCCTGCAGCATAGTGTCATCCACAAATTGTTGATGAGTGTTTGCTACTCCATCCAAGGTGAGCTTGATACCCTGGATCCGACCTTCAACATTTGCCATTTTAATCGCTTTGCCTAGCCCTTCCATCATGAGAACGAAGAGGAAAGGAGAGAGCGGATCTCCTTGTCTAATACCTCTGGAGGGTGTGAAGGTTCTTGCAGGAGCTCCATTCAACGATATGGAAAAATTGGTCGTGGTGACAAGTGTCATAACCCATCTTATCCAATTTTGGTCGAAGCCATAGGCTTTTAGAATTGCTCTTATATAAGACCAACTTAGCTTGTCATAGGCTTTTGCTAGGTCCAACTGAATGATCATGCCAGCTTGTTTGTTTCTTTTGAGAGAGTGTACCACCTCATGAGCTTGGATGATGTTGTTGAGGATTTGTCTTCCTTCCACATAGCCCATTTGCTCCTCCGAGATGAGAGATGGTAGAAGGGGCTTGAGTCTATTAGCTATCACTTTGGAAATAATTTTGTACACCACATTACATAAGGCTATGGGTCTGAAGCCATCCGGAGTCATGGCATTTTCCTGTTTTGGGATCAAAGCAATGAAGGAAGCATTAAGAGCCTTCAAAACCTTTTTGGATTTTCTTGAGTCTTCCACCACCTCAAGGATATCATGTTTGATTGTTTCCCAGCAGGCTTTGAAGAAGTCTACATTGAACCCATCCAGGCCTGGAGCTTTTCCATTTTGCATTTCATTAATCACTCCACTGACCTCCTCTTCCGACACTGGCCTGTTAAGATTGTGGTTGTCCTCTCTGGTGACCAGCTGAGGGATATACTGAGTGAATTGGTCAATGAACCTGGATCTATCCTCCAGAGGTTCCTCTGCTATACTGAGGAAGTGTTGTACAAGGACCGATTCCATATCGTTGTGAGAGACAAGCTCTATCCCTTGAGAATATTTGAGCTTTGTGATTTTGTTATGTGCCCTATGAGCCATGGTGGATTTGTGAAAGAAATTTGTATTCCTTTCTCCCTCTCTAATCCATTGTATCCTTGATTTCTGTCTCCAGAATATTTCCTCTTGCAAGCATCGCTCTTCCCATTCTTCCTGCAAAGAGTCAGTTAGCTTTTGCCGCTCCTCGGTAAAGCCATATGTGATGCTGATTTGATTGATCTCCTGGAGCTTCTCTTTTGGCTTTGAATATATCACCAAATTCTTTTTTGTTCCAATCTTTAAGTTTGGATTTGATGTGTTTGAGTTTCTGTTGGAGCATGAACATTCTAGTGCCTTGAATGTTCAAATCCTCTCTCCACCATTTGTCAATATTACTGGTGAATGTAGGGTGAGAGAGCCAGGCATTTTCGAACCTAAAAGGTTTGTTTCTTGGTGTGCCCATAAAGGTGGATTCCAGCTGTACAGGCCAGTGATCCAATCCTCCAAAGGGCATAATAGAAGCTGTCATGGTAGGGCCTCTGAGAAGGAGGTCCTCTAAAATAATAAATCTATCCAGTTTGGAGGAAACTTGAGAAGCCCCTCCCCTCTTTTTGTTCCAAGTGAAGGTTCCATTTATTGTTTCAGTGTCCACAAGCCCCATGTTCATTATGAAGTTCTGGAAGGCCATGGAGTCTCTTCCTAACTGTCTAATGCCACCTTTTTCTCTGAGAGAGATCTTATCATATTGAAATCTCCAGCAACGATCCAGGGCATGTTAGGGTGTCTTGCCCTTAGATCCTCAAGGGAGATGAGAAGCTTGAGTTTGTCTGCTAGCTTTTGAGGTCCATAAACATTTGTGATCATGTATATTTCCTTATCACCTACAGGTTGACAAACCAAAGAAAGATAGTTCCTGGATGCTTCAGCATCTAGGATTCCAAATTTCTGTGGATCCCATAGCATGAGAATCCACCCTGCCAAGTTGCTTGCTTTAACCTCTAGATACTCATACTTGATTAACCACTTATTATGAATTTGTCTAATCTTATCCATAGAACATTTTTTCTCCTAAATAAAAACCATATCTAGTTTTTCTTCTTTAATTCTATTACCGAGATTCCTTTGTTTCCTCCTATTTCCTATGCCTCTAATATTCCAGGTTATGAGCTTCATTAAGAAAGGTTAGTAAAGGAATAACTGGTAAGATCTTTCATCTTACCTGAGTTAATCAGTAGTTTCCCACATTCGTTCAACAGCTCATTCTGTCTTTTTCTTCCTCTTTTCCTACCTGAGTTCTTTGGAGATTGTGCCTGTACATTCTCCGTCATTTTGACCCCACTATGCTCCTGGCTTTCATGATTTCTTTTGACTCCAATTTCCTTTGATTGTGATCTCCATAGAAAGAGTTGTTGCACCCTGTCATAATCCTCTTTTGGCAGGGAATCTACTCCTATGATCGTCCCTTGTTCCAGAAATTTTTCTAGATCTAGATTTTCCCTATCTAGAATCTCTTGTAGTTCATGGTCCTCCATTCCCACTTCACTTGGAGTCATCTCATGGTCCCTACTTATCTCCATACAACTTGGTAGATTGTCCTTTTGCTGGTTGTTTACTATGATATCCTCCATGTCAGCTTCCTTTTCCTTCTCATTGTTTATGTTCTCCATATCCTGGACTGTTTCCTTGTTCCCCTCTTCTTCCTCTAGGATCTTGAAACGATTGTGTCTTGAATGTCTATCCTCATTCATCTTCTTTTGTGGGCATTTACCACCTTTCCCTTTGCTCCCAACCTTGGTAAAACCCTCGTGATTTTTATCCTCAGTAGTTTTCGCATTTCCTTCCATATTGTTTGTTGGGCAGTCTTTGAATAAATGCCCATGTTCATGGCATTTGCAGCACCTAAATGGGATGTGCTCGTAGTCCACAGTCTGCACCCATTCTTCATCATATACTTCTAAAATTATCGCTTCCGGAAGGGCTCCAGATAAGTCCATTTCCACACATATTTGGGCAAAGGAGGTATATCTTCCTTTCAGAGTCGCCTCTGAGATCTTTAGGAAGTGCCCTAGCTTGTTGCCTATTGTTTTCAGAGATTCTGGTAGCCAATAATCCAGAGGAAGGGAGTATAGTCTAATCCATACTGGTATCGATGTGAATGTTTCACGTTCCGGGACAAAGTTCATCATCCATGGCCGCATATAGAGTCCTGCCGCAGCGTAGAAATATGGTCCTCCCTCAAAAACTCTATCTTTATCCTCTAGGCTCGTGAACACCACTGTGAAGAAGCCCTTAGAACCTAGATGTAGATGTATTTCCCCCTTTGGCTTCCAATGGCTCCTTATCCAAATGTGTAACGCCCTCTCCGTCGGCCATAACCCCATAAATTTGCATATGATCGCATGTTCCGTCATATGATCCCTATGTGCTTGAAGCGCTGGATCGCTCAATATGACCCGAGGAATAATGCTCAACTTGGGTTTGCAGACCCCAGTTGTCCTTATGGAGTTAGGTTTTCCACTGTTGCCTCCATTCTCCTTCTCCTTATTTATTTCCCGCTGATCCCCTTCGTGTTCGTGAAGTCCACTTATTCCCAATGTTCCTTTGCTTCTTGCCTCTGATACCTTCTCCAGAAGTTTTTTAAAATGTTGCTTTCCTATGTCCTTACTTCCATCTGTAACTACCTGACTGTAGGAGGGAGCAGCACTCCCCCCTACGCGTCCCACCATGGTTCCCAAAGTCAAAACCCTAGTGCCAACTTCAACCCTAGCTCATGTTGCCAACCTTCTCCGGATTCGATACCCGCATCACTCAACATTTTCTTCAAGCTAATTCCTAACTAATCCTAATCCTCTCATCGGAAAAGTTTCTTCTTCGAAAAAAACACTTCTTAAGAGATTCTAACTAATCCTAATCCTCTCATCGGAAAAGTTTCTTCTTCGAAAAAACACTTCTTAAGAGATTCTAACTAATCATAATCCTCTCATCGGAAAAGTTTCTTCTTCGAAAAAACACTTCTTAAGAGATTTTTTTTGTCGTCGTTGATTATATATTAGAAAAGACACTTCTTAAGAGATTTTTTTTGTCCTCATTGATTATATTTTAGCAAAATGCTTCACAATTTTTTTTCCCTTCATTAATTATATTTTAGCAAAATGTTTCACAAATAAAAAATAATATACTGTCCAGCATTATGACCTAAAAAGTTTTGCAAACTTTTACGTTTCCTTTTTCTTCTAGTTCATAACATATCGACAGTAGCCAACATTTGGTTTCGGATTAGTTATATTGTTGATTAATTAATCCAATTCATAGATGGTCGTATGGTTTCTCAACCTCCTTTTCCATCCAAGTAAGAGAGGAAGTGAGTTGACTTGGAATTCTATGGTTCGTTTGGATGAGCGCAAGGACATGCAGGGCACATGAGATGCTCTTCTACCACTGACCTATGTCTTTCATATGGTTTTTTTTTTTTTCAATCATAAAAAGCCATCTATTTTAACAATATCTTAGAACTGTGTCTCCAATCCTTCCTTCATACCAGCTTTTGCAAGAGACACATTCTACCAGCAAAAGTGGAAAATATAAACTACTGACTGAAAAGTCTCAATCGATCTATAAATCGCTGTGTTTGACAGAGTGCCTCATACAAAAGACAAGGATTATACCACTAATACCCAATAAGCAAAAAACGCTATCACTGACCTAAGTATTTCATATATTTGCTTTTGTGAGATAGAGATTTGAATCAAAAGCCATTCTGTATGCGAACTAAAAATCATGCTTTAAAAGAAGGAGAATTACCTTTTTATATTTCTTGAGTCACTTTTGGAAAGGGCTCTGCATATAAAAAAAAAAAATGAATTCGCTGTGTCAATCCTATAAATTACTATTAATCAACAGAACGTATGCGAACTAAAAATCATGCTTTAAGAGAATTACCTTTTGTATTTCTTGAGTCGGTTTTGGAAAAGGCTCCACCTATAAACAAAAATGAATTAGTTGTGTCAAGCCGGTAAAGTAATAAAGAATTTACTGAAATGAATTAGGGAGCTTCAGAGCGCTATGAGAACTAAATAAAAAAATATATACTACTGCTACCATGATGAGATTATTAACAAAGAACTGCAAGAATCCATTCGAAAAATAGAAGGGTAGACACATGATTTACCCTACTACAATGCAGGAGATAATACCCCTAAAATCTACAAATCAGAACATGAACAAAAAAAATGGAAATCTAAAAGAAAAATAATATGGTCGCGGCGTTTCTTAGGTGGCCAAGAAGTAGCCTTGAAAGAATTATGTTACAAATAATTAACAAAATATCCATTTCGAGTATTATAAAAACCCTGAGGATTTTGAAAGGAAGGAAGCCCTTCTTGTAACCCTAATGCTTCAATATTTAGATTGTAAATCCAAGGGAACATATAGTGAAATCTTTTAAAAAACAAAATTTATACCCAAAGGATTAACAACCGACAATATTATCTACATAGCTTACCTGCTATATTCATGAGATAAACAGAAAGAAGAAGTATTGTATTACGCGAGCTATGAGAAAGCCAAGGGTTTACAATCTCGAGAACAAGGATAATCCTTGACAAAACTTGAGAAAAACATAAAAATCATGACAATGTAAGATGTTATAGTAAACGAAAACTGTAACTATATGTGAATAAACAAAAAAACTGTAAAAACCAAATGTAGGTCGATACGGTTTTAAAAAGGCGCTACCTTTGCTAGAAGAGTTGACACGCACAGGTGAGAACACCTTTGGAATGAAAAATGTCGAAAACTTTCTGATAAAGGTCTTAAGAGAACACTTGGTAAGTAATTTGTGGAAAGTTGAATGTGTCTACAGCATTAGCGACAGATAGTACATACGTGGTACAGTAAGGAAGGCGCCAACTTTTGTATCTGAACCTTAACATTGTAGATGGCTCACATATTTAAACATTTAATTAAAAAAGAGCTGTCAACCATCCACGCCACGTGTTATTAAATTCGAAAATCTGTGCCTGATATTCGAGGATGTGCCACGGTGCCACCATCGTCGCCATCTGTCTACATCTCTGTCATTTGCTGCGTGAGAGACTGAGTTTTAAAAGCAGGCAGATATATATGATAATTATATCATATATATAATTATGATATATATTTATTTTTCTTTATATATAATATGTTAATATGGTGCAAATATAGAATTTACAATGAATAGGTGTATATACAAACTTTTTGTTCAGGAAAATTATGTTTTCTTTTGTTATTATGATAAATGGTTCAATCTTTTTTCGAAAATATTTTATAAATAAATAACAGTTTTTTTTTTATTATTTTAGTTATCTTTTAATAAAGAAAACTATTTATTTGTATGTATTACCTTCTCACAAGGACTAAGCTATCATACAATACTTGTTTGTATAGAATTTGGCTTCATTTCGTATTTATATAGATGGTTTTGAATCTAAACAAATACCCTTTTTTAATGCTCCTTGATATCATATTTAGTTTCAAAAAGTTTTTTCTATGCGCCTCTAAGATGCAACACTATAAGTGAGTAAATGATAAAGTGGACATGCTATGGGAGAGAAGGGAGATGACCTACCTTATTAATGATGGAAGACTTACAAAGAAATTCATTTATAAGTGTTTAAGAGAAATTCAGTTCTAAGTGTTAACAAACATTTCAAAAAAATGAAGCATGAGGATAATTCAGTGGGATTTTAATGAAAATGAAGCATGAGGATAATCTAGTGGGATTTTAATGCTTTGTTGAATGAACAGTAACAAGTGGTTCAAAGTTTCGTTAATGAGGAGAACAAGATACACACACATTTGAATTCCACATCTCCCTCATATTAAGTTATAGAAAACCCCTTCAAGTGCCATAAATTTTGTTTATGGAAAAATTATATAATTTAGAGAAAGCCTATGTTTTTTTAATAATCATACGTTACCTTTCCTCTAAAATATGATGTCTATGCTAATGCTAATATATAATTTAGTACTTAAATGCTAAAATTTCTTGAAACAATTTATATAAAAGTGTGCTTTTTAGTGTTCAGGGTTTGGTTTATACTTCACTATACAATTTTGTTTTCCCCGTTATAGACAATAAAAAAGTAAGCCAAATCCCACAGGGCTTAGAATAGACAGTGATATGATGTTATGTTAAGGCGCTCTTTAGTGAAAAGGTCACGACTAAGATGCCTCTGGGTCGCAGTTACTCAAGCCACAAGTTAGACTTGTCAATCATCTCAGGAGCCACATTACCTAACAAACAAAAAATAAATAAAAACATAAGCTAAATTAAAAATCTATGTATTTTAAAATTATGATACATACATATATAAAATAGAAAACAATATTTTTCTTCAAAAAATATGTAGTTGCAATTTGCATCTTAACTATATTAAAAATTCTAGTAAGAAAAGGGAGATAAAAACAAGGAGTTGGAAAAATTAGTGTCCTTTCGTTTATGTAGTTTGAATTACTAGGTTTACCAATTTGAATCTAAAATAAAAGTATCCAACTAATCCAACATGTTAAAAGAAAGAGACGATCACAACTCTCTTTTATTTTTTTTCTAAATTCATAGGAATGTAAATGTGCTCATATTATTGTTACATAAAATAAAAATAATAGTAAGATTTTCTCACTTTACATGTCTCAAAAGTGAATCCTTTACACTAAAAACCTTCTTTGAGGGGAAAGTGATGTATTTTCTTTTTTTGTGCATAATCAAAGTCCCTAGACCCATCCCCTTTGCACAAAAATAATTAATGGTACATAATACGACTTAGACTTGAAAGGCTCCATAGAGGGGGCACATTTTGTGGTTGTAGCCCTTGTTTGTAGCACTTATGTTCAAGAATGTTCATTTTCCTACATAAGGTCTATATTTTCCTCTTTGACCATGGTTTAGACCCCTGGACTAATAACTATTACTCAAAACCACTTAATGAAAATCATATCCCACTCGGGGGCCAAAGTTTACATGGATGTAGAAATTATGGTGTAGATTTGCAACTGCTCATGAAATTTTAATCAAAATCATAAGACAAAAACCTACTTTATTTCTCCACGGAATTCAATTCACAATTTAAAACATCAATCACAAACATGTAATGAGAAATAACACACATGCAGACATTATTTTTCCAAGGGAAAGAAATCTACTAAAAACTCCTTTGCATGTTTGCATTAATCTAATGAATAGAGATGTATTACAATTGCTAGGTCAATCTGAGCTCAACCTGCAAGTGAATAACCTATCTCTTTGCTAACTAAAAAAAATTGACCTAGGCTTCGTTAATTTTTTCCTTTGCTTGAACCCCTATTTCCTTGCATAATTCCTGAGTAAATTAGGCCCCTATTATTTAGGAATTTCCTCTAAAATGCTTGCATAATTCCCAAGGTTGGTCATCTGACTACATGCAAGTGGGGAACTCAAATTCTCTACATGCAGTAGCTATTTTGGGCTGATTGATTAGTTAATTGGATGATCACTAAGTTAGACTGAAGTCTCACTGCACAACTAACCTTCCATTAGTTCCTCCAATGGTTAGAACTAGTTTAACTAAAAACAACTTAAAATAATTGACCTTGATTTCTACAAATTAGCAATCACACATGCTTCATTGAAATCCAACTCCTCTAACTTGAATTTTCTTTATAAACTGAGTAACACAAGCCATGCCACACAATTTAACTTCATCCAAGTTGTCTGATGATGTGGAAATTAGAATTTTCTCAATTTGACCAAGGAAAAATCAAATTGAGACTTTCTTGCTACATTTTTCAACACTCCCTCTTCGCAAGAAAGGGGTTATCAACCACCCCTATCCTGCACCTGTGGAACTCGAACTTCCCTCTTGACAAAGCCTTTTTCAAAATGTTGGAATCTTGTTCCTCTGTCAGAATGTATTGTAGCAACATTATCCGCCTCTGCACACAGTCCCATAAATGGTGATACCAGATATATATACATTTGGATTGATCGTGAAATACAAAATTCTCATAGAGTTTAATGCAACTCTAATTATCATAATAGATCACAGTTGGGTCCATCATCTGACCAAATAGTCCCACAAGTATCTTTCTCATCTAGATCGCCTCACATGTTGCTTGACGCGCAACCATATATTTTGTTTCTATCAAGCTAAGCGCCATAGATATTTGCTTCCTTCTATACCAGGCAACCACTACATACCCAGCACTGAAAATCCACTTGATGTACTCTTTCGGTTGGATGGACTCCCTACCCAATTTGCATCTGTGAAGCCATGCAACTTCACTGCCTCTGTCTGTTTGTACCATAGTCCAAACTAGGTAGTGCCTCTAAAGTACCGTAAAACATGCTTAGCATCCTTCCAAAATAATTTGGTTGGCCTAACTATAGCTTGGCTCAATTGGTTGGCTGCATATCACATATCTAGTCATGAGTTCACAAGATACATCAGTGAACCCACTGGTTGTCGATAAATGGTAGCATCCACTTCCTCACCTAAAGTGGCATCCTCCTTCCTCCAGTTGGTCGCTAGAGGTGTCTCCATGGGTTTATAAATCACCATGTAGAATATATGTAGTATCCCATTTGCATACTTTCCTTGAGACAAAAATAGTTCCCCATTGACTTTCCATACTTCCAACCCTAGGAAGTAATGCATGCGACCCATGTCCTTCATTTCAAATTCCTTTGCAAGATCTGATTAGCTGCTCATCACCGGTTAAAATAAAATCATCAACATATAAGACAATAATAAGAAATTTACCTTGTACCAAAACATGATAGAGGTTTTAATTTGCTTCAATTTTGGTGAAGCCCAAACTAGTGAGATCACTATCGATCTTGGCATACCAAGCACATGTTCTCATTTGAGACTGTACAATGCTCGTTTGATTCTGTACACATGAGACTCTCGATAAAATGTCTTAAAACCTTATGGTTTCTCGATGTACACCTCCTCCTCAATAACCCCATTGAGAAATGTTGTCTTTACATCCATATGGTGGATCTTCCACCCCATCTGCATAGCCAGAGCGAGAATTTATCTAATGGATGAATACCTTGCTACATGAGCAAAGGTCTCCTCATAATCAACTCACTGAACTCTAGAGTACCCCTTGGCCACAAATATGGCCTTACACTTATTTGTGCTTTTGTATGTTGCATGCTTAACCTTAAAGATCCATCTCGAACCCAAAATTGATTTATCTTCCAGTCTTGGGACCAATTCCGAAACATTATTCTTTACAATGGATTCGTATTCCTCCACCATTGCATCAACCCATACAGGTTACTCTACTGCTTACTCGAAAGAGGATGTCTTAGTCTCTATAAGTTCGGTCATTACATCCATGTAGCGAGTGTACCAATCAGGTGACCTCCTTTGCCTGCACAAATTTTATGGAGCTCTCACATTTCGCATCCTACACAAGTATATCAACTTCCATGGTTCTTTTCTTGCCTTCTTTGGATGTTTCTACTTGAGTGTATGTCTCCCCTCTCTGCTCCTCTGCTTGTAGTTGCTCCACCACTTCCTAAGGCTCCTTCTTTGGAGCTAAAATCTACTCTTCTTGTGGGATTTGAAGTTCCTTGTCAAGAGAGCACCGCATCGCTTTCTCCTCATCAAAATTTACATCCCTTTGCATAAATGTCATTATGAGGGAAGGTAAGTACACATGGTAGTTGTTAGGAGCTTCTGCGTAACCCACCAATACCCCCAACTCTATTGTCATCTCAAGATTCTTCCTTGACTTTTTGGAGGCATGCCAGTAAATAAATGCTCCAAAAATCTTGAAGTGCGACACATCTGGCTTTCTCCTTGAGAAAGTCCCCTCCAATGTAATTATACCAAGAATTTGATGAGTACTCTAGTTATGCAAATAGATTGTTGTGTTGCATGCCTCGGCCCACAAATGCATAGGTAGGCCTTGGTCATGTAACATAGTTCTCGTTGCTCCAACAATTCTTTGGTTCTTCCTCTCCACTACCCCATTCTGTTGTGGGTTGTTGGGTGTTGTTAGCTCTCTTCGAATGCCTTCTTTTGTAGAAATTCCCACTGTAGATAAACAGATTATGCAATAGACTAAAGCAAAATACAAGATCTACTCTACAACAAACTTTTCGGAAGCTTAATCGAATTGAGCAAGATAAATGAGAACACATATAACTGAGAATGAGAAATCAATCACACATAACACAGAAGAAATAACCCAAGGAAAGCCTCATCCTAAAACCCCAATCTCTGTATTATCATACAAGTGGAAATCTTGTTCAAGTTACAAAAAGAATCAGCTCTCAAGCTATCCTGCTCTCTCTGCAATCAAACAATACAGCTCACGGACTGAATAGACACAATATATGTCCCCCTCAAGCCCTCCAAGCCACCTATTTCCTTGCGCATTTTTTCTTGGGGTCCAATGATGCCACATGTGTGAATTGGCCTCATCACACTCACAAAACCTGAAGAAGTAATTGCGCAATCCTCAAGGAAAGAATTCATTCTGCATGCAAGGGATATTCACAATGGAATATTATAGCAACTGATAGTACACTGTCCCTCCATATGATCTCAACTGCGTCTTTGTCTGAAATGACATGCATGAGTTATTTATGAGAGAATATAATTTATCTGAAGTGCAACAATTACATGCATGCATGCATTAACTAACTGAACTCACAATTAATTCAACAAAATGTTTTAATTAATCTAACTGGACTTGACTCAATTAACTGAGCCAACTAATTACAACTCATCCTTATTTCTTAAACTAATGGATAAATTCCTCAATCAATGGAGAAATTGTTGCATGTCCCCACATAGACTTCATGTTTAATTTTCTACAACTAATTAACTCATGGTGAATTAATTAATTATTTTACAAACAGCTGCTAAGATCAAATTCGAATTTTACTTCTCTATTTTAGTTCAGGGACTAACTAAAATAGGATGGTATCCCGAAATTCTATTTATAGCAGTGCTAAATTTAACACTTCTATATTTAGCATTTATTGTTGCTATTTTCAACACTCCCTCTCAACAAGAAAGGGATTATCAGTAACCCCAATCCTCTCTCTGTGGAACTCAAACTTGCATTTTGACAATGCCTTCATTAAAATATCTGCATCCTATTCCTCGGTTGAAACATACAGCAACAACATGATCCTCTTGACCACACAGTCTCGAAGATGGTGATACCAGATATCAATGTGCTTGGACCTATCATGAAAAACTGGATTCTCAGAGAGTTTGATAAAACTCTGGTTATCACTGTAGATCACTGTAGGATCCATCCTCTGACCAAACAATCCCACTAGAATCTTCTGCATCCAAATGGCCTCACATGCAGCTTGACTAGCAGCCATGTATTCAACCTCTGTTGAGCTAAGTGCAACTGATCACTGTTTCCTGTTGTACCAAGAAACTGCAGCTGAACCAAGGTTGAAGATTCCTCCAAAAGTGCTCTTCTAGTCTAATGGACTCCCTACCCAATCCGCATCTATGAAGCCCTGAAGCTTCACTCCCTCTGTCCGTCTGTACCACAATCTGAACTGAGATGTGCCTCTGAGGTACCTCAGCACATGCTTCGCTGCCTTCCAAAACAAATTGGTAGGTTGAACCATAACTTGACTCAGCTGGTTCACCGAAAAGCATAAGTTGGGTCGTGTGTTCACCAGATACATAAGTGAACCCACCAGCTGCCGATAAATAGTGGTAGCTACTACCTCACCTGAAGTAGCATCCTCCTTCCTCTAGTTCCCAGCTAGAGGAGTCTACATGGGCTTGCACTTCTCCATGTGAAAGCGCCTGAGTATTTCAGTGGCATACTTTCCTTGAGACACAAATACTTCACCATCTTTCTGCCACACCTCCATGCCTAGAAAGTAATGCATCAGACCCATGTCTTTCATTTTGAACTCTCTTGCAAGGTCCTCCTTGCAAGACTGTATCAGCTGATCATCACCTGTCAAAATCATATCATCGACATAAAGAAAAATGATCAATGGTTTACCTTCTACCATGATGTGGTAAAGGTTCGCATCTGCTTCACTCTTGGTGAAGCCCAACCTGGTGAAATAACTATCGATCCTGGTGTACCAAGCATGGGGTGCTTGCTTCAGCCCATACAAAGCCCTCTTGAGTCGGCACACATGCGACTCACGATCGAAGGTCTCGAAACCCTCTGGCTACTCAATGTACACCTCCTCCTCAATCTTCCCATTAAGGAATGTTGTCTTCACGTCCATCTAGTGGATCTTTCACCCCATCTGAGCTGAAAGTTCAAACATCAATCTAATTGATGAGTACCTTGCTACGGGAGCAAAAGTCTCATTGTAGTTGATCCCCTCGACATATGAGAAACTTCGGGCAACAAACCTTGCCTTATGTTTCTCAACACTGCCATTAGCTGCCTGCTTTACCTTGTAAAGCCATCTGGAACTTGCCACTAACTTGCACTGGGGTCTTGGGACAACATCCCACACACTATTCCGAATGATAGAGTCGTAATCCTCTACCATTGCATCAACCCAGACTAGTTGCTGCATTGCCTCCTCAAATGAAGAAGGTTCGATAACTACACACTCCCCAACCAGGGCCATGTACCCAATGTACCGCTCGGGTGACCTCCTCTGTCTGCACTGAGAAGATGGTTGTCCCACATTCTCCCGTGCATCCAGCATCAACTTGTCAGCTTCCCTTAAGCCTTTCCACCGATCTCTGGATGTCTCAGCATGAGTGGATGTCTCCACTCTCAGATCCTCTGCACGCAGCTGCTCTGCATCAATCTGAGGCTCCTCCTCCTTAGGAATTGAAAGTTCCTCCTCTGCATGCAACTTGAGCTCCCTCTCAAGTGATAATCACATGGCTTTCTGCTTGTCGAACTTCAGATCCCTGTGTACCACTATCCTCTGAGTGGTAGGCAGGTACACCCAATAGTTGTGGGGTGTATCCATGTACCCTACAAGTATTCCCAACTCAGCTGTTGGGTCTAGCTTCTTCCTGGCATCTTTGGTCACATGACAGTAAACTGATGATCCAAAGATTCGGAAGTGACTTACATCAGGTCGCTTCCTGGAAAAGGCCTCCATAGGTGTCTTCATTCCCAATATACGGTGCGGGCTCCTGTTCTGCAAGTATACTACTGTATTGCATGCCTCAACCCACATATGCAGTGGTAGGCTTTGGTCATGCAACATTGCTCGAGCTACTCCCACAATCGATCTGTTCTTCCTTTCGGCCACCCGATTCTACTGTGGGTTATGGGGTGTCGTCAATTCCCATATAATACCGTCTGCAACGCAGAAGTCTTTAAACTGTTGGTAGAGATACTCTCCACCATTGTCACTATGCAAGGCTTTTATTTTCTTCCTAGATTCTTTTTCTGCCAAGGCTTTAAACTCACAAAACCTCAAGAAGGTCTGATCCTTCTTTTTCATAAAGTAGATCCAGCATCTACGAGAAAAATCATCAAAAAAATAACATAGTATCTTTGTTTAGTGGTGGAGGCTGTAGAGAATGGTCCACAAACATCTGAGTGAACTCGCTCTAGGATTGCTCCAGCTCTACTGTCTTGATCCGGAAAGGAATATTTCGTATACTTACCCAAGGTACAACCTTTGCATGTATTTGTCTACTCAAGTTTTCCCTTGGGTAATTCGATAGAAATCTGTTGCATAATCTTCAGGGCTCCATGGTGCAAGTGGCCCAGTCTTTTATGCCATAGCTCGTCAACATCTTGGCTCTGCACCATCTTAGCTTTGGAACTCAATGCAGCACAATCATCTACCTCCAGCTTGTAGAGATTCTTTACTCGAATCCCGATTCGCTTTGTCTGTCCAGTACCAATATGCCTCAAGAATACCTTTCCTTTATTAAATACTACATCATAACCTTTATCTTCTAGCAGAGTGACAGACACAAGATTCTTATTTGGACCTGGTACATACTTTACATTAGTCAGGGTGAGGGGAGCTCCATGCTCCCTCTGAAACACAACTGTACCTTCACCTGAAACATGGTGCTTTCCATCATCGCCCATCTCGATCCACATCTGGAGATCCTTCTACTCCAAGCTACTAAAAAGATTCTTTTCACCTAACATGTGGAATGAAGCTCCACTGTCTAGGTACCACACACATCCCACCATGGATGAAACCATGCATGAGATAAACGATAAATCCAGCTCAAACTGTGAGGCCAGTGCCTCACCTTCTGATCCCTTCAAGGAACCCTTCTTGGATTTCATCTGTGGACAATTTGTAGTATAATGGCCCACTTCACGACAATGAAAGCATTGCACTTTCGATTTGTTAGCCTTCTTCCCACCATAGGAAGAACCAGATTTGGGATGGGATTCCTTCCCTTTCCCTTTCCTCGCCTTACTCACTAAGGCTAGATTTTCCTCATCATCTTGCTTCAATGAGGATCCATCTCTGGTGCTTCTTCTTATTTCCTCCTGCATCAGATCTGACCAAAGTTGTTCCCAATCTGGCAGTTTTTCTCTTCCATTAACAGAGTCTTGGTAGCTATGCCAGCTCTTAGGAAGACCGAGGAGGGAAAGACTTGCAATGTCATCATCAGCAGTCATGATCCCTACACTTCCAAGCTCATCCCTATAGGTGGTGAGCTTTTTTAGATATGTAGAGATCGTGTCACCCCTTTCACACTTGATTTTCTGAAGCTTGTCTTTCAGCGCCAGCTTCCTCTGATTGTTGATGTTCTGATATAGATCTTTAAATGTTTTCCACATCAAAAACGTTGTCTCCTTCCCATGGAGACTCGAGACTATGTGGTCTCGAACTCCCTCCAGAAGGATTCTCCTTGCTCTAGCCAGACATTTCTTCCATTCCACCAATTGAGTAGCATTAGTTGGCTTGGGGACTTCTTGATCAATGAAGTCCTTTAGACCGTTATTATCTAATACTGCTTCCATGTGATCCTTCCAGGCTATATAATTCGAGTTGCAATCAAGGGCATACTCAAGTCTTAAACCGCTGAACGCCATTGGTGAAATTGAGATGTGATAAGAACTCGATTTCTATGTTCAGGAACCTCAAACTTTGAACTTCTCCCTTCTTGTATATTGTTCTTCGCCTTGATCACCTTTGCTCCAATACCATGTAGAAATTCCCCCTATAGATCAACAGATTATGCAATAGACTAAAGCAAAATACAAGATCTACTTCTACAACAAACTTTGCAGAAGCTTAATCGAATTGAGCAAGATCAATGAGAACACATATAACTAAGAATGAGAAATAAATCACACATAAAACAGAAGCAATAACCCGAGGAAAGTCTCAGCCTAAAACCCCAATCTCTGTATTATCATACAAGTGGAAATCTTGTTCAAGTTACAAAAAGAATCATCTCTCAAGCTATCTTGCTCTCTCTGCAATCAAACAATACAGCTCACAGACTGAATAGACACAGTATATGTCCTCCTCAAGCCCTCCAGCCTCCTATTTCCTTACGCAGTTTTTCTTGGGGTCCAGTGATGCCACATGTGTGAATTGGCCTCATCACACTCACAAAACCTGAAGAAGTAACCACACAATCCTCAAGGAAAGAATTCCTTCTGCATGCAGGGGATATTCACAATGGAATATTCTAGAAACTGATAGTACACTATCCCTCCATATGATCTCAAATGGGTCTCTGTCTGAAATGACATGCATGAGTTATTTATGAGAAAATATTCAGTTATCTGAAGTGCAACAGTTACATGCATGCATTAACTAACTAAACTCACAATTAATTCAACAAACTGTTTGAATTAATCTAACTGGACTTGACTTAGTTAATTGAGCCAACTAATTACAAATCACCCTTATCTCTTTAACTGGTGGATAAATTCCTCAATCAATAGAGAAACTGTTGCATGTCCCCACATAGACTTCATGTTTGATTTTCTACAACTAATTAACTCATGGTGAATTAATTAATTATTTTACAAATAGCTGCTAAGATCAAATTCGGATTTTACTTCTCTATTTTAGTTCAGGGACTAACTAAAATATGAAGGTATCCTGAAATGTTATTTATAGCAGTACTAAATTTAGCACTTCTATATTTAGCATTTCTTGTTGCTATTTTCAACATATTTCACACAGAAACTTTTGAATTCATTCAAAACATATGCACCTTCATTATTTCTCCTTACAACCTTCACCTTCTTGTCGATTTTTGTCTCAAACGATGCATTGAAATATACGAACATGGAGAATGTCTCATATTTCTTCTACATGAATAAGATCGAGCACTTCCTTAAGAAGTCATCAGTAAAAATGACAAAATATTTTTGTTTTGCAGTGGAGGTTGTCGAGAAAGATCCATAGAAATCATATTGGATCCTTTCCAAGACTGCATGTGTTTTGTTGTCCGATCATGGAATGTGGATTTTGTATACTTCCCCAAAGTACATCCTTTGCATACATCTTGTTGCTCAAGTGCTCCTTTGGGGAGGCCAATGGTTATTTGTTGCATAATCTTCAAGGCACCATGATGCAAATGGCCAAGTATTTTGTGCCAAAGTTCACCGACATTGCGGCTCTGCACTTTCTTCGCCTTCTTAATGCGAAACAATATTCCACATCTAGATTATATAGGTCATTCACATGAACCCTGATCCGCTTCACCTATCCCATGGATATGTGTCTAAAGATTGCTTTCCTGTTATTGAAGATCACATCATAACCATGGTCTTCCAAAACTGCAACAAAGATGAGATTTTTCTTTAGGCCTGGAATGAACATGACATCCTTGAATCTGAGAGGGGAGCCCAACTCCCTCTGAAAGGTGACTGTACCAATCCCAGTCACGTTGTACCTTCTATCATCCCCCAACTTGATGTGCATCTAGATATCTTTCTCCTCCAGGTCACTGAAAAACTCTATACACCCTGTCATGTGGAACAATGCACCTAAGTCCAAGTACCACATGCTCCCCATCACTGTGTTGGCCATGCATATGATAAGGGTGAATTCAAACTCGAACTGTTAAGCCAAAGCTTCACTTGATGCTCCTCCTGAAGTCTTCTTGATCAATTTTTTGTGTGGACACTTCGTGGCATAATGTTTGAATTCATGACAATTAAATCATTTTATTTTGGACTAGTCTTTCTTCTTGCCACCTTGGTTGGATTCTGGTTTGGTTTTGTATTTATTCCCTTTTCCCTTCTTTCCTTTTCTAATCAATGCAAACTTTTCTTCATCCTCACCCTTGAATGAAGTCCCATCTCTGGTATTCCACCTTATCTCCTCTTGTACCAAATCGGACCATAAGCGTTCCCAATTCGGTAATTTCTCCCTCTCATTCACTGAGTCTCGGTATCTATGCCAACTTTTGGGAAGGCCTAGAAGAGCTAGGCTTACTAAGTCATCTTCTGCAACATTAACACCAAGTTCAACAGGAACTTGTGTAAATTTTCTCAGATACCATGGGATAGTGTCATTCTTTTGCATCTTGATATTTCAAAGTTTATCCCTGAGCGCCAACTTCCTTTGGTCACTAATATTCTCGAACAATTCTATCAGTGCTTTCCACATTGCAAATGGAGTTTCTTTCCCATGGATATTTGAGATAATGTGATCTCATACGCCCTCCAAGATTATTCTCCTCACCTTGGAAACATCTTTCTTCCATTAGGCTAGGTTATGTGCATCAGATGTCTGTGGTTTTGCAACATCTGTCTTGATGTATTCTAGCAATATGTTGTCAGCTAACACTACCTCCATGCAATCCTTCCATGAAATGAAATTTGAGCAGCCTTCCAAGGCATACTCAAGTTTAAGCCCGTTGTAGGTCATTCTCCCAAATCTAAAGTGATCCTACTACATTGAACTTTAAATTCAATCCTCCTTAGAAACAACTTCAAAATTCTTTTTCTAATGTGAATCCTACTCTTATACCATGTAGAAATTATGTTGTATATTTTCAATTGCTCATGAAATTTTAATCAAAATCACAAGACACAAACCTATTCTACTACTCTCCGAAATTCACTTCACAATTTAGAATAATAACACACATGCATACAATATTTTTCCAGGGGAAAGAAATCTGCAAAAACCCTGTTTTCCTGCTTGCATTAATATAATGAATAGAGATGTATTACAATTGTTAGCTCAATCTAAGCTCAACCTGCAAGTGAATAACCTATTTCTCTCCTCACTAAGAAGCTCTAACCTAGACTTAGTCAATTTATGCCTATGCTTGAGCCCCTACTTCTTCGCCTAATTCCTGATGAAATTAGGCCCCTATTATTTAGTAATTTCCTCCAAAATGCTTATGTAATTCCCAAGGTTGATCATATGATTGCATGCAACACCTGTACACTCAAGATTAGTCTATAATTAATGTTAAACTGCTTTGGAATCTCCACCATAGTTGGGGAACTCAAATTCTCTGCATGCGCTAGCTATTTTGGGTTGATTGATTAGTTGATTGGGTAATCACTGAGTTAAGCTAAAGTCTCACTGCACAACTGACCTTCTGCTAGTTCCTCCAACCGTTATAACTAGTTTAATTGAAAACAACTTAAAATAACTCACCTTGATTGCTACAAATTATCAATCATACATGCTTAACTGAACTCCAACTCCTCTAACTTGAATTTACTGAGTAAACCGAGTGACACAAGCCACGTCACACAAGTTAACTACATCCAAGTTGTCTATTGATGTGGAAATTCAATTTTTCTCAATTTGACCAAGGCAAAATCAAATTGAGACTTTGTTGCTGCATTTTTCAACAACAGAAATGTCCTATATAGTTTTTATATGTATCTTTCAAAATGCTTGACTCTTAGAAGTTTTGTTAAATTTTGAATACCCTTGTAATCCTTCCTTCACCAATTTGAAGACCCAAACATCATAATATTTATTACTAAACCACACATAGTTAAAAGATCACTATGAGAGGGAATGTTTTTTCAATTATAAGTGTTTTTTATGGAAATTGAGCTAGAGAAGCATCATTTAGGGAACAAAGGCTCTAATTATGCTCCATTGACCTTGGTTAGACCTCAAGACCTATTCTTGGTTCACAACTAAGCTAGTTGTGTTTCCCATAAAGCCTTTGGAGGTGATTGATAACCAATAATGTCCAAATGTGGTATTACAAAGACTTGTCCATGGTACTTGAGCTTGAGAAGTTGTTATTTCCATCTCTAGATTATCATCAAGGACCTAATACCCATCCATCATGCCCAAGACCCCATAATTGTGCATATATATTCACCTCAGATTTCAAAGGCTCCTTAAAGAGAACTTGTGTCATGGTTTCTATGTGCTTTCAGTGATGGTTGAGCTCAACAATTTTTAATTGGGACTTGAGGCCGTGACTCCCGATTAGACCATATTTATGCCTTGAGACACATTTCTTGTCCACCAAACTTATTCTTGGCACTCAATAGGAAATGCCCAATACCCTTACAAGGTTCCTATGTAATGGTAGAGGACTTGTTAGATCAACATCCAAAAAACTCTTGGGAAGCAACTCTCTACACCTTCAACATCATAATCAATGGCCTCAATAAACCCTCTGGCAGAGCGACACTGATTCCCGTGACCGTCATTGCCTTTGCCAGCCCCCGAGTGGGCAACAATGCATGCAAGAAAGTGATCGACAAGCTCCCCGACCTCATAATCATGCGCATCACTAATAACGCCAACCTCATCTCGTTGCATCTGTTGCTGGGCTACGCAAATGTTGGTGTTGAAGTATGGGTTGATACCATCAAGTCACCGTAGTTGAAAAATCTATGGGACGCCTCCCACTGGCACAACCTAGAAGTGTATCTGCGCGTGGTGGCCTGAACAAAAGGGAAAGACAATCTGTTCAAGTTAGAGGTGGATTGAGATATTGTCCTTGTCAATAAGTCCACAGATTGGTTGAAGGATGAGTATATGGTTCTTGATTCTTGGTGGGCTGAGAATAACAAGGAATGGTGTAGGGAGATGAAGATCTTGCACAACCTCATCACGACTCACTCTCTACTCAATCAAATTATGCATTGTAAAATAGTAATTTAGTCCTGTATGTGTTATATGCAGCGTCACATTATATATTTTGAAGAGACTGGCTTTTGTCATGTGATGTCTTGCCTATATTGACACATGTATCCTTAGAACAATTTTTGAGACTTTTATATGACTCGAGATGAAAATATTGACACATGTATCCTCAAACAATTTATGAGATTTTTATATGACTCAGAGATGCAAGGTCATGTGGAGTCATAATGTATCTAATTTATTTTTGTTAATGCATCTATTTTATTTTTTATAAATGAAAATATGATGGTTTTCTTTTTCTCTTTGAAAAAAAATTAGAGAACAATTGATGATATGATTACATTAATTTTGACAACGAAGATCCAATGTTGCACTCGCTCAACATCATCTTAGCGCATTACATTATAATCGACAATGTGACTCGCTAATATTAATAATTTTAGTAGTGTATTGTAGTTTAAATCTACCTAATTTCGATTTCGAATAAACTCTTTGGAGAGGAAAACTTAATTTTTTTTTTAGAGTGAGACAGATTGTGTTGTGAGAAAAAAAATAAAAATCTATTCTTTTAGAAAAGTTTGTATTTCATAATTAGAAATAGTAAATTACTCCTGTATGTAATGTAATGTATGGAGTTAACGTGATTCAGTTTGGGTTTAGTTCGTATTTATGAATTTGGGAGAAGATTCAAATCTAATTAAATTTGTTATAATTCCATAATTAATAAATATGATCCTTATATACCCATAATTAAATATTTGTAATGTATAAACCTAAGTTGTTTAATTATGAGATTTGTATTTTCCTCCCGTACCTTGCCTTTTTTAAGTTAAAAAAACAAAGGTGCAAAGTATAAAAAGAGTTTATCACAAAGAAGATTTGAGTGACAATTTTTTGGGGTTTTGGGAAATTTTATAAAACGATTTTGTTTGGAGAATTAAAAAAGGGTTTTATTGGAAAGAGAGTTTAGGGCTTTGTAAAGGTTCATTGGTTTGCAAATTTTTTTTCTAGTTGGTTAAGTATGACAATGTTTATGGTTCAGAAAAATCCCTTTGTGTTACAAGGATACATGAATCTTGTGAAGATTGTGCCTTATAGGGGCACATATTGAAAATCATATTTTTTTTTAGGGGCGAATATGGAGAGAAGCCTCACACAATAAGGAAAGAAGCCAAAAAATGTAAAAAAGACAACAGTCATGGGTTGCAAAGTGAGATTGAAGAAGATTAAAAGAAGAGATCAACAAAAAGAGCCAAAGTATTTTGAAGAGCTCATCAAGGTTCTCGCCACAACCAAGGAATCTACAAGACAAGTAGATGAAGCAGAACAAGTCAAGGATGCATGGATCATGATGGATCTAGTAATAATGCTAAAGTTTTCTGGTAAAAAAATTAATTTTTGGGTTGTCTAAATGCAAACTTTTCTTTGATACAAAGAGTTAATTGAGTATCAGTTGAATAACCCATCTGATGAATTATCTGATACTTTAGTATTGGATTTTATAAAATAGGCATGGATGCAATTGTTTTGTGCAATGTAGCAAAATCTATAACTTCCAAGGAAGCATGGAAGATCCTGGAAGTGGAGTTTGGTAGAAAGGAAAGTGACATGCATCATCAAGTTGTGTCACAATCTATTGAAGAATCAATAGAGAATTTAGTCACAGATCTAAGAGTTGATGACCAAGACTCTGGCAAGACAACATAGCTTGGATAATCCCACTTGAAAGTGGATGAAGGTCATGAATACTGTAAAAGTGAAACTCATTATGCAAACATGCATATGGATGAAGAAGGTGCAACGAATATTGCAGGGAGAGAAGCTAAAGCCTCTATGTATGAAGCAGAGAAAGACCATATTCACATGGATGATGAAGATGATAGTGAATTCCACCGTGACGAGACACGTGTGGATGATGACTGCAAAGTTAGATGTGAATTGGTGAATTCAACAATAGTTGATGAACTTGGTGAAGTTGAAATTGTTAATGAGAACACGCATGCTTGAATATCCCACCATAGGGTGGATTAACATTATATTAATGACATTTGTGGTATATTTTTTGAAACATGGATTGACCGTGGCAATATCCTAAGTGTCGTGTCGATGAAGAAGTGAAGGGTGAAGCTACCACTGTAGCAGCAAGTTATGACGCAAAATTTGGAACAAGTCATGAAGCAATGTGTGAACTAGTAGCGATTGAGTTTGAAAAAGATAAAGCTATTAATGGAGAAACAAGTGATTTGGTGGATCCAAAAATTGAAATTGTTGATGTGATGAAGAACCTTTAACTATTGATGAGTGGTTGTACACGTTGTAATAGAAATAATGCATTGATATGTTGTTATTTGGTGAGAGAAGCCCACTTGTTTCTGGAAGCCAAGTGGAAGACAACACGTTTGCAATAACAGAGGTTTGTAAAGAAGTGGAAGAGGAGGTAGAGAAGATAGAGAAGGAAGAGAAAGATGAGAAATATCTCACTAAAGAGCATAAGGAAGATGTTTTTAACATTGATTTTGAGTGTGTGGGTACACAAGATAGTAGTCTAGATGAAAAAGAAGATGGAGGAAAAGACATGGAAGTTTATGAAAATGAAGAAGAAAGAAATGAAGCAATCTTTCAGCAATGGTATAGTATACCTAGGGGGGATATTATGGGGTACGGAGGGAGGTACCCAAGGGAATTATGTAATAATGTGATGGGCCATAGTTAATAAATAAAGTGGTTAACTCCCATCATGTAAGGGACCACAAGTAGTTAGGAATAATGTGATAAGCCCGGAACGACCATTCTGCATCTTCTTGAGTTATAGATATCTCAATTTGGGCACTCTCGAATTTCATATTCGCGCTCAATTGTCCCACCGTCACAAAAAATTCTAAAAAAAGAACTTGATTTTAAATCAACAGTATCTCCCTCATCTGGATTCCGATTCGACCGATTTGTTTTTCAAATTGGGTAATTTTTCAAGAGGATCTTAGATCTACAATTATTTTCCCAAAACTCCCCACAAAATATGTAAAAATTTACTGGAGATCCTTTGTCCATGAATTGTCATTAGAAAAAATTCTGCAACACAACTGATTTTAAATCAGTGATATCTCCCTCATCCGGATTTCGATTCGACCTATTTGTTTTTTTAATTTGGGTATTTTTCCACAAAGAATCTAGATCTACTTTTTTTTTGTTTGCAAAGTCAGCACAAAAAATTTCAGATCTGATCTGCAAACTCGCCACCCCAAAAAACTCCTTTAAAAAAAAAAAAAAAAAAAAATTCTCCTCGCTTTGCCCAAGAAAGTGCTCTAATACCACTTGTAGTATATCTGACTTGCAAATATATGAAAATATAAGATATTACCAGAACTAACAAGATTGAAATATAGAAATGCTTCTCTTTATTAATCAAAACCCTTGAGGTAGGGTAACACCATACAATCATTCCTTAAGGAAGGAGAACACTCCACAAGACATATGCTTATCAACACAATAATCATTGACATCTCTCAATGGAGAGTCTCTAGCCTCTATATAGGCTTCATATATACAATACCATGGGTATCTCAATACCCTATATCTAATACCATGGACTTATCCTAACTACTTGTGGTCCCTTACATGATGTGGGTTAACCACTTTATTTATTAACTATGGTCGATCACATTATTACATAATTCCCTTAGGTATCTCTCTCCATACCCCATAATATCCACCTTAGGTATACTACATTCCACCCCCCTTAAACATTTTTCATCCCCGAAAAATAAGAAGAATACAAATAATAACATCTACTCAAAAGAGTAGTCCACTGGTACCATGCACGTGCATCTAGCCATCCCAAAGATAGGTGATTACTCGATCTCGTCGGTGCCTCAATAGCTTGAGATGGGAGTTGATCGTAGCGGCTCCTTTGTGTTGATGTGTTGTAAGTGGATCGTCACACCTCTCTATCTATTATGCAAGGGTTGTTGTCCTTGTTGCTAATTCGTTGCCATCTTATTGGTTGTTTTCTTATTGGGTGATGTGGGTGGTGATATGTTGAAGTTTTAACCAATGGTGTATCTTTCTTTAATTCACCACCTAATGGAGCTTAATT
The DNA here is from genome assembly GCA_031772625.1 of Pinus tabuliformis. Classification (NCBI taxonomy): domain Eukaryota; kingdom Viridiplantae; phylum Streptophyta; class Pinopsida; order Pinales; family Pinaceae; genus Pinus; species Pinus tabuliformis. The sequence continues at coordinate 954,476,181 of CM062815.1, read as the reverse complement.
GGTATTTGTTACTTATTTTGGTACTTTTGGTTTTTGTTTATCTTCCAATATTACTTCAACCACAAACTCCTCGTCTGATGTGTCAATACCTGCAACATTTTATGCTTCAGCCTCCTTGGACTCTACATGTTTATTGATGGAAATATCCTGTAATCTAATTTTCTTCTTTTTATACCAGAGCTTCAAGAATTTCTTTTGCACATTAATATTGATAGTACCAACAGATTCCATCCAAGGGTATCCCAAAACAACATCCACATTAGCCATTTCTAAAGCATTAAAATCAAAATGCAATACATACTTATCCATATAAATATTCAAATCTTTATAAACTTGCACCTCCTCATTATTAACATGTGTGTGCTCCATTTTTTTAGCTAGGACTTGCAATCTTTTAGCCAAATGAACACTAATAAAATTATACTTGCAACTAGGATTGATAGACACAATGATCTTCTCCTTCTCAATACATCCATGAACGTTTAATAAGGAGATACAATAAGAAAATAACTCCTTATGTGTCCCATTTCCCGGCTTTCTAGTATGAGACCATTTGTCTAAAAGGACTTTTTCAAATTCTTGGTTAGGAAGGCTGAGAAATTTGTTATTGTCAAGTGAGTTCCACCATTTAGCCACCTCATCTTTAAAATGAAGTCATGACATCCCTTTCCAAAGGTTCAGATATATTGACTTAAGATATTTTATGAATTCTTCAATAGTAGGACCATTATTTTTTCCTGTAAAAAACATCTTGCTAGTAGCCATGAAGTAGAATGAGGGTTTTGAAAAAAAAATACCTACTTTATGCGGAAAATTTAAAAGGGACACAACTCAGTCAATATGTCTCAGAAACCTTATTATAGTCTATTTTCTGAAATGGAATGACCATTCTGCATCATCTTAAATGATAGAAATCCCTATCTAGGCACTCTGGAATTTCATATTCGCGCTGCAATTATTCTGTCGTCACAAAAATTTCTGATAAAAGAATTGATTTTAAATCAGCAATATCTCCCTCATCGAGTATCTGATTCGACCAATTTTTTTCTTTTCAAATTGGGTAATTTTTCAAGAGGATATTAGATTTGCAATTATTTTCCCAAAATTCCCCACAAAAAAATGTAAAATTTTACTAGAGATCTGTCGTCCACGAATTGCTATCAGAAAAATTTCTGCAACACAACTGATTTTAAATCAGCGAGATCTCCCTCATACAGACTCTGATTCGACCAGCTTGCCTTTAGAATTTGGGTATGTTTTCCTAAAGAATCCAAATCTGTTATTTTTTTTTTTCATATTTAGCACGAAAATTTTCAGATCTGATCTGCAAACTCATCGCCCCAAAAAATTCTTGCAAAAGAAAAAAGTCTCCCCGCCTTTCCCAAGAAAGTGCTCTGATACCACTTGTAGTAGATCTGACCTGCAAATATATGAAAATAGAAAATATGCCCAGAAATACAATATCAAAATATAGAAATGATTCTCTTTATTAAACAAAACCCTTGAGGTAGGGTAACACCATATAATCACTCCTTAAGGAAGGAGAACACTCCACAAGCCTTATTCTTGTCAATACGATAATCCTTGACATCTCTCAATGGGAAGTCTCTAGCCTCTATATAGGCTTCATACATACAATACCATGGGTCTCTCAATACCTTATATCCAATACAATGGGTTTATCACATTATTCCTAACTACTTGTGGTCTTTTACATGATATGAGTTAACCATTTTATTTATTAACTATGGCCCATCACATTATTACATAATTCCCTTGGGTACCTCCCTTTGTACCCCATAATATCTCCCCTAGGTATATTACAAATGGATTCTAGAAGAGATCAGATTCTTCTATCAATAAATATGGTAGAAAGAAGATGAGGAATATGAAGTGAAAGAAGTAGAGCAAAGAGCATAGTTTGAAGATGAAGAGTTGTAGCAACAATCCACGAGCGAACAAATTGTTGAAGAAGAAGATGTAGAAGACAAGATCATAGTTGTTTTTAGAACAAGTACAAGAGAAATAAAATAAAAATTGCAGTAGTAGCAAGTGAAGAAATATGGAGCTTACAACAAGAAAGTGCAACTAACAATGAAGCAGTTTCGAGGGTATAAAATTTAGAAGAAATTAAAAAGGAAATGTAACATTATAAAAGTTTTACGTCATTGTAAGCCTACCTGAGACTTACACCAAAGACATGTTTAAGTGATGATTGAGTCAATTTTTATTGTAAACCTAGCATGCATAGTTGAGTCATGTTTTAGTTATGTTGATTCATATGGTTGTAATTAGGGGGCATTGGAAATAGTAAATTAATCTTGTATGCATGCAATGCTTGGAGAGTCAATGTGAGCTAGTTCGAGCTCAGTCTGTATTTGGAAAAGTCTAATTTAGTGTGAGTTTCCATGAACAAGTTAGTCGGAGTTGAGTCAAGTCTAGTTGAATCTATCATGATTTCATAATTAGTAAGTTTGGTCCTTATATACCCATGACTCAGTCTTTGCAATATGTGAAAAACCATGAGGCCCAAAGAGCTAAGAGCTACATCTCGATGAATGTGTATGTGAGAAATTTTAATGAATAGAAGTTTATTTTTGTGCATATTTGTGTTTTCTTGCTCTACGTTTCCATCAACTTTTCCATAGATAAAAAATAGCACCATTGCACCACAACTTACCAATACGATAGCCCACACCTCAAGAGGACAACTTAGTACTTACCACTACTTTAAGGGAGACAAATAATTACTAGTACGAAAGCCCGTAGGACGACAACAACATGTTGATGACCAACAACCATGATTGAAAAATAATGAATTATATGTCACTTTTTCTCTAAAATATTATTACATGGAGTACATCCTACATGTTAGTGCTAGTATAAAATTTCATACCTAAATGCAAAAATTTGTTGAAAATACAGCAAGAAAGTCTCAATTTCAATATTTTGCCTTGATTAAATTGAGAAAATTTGAATTTCCACATCAACAGACAACTTGGAGGAGTTAAATGAGGTGACCACTCAGTTAAGAACACTCAATTCGAGTTAATGTGTTGAAGTTCAATCTACTTGAGTTAATTACTGAAAAATAGGAGTCTAGCTCAGTTAATTCGAGTTAGGGACATGAAGTTCAGTTGTTTGTAGTAGGATCCTAAATTTTAGAAGCCTAGGTTGAGTTAATTTCAGTTGTAGAAATTTAATTATGTGAATTTTAGTTATGTTCAGTTAAAGTAGCTCTAACTATTGGAGGAACTAGTGGGAGGTCAAGTTATGGAAGTGGAACTTCAACCACACTCAGTGATCATCCAGATAACTAATTAATCAGCGTAAATTAGATCATGCATGTAGAAAATTTGATTTACCCGGTTGAGATGGGTATTTAAAGGCATTGTACTATCAGTTGTAAACTATTTTAATGTGTACAGCTGGTGCATGCAGCCAGAGGAAGGACCTAAGGCAATTATTCACTTCCATGGTGTGTAATCCCTAATTAATAGGGGCCTAATTACCAGAGGAACAACGCAAGGAATCGAGAGCTTGGAGGGCTTGAAAATTGGCCAAATGTTGGCTAGAGTTAGTAAGTCAAGCAGATGGATAGACTATACACTTGCAGGGTGTGCTCAGGCTTGAGAAAGCATATGTATTTCATCTCTATTCTTTAATTAATGCAATATATATATAGTAAGGGGTTTTGAGAAGTTGCTTTCCCCTAAATAAATTTCTTTGAATGTGAGATGTTTCCTTTTGCATGTTTATGATTCTTCTTCTAGATGGTGAATTAACTTCGGTAGAGCAGTAGAGTAGCTTCGAGTCTTGTGATTTAGTAAATTTCATGAGAAGTTTCGAATCTACATCCTAATTTCTACATGGTATTAGAGCTGGAATCACTGTAGAACAGAGATTTCAAATTTGTTATTGCAGGAGGTTCAAATTTGCAGATAAATGTTGTAGGTTTTCTTCAGGATAGAGAAGATGGCTTTCAATGGACTAAGGCTTGAGTATGCCTTTAAGGGAAGCTTGAATCATGTTGCATGGAAGGTTCACATGAAGGGAATATTGGAAGATAATGAGTTGAAGGAATTCATTGATAATGATATTTTAAAACCAACAACATCTTATGCTAAGGATCTAGCAGAATGGAAAAAGTGTGTTTCGAGGGCGAGGAGAATCATATTGGAGGGAGTACGAGACCATATTGTCTCCAATAACCACAGGAAAGAGACTTTGTATGTAATGTTGCAAGAACTAACATATTTGTTCCAAAATAGTAGTGACCACAGGATGCTAGCACTCAAGGACAAGCTTAGAAATATCAAGATGTAGAAGAACGAGACTATTCCACAGTACCTGATTAGGTTCACACAATGTCATGATGAACTTGGTCAAGTTGGTGTTACTATCATAGAAGACGATTTGGTGAGCCAATCCCTTCTAGGCATTCCCAAGAGCTTGCACAACTACCAAGATTCGGTGAATGGGAGGGATAAACTACCAAATTGGGAGCACCTATGGTCTGACTTGGTATAGGAGGAAATAAGGTGGAATACCAGAAATGGGACCTCATTCAAAGAAGAGGAAGAGGAATTTTCATTAGTCAAAAAAAGAAGTAAGTCCAAGGGGTAGAAGTACCAAGGTGAGGCTAATTCCATCAAAGAGGGAAAGAATAAAGACTTATTCAAAATCAAGTGCTTTCACTCACATGAATTCGAGCACTATGCCACAAAGTTTCCACACATGAAGGAATAAAAAAGGAGCCTAAAGTAGTAGCGGCAGGTGGATGTTTAGCCTCACAGTTCAATCTTAATTTTACTCCCATTGCATGCATGGCCAACACAGTGATGTGAAGCATGTCATACCTTGACAGTGGTGCCTTGTTCCATATGATGGGGAATAAATATGTTTTCAGCGATTTGGAGGAGAAGGATCTCCAGATGAACATTTATTTTGGAGACGATGGAAGGGACAATGTGACTGAGAATGGTATAGTCACCTTTCAGAGGGAGTCAGACTCCCCTCTCAATCTCAAGGATGTGATTTTTGTTATGGGTCTAACAAAGAATCTTGTATTCGTTATAGTTTTGGAAGATCGTGGTTATGATTTGATCTTCAACAAAGGGAAAGCATTCTTGAGACACATAGCCATGGGATAGGTGAAGCAGATGAGGGTTCGAGTCAGGAACTTGTATGCACTTGAGGTAAAAGATGCATGAAAAGTCTTAAAGAGCAAGTCAAAAACTAGAGATATGGTGATGTAGAGGGAGCATGTTAGACCTCTCAACATGTAGCCTCAAGAGAATCCTTAGGAATTTGTGGAGCAACCACAAATGGAGAAGTAGACAAGAGGTAGAGTGCATATATCCACTCAATCAAAGACCTCCAATGGGGGGAAAGTTTGATCCAAGTGGGAAGAGGGATCACATGCATTTATACCTCCAGGAGTGAGGTGGAGCGATGCATATCCTTAGTCCAAGAGTTGCATAAATTTGGGTAGGGTCCATTGACTCATTTTCCTCATGGATCATTAGCTTGATATGGGGGCCCACAATGTTCAATAGCAAGAGGATCAATGTTAGTCAGATACTCAGAAGTGCAGAGGAATGTTAACAACAGAGAAGGAGGTTCAGTGGTAGAGTCAACAATAACACATTTTTCCCAGTAGACAGTTGAAGACACATATGATTAAATTTGTTTTTTTTTGTTTCTTAGTTTTAGATGGTGTAGTAGTAGCAACAAGAATGAGAGGAGTTGCATGTAATACATTCCATAGGTGTAGGATAGGGGTGGTTGATAATCCCTTTCTTGTTGAGAGGGAGAGTTAGGTCCCTATAATACTAGTGATTCCCCCATTACTATTGTAATTGTATCCCTTATTGTTATTGTTGTGTCCCTATTGTCTCCATATTGTTATTATTGTGCCCCATAGAAGCCCACTATTGTTATTTTTGTGCCCTTATATTATTATTGTTAGGTCAACTTTGGTTATATCGTGACCCCTTAGACTCCTATATAGAAATGAAGTTTTGTCATTTGTATCATCCAAGAATCGTTCATTTTTTTAATGTAAAGGCATTTTCCCCCTCAAAGAGGCTGAATTCTAAGGCATTTATCTCTCTTTTCTATCTTTTTGTGAGCTCGTTTCGTAACATTTGGTATCAGAGATTTGGATTCTAGGGTTTCGTTGATCCAAACATTCCATTGTGGCATTTTCGCTACGAAGTTTCAGAAGCTAAAAAAAAAACCTATTTGAGAAGAAATTGGTCTGAACCTCGAGTTCTAACTTCATATATTTTCTCACTATATTTGCAGAGCTATGATATGAAGAAGTTAGGGTTTTTGCAAGCTCTAGAATTTCATCTCAAATAGGTCATCATGGAAGTTTCGCTATAATTTGTTTTCTACGAAGTTTCGGACTCTGAAATTAAAACCCATTTGAGTTGAAATCTTGGCGAAGCTTCGGTTCAAATTTTAGATCTTTTCTCGCTATATGTTCGGAGATATAATCCAAGGAAGTTAGGGTTTTTTAAAACTCCCGAATTACATTCTAAATAGGTGACCTTGGGAAAATAATCATAACTTTCTCTCTAAGCATCAGATTGAAATTTCATAAGAAGCTATAGAAATAGGACGGACTGTACTTTTTTGTGTATTGGTTTTAGGTCCATAGGTCAAAACAGTTACACGTGGCACTTCGTACAAGTTTGCTCTTCTGAACAAGTATATAAGTAGGTCATCTTGCGAGGTGGGGCATAACTCTTGCTTGGAGAAATCAATTTCAATTAGAATTGTGGCATTAGAAAGACGACACAGAGGGATACTATAGGTTTCAATTTCAGACCTTGGAGATCCAAAATTAGAGAGTACAGTCGTTCAATATTGAGCTCCTACAAAGTGAAAAAAGGTGTGTAGTTTTTTTAAATTTTTGCATAAGTTTGGTTTGAAAAATTAGTTTGAAGGAATTCAAAGGGCATAGTGAAGCATCATTATTAGTAATTGATGCCCCAAAGAAAGAAAATGGAAACACCTAGTACGAAACTTGAAATATCTAACATGACTTATGAAGAAGAGGGAGAAATGCAACAAGATATATTAAAATTACGAGAATAAGTGCAACAAATTTCACTCGCACAAAAAGTGACAGAAGCTAAGATGGATGGTTTAAAGAAAGATGTAGAAGCTAAGATGTGTGGTGTGAAAGCTAATATGGATGGTTTAAATAAAGGTGTAGAAGCTAAGATGAATGATTTGGAAGCTAAGATGGATGGCGTGGAAGCTAAGATAGATTGCATGGAAGCTAAGATGGATGTTGTGGAAGTTAAGATGGAATATTTGACAAAAACTCTACAAGAAATGCTTATTAATGGCGAAAGTGTAGTAAAGGAAACTCATGATGAGAACAAAATAAACGTTAATCATGATTTCATAGACTCTAACGTTGGATTGAAGAACCACCATGTTCCAAAGATCGATATGAGGAAGTTTGATGGAAAGGATCCTACAACATGGATACTACAAATGAAGCAGTTTTTCGATCTCCATAATGTCCAAAACACACAAAAGGTATGCTTGCAACTTTAAATTTGGAACCAAATCAATTTGTATGGTATCGATGGATTTGCTCTCGTAAACAAATAGTCACTTGGACTATTTTTACGGATGAAATGACAGCAAATTATAAGGATACAAAAAGCAACACTTTTTTTAGCCAATTGATCAATCTCAAACAAAAGGGTTCAATAATGGAGCACATTGAGGACTTCCAAAAATTGAATATAAGGGTAAAATATATTCTAGAGGATCATAAGATTTATGTGTTCATAGGAACTTTAAATGATAACATCCAACATGAGGTCCGCCTTTGGGAACCTTATTCATTGGAGAAGGCGTTCAGGTTGGCAAGAAAAATGGAAAGAAAAATTATGGAAACAAGGAAGCCTACCATTCACAATCATAAAGATGGAAATTTTGTTACCCCTAGCCATCCACAACCTACAAGGTTGACACCACAATAATTGGAAGAAAAAAGAGAAAAAGGGCTTTGTTACAGTTGTGATAGTAAATACACCAAAGGTCATAAGTGTGCTGAGAAGAAATTATTCTACATAGATTGTGAAGAGGAGGAAGAAAAGGAACAAGAAATGTCAAAAGAAGAGGATATACACCAGGAAAAAACCCTAAAGAAGGAATAAATGAATCCGACCATATCTTGTAATGCATTGGCTGGAATTATCACTCTTCAAACTATCAAGATAGAAGGGCATATCAAGAAGAAAAAGGTAATAGTGTTGATTGATTCGGGCCATACCCATAATTTTATTAATTGTAAGATAGCCGAAGAATTGAATTGCTTCCTATATCCAGCACTAGAGTGTAAAGTGATGGTTGCAAGTGGAGGAACCATAACTTGCTCAGGAAAGTGTCGTAATATCAAGCTATCCATGCGAGAATATGTATTGAATAGCACAATGCTTTCCATTCCAATGGGTGGTGCTGATGTTGTACTAGGAGTCCAAAGTCTACAATCCTTGGGTACAATAGCTTTTAATTTTCAAGAACTTTTCATGAAATTTTCTTCAGAAGGAAAGGAAGTTGAATTAAGGGGTATTGCAGGGAAACCGGAAGGATAATCAGCTCTAACGGAATGACAAAGCTTCTAAAGAAAGAACAACAAGGTATAATTGCACAATTATGTTCACTAGAGGTTCCCACATTGAAATCATTTATTTCTCCAGATCTCCAAAAAGTCTTGGACAATCATTCCAAGGTATTTGAGACTCCAAAGGCCTCCCACCTATTCGTGATCATGATCATGCTATTCATTTGATTCCAGGAAGTGTTCCTCCAAACATTAGGCCTTACAAATATCCCTATGCCCAAAAGAGTGAAATTCAACGTATGGTTGCAGATATGCTAGAGGCTAGTATAATTCAACCTAGTTAAAGTTCTTTCTCTGCTCCAGTAGTATTGGTTCACAAGAAGGATGGATCATGGCGCATGTGTCCAGATTATAGGTAGCTCAACAAGCTCACTATTAAAGATAAATTTCCCATTCCTGTCATTGATGAATTATTGGATGAATTGCATGGATAATTTTACTTCACCAAGTTGGATCTTCGTTTAGGATATCATCAAATCAGAATGAAGACTGAAAAAATTCCAAAAATAGCATTTAGAACTCATGAGGGTCATTATGAATTTTTGGTCATGCCTTTTGGCCTTACCAATGCACCTTCTACATTTCAAGGTTTGATGAACTCCATTTTCAAACCCTTCCTTAGAAAATTTGTGTTAGTAGTTTTTTTATGATATACTAATCTACAACAAGTCTTGGAAGGATCATGTTCAACTGTTAATAGGGTGCTCAAACTATTGGAGGAGAAACAATTATATGTAAAAAGATCCAAATGTTTCTTTGGAGTATAGGAGGT